>JAFIDM010002131.1:36898839-36919236 GCA_023159025.1 Thereuonema tuberculata
TTTGTCAATAGTCTTCAACCGGTTTTTGAGCAATGCCATTGTCTTTTCCACTAAAGGTATTTAGTTCTAAAACAGTATTGGGCAAAATAAACAGTTCACTGGGCAGTATTGGGCAAAATAGACAAAAATGGTTTTGAGCAGAGAAGAAAAGGATTTTTTAGTCGAATATTACACCATCCTTACATATATGAAGGAGCGGCTTCATCAATGTTCAGAAACACGTCCCAGGTGGCAGTGTGATTTTTGGTATCATCCCAAAATTCCAATGGACAGTACAGTCCTGACGTAGTGAAACGAGAATATCTGCGGTCTCTTGAAACATATGCATACCTGTCCTACAGCTGTGGCGTACAGGCATTTTTTTCATGAAAACTTTCCTTGCGGTGTCATTTAAAGGTGACAATTTGCAGGAAGGATATGAACTGTGTCCGCCGTAATGGCGAACTCTCAAAACATATTGTATACATTTTTGGATGGGCAATGCTAAGTTAGGGTATTTCTGGACTATAAAAGTGAGATTAAATTGCATTTACTGCTCCCAATTCAAATGTGTCTTTCACGACTTTTAATTCTAATTTTGATATAATTTGGATTCTCTTAATTCCTCAGTAATTTATTTAGAAGATGCATGGCATCGGCAAACAATTGGTTTTAAATGGTTGTTATAGATTCCCAATGCACTCAAGAAATGTACATAAGCTTTAGAAGACCAATTTATTTTCATTTTATTCCTTAAAACTTACTTCACTGCAGTTTTTGAATTTCATACGAAATACAGTAATAGAATGATCATCGGAAGCGCAGTGGTGCCTCAAAGGAAAAAAAATACACAATAAAAAATACTCACTAATGAAAAGTTAATAAGAAAATTCATGTGCCAGCAGTGCGCCGGCCTCAATGAATTTTTTTAAAGCTGATGATCGCCAAAGAGCGTTAAACAGCTGTTCCAGGATGTCACTGGGTAAACAATTTGTTTACAGTAATAGAACTTTTAAAATTCAACTCATTGTGAGTAAAGGAAATGAAATGATCGTTGGATTTTTGAAAATGTTTGCCCCTCCCCTTCCCAAAAAAATAATCATAGAGTGTAAACTTAATTTTTTTTTTCAATCTTTTGACTGTAATTGAATTAGCCCGACAGCTATATTTAGCTGAGAAGAAATCCCTTTTCAGAAATGGATAGTGTACGTAGCTTAAAAGTACAGTAAGAAAGGATATAAATCATAGTGATAGAAAAACAACAATAACAAAAGGTAAATAAATCATCGGGAAGCCAAAGTTAAAAGTTACACTATTAGTTTTACATTAAATATTTAACCCAATATAATTAAATTCCAGCGCAGCCAATAGGCGTTTAGATGTGTATAAACGAATTTACATAATTATAATTATAATTTATGCGGTACATAACTACTTTTCCAGTCCAATGGTGCTTAAATAAATAGAAATTTTAACGATTTGGGCGTTACGTTATCTTTGTATTGTTGCCCTAAATCTTAGACTCTTCCATACGTTGGAAAGCTAACCTTGCATTGCTGTCATCAAAATGAGGATTCTCGCATTGTAGCCTAACGATCGCGGCAAAATTATTACTCAACAGAGACTTCGTAGAAGAATATCGTCAAGTTTACTGCGGATCGTATTAAGATAAGCGACAAAGTTGGCCTTTTATCTGATTTGCAGGAATATATAAAGAGGAACTATGCCATCAGTGATCTCAAGATTACGCCTGAACTTGGAATGAACAAACATAAAAAGATTAACAATTTTTTTCTTCTTACGGTTCATTAAAAACTATACATAGAAAATAAAGAGAATGGGTCTTTTTTTAATTGTTGAAGCTATACATAGATAGATATTAATAAATTAGTAACTTATTTACAGTGAATTTATGAGTAATCACCGTTTGTTTTATGGTAAGTACTGTAGATGGGAGATAGTGTTATAATGTATTGCTGAATTATCTGGTGTAAATGAGGAAAAAAAATCTGCCAAAATAATGAAATTCAGATCAGTTTATGATGAATAAAAGTTCCAATTACTATAAATACTTTAACGAAGCCGCGCTGGTGTGGTCGAGCGGTCTCAGGCGTCAGTCTGTCGTGAGATCAATGTGCCAGCGCCCGGGTTCAAATCCCGGTAGCGAGCATGGATGTTTCAAAAATTTCCTTTCCTGTGTTGTAGCCTCTTCTTCACTTTCTCTTCGGTCTGACGTCATTCCTTAATGGCGTCCTGGGGAAGGCCACGGGAAACCACCCCAGTATCTTTCCCTTGAAATTCTAGGGAGTCTGCTAGGGGTTCGCCGTCTTGGGAACACTAGCGCTCCCTGGAGCACGGATGCTTCGGCAACGAAGCTCGCAATTCGGTGCGAACCGACCACACACACACACACACACACACACACACACACTTTAATGAAATAAAACGGCAAACTATCAGAAACAATGTCACAATAAGAGAAATATAAAAATTTAAACTTTTATGATTTAAAAAGATTCATACATAATAATAATAATAATAATAACAATAATAATAATAACTAGCAAATTTTCAAGTACAACTGCTATGTTTTCTTTTGTATACAGTATATAGCAACCCGCACAATTTTTAGTGGCTTCCCAGCTGACTGAAAATGTTCTCGGATTCCAAGAAAAGTTGTATTTGGTATGAATAATTTCCTGCTTTATGTAAAGTATTAAAGACTAAAATGATTTGATGTTTAGAAAAAAGTATTTTGATTTGCATATCGTTTGTATGACTACTATACTTTGAATAAAGTCAATTGCCATGAGTGATTTGTATGCTAAAATATCCTTAACTGAAGAAATAGTCACAGCTTGTTCTTAACTACCGCACCTTAGAATAGAAATCCTTCAATACTTCCAATCTAATTTGTCATTATTCGAGTAGTAATCCTTTTAGTATGATAGCTATGTTCGGATTTAGTTACAAGGATGTCGCTTAGGTTTCCTCCTTCTATCTATTATATTCGAAAAGCCTCTTCCAAATCTTAAGTCTCTAAAAGATGTTTCATGATAGAGATTTATTGATTTCTATCTTAACTCTGAATGAATAGACCATGCAGTAGCTCCACTGCAGATACTGAATCTCATTGTAACGTCGACTCTTAAGAAGCTTCGATTGGAAAAGAAAAAGAAAGCAACTAAGACTGGTGCAGTTATTTGTTATTCCAGATAGAAACCAAAGCAAACGAAATTTGACTAATGGCAAGATTACGAGTAGAAATTCCTAATGGAGATGATACTTAAGTTTAAATGGTTCGTACGTGTCCTGTAGAAAAAGGAGAAAAGCTTAAATGCTTTAATTGTTGTTTCGACAAAAACGAAAGAAACGAATGGAAAGTATTAAGAATTAAAGGGGTACTTTCCATCTTAAAAAAGTTCAGTTTTTCGCACAACGAATTCGCTCATTTTTAAGTATATCCATTGCTTCATTTTTGGTTTTTTATAAATTCAGTCGTTCAAGAAGATCACGCATTCTTTAGATTCTTGTGAAAAATTAAACGAATGCTTCTCTTCGTTACTGATATATATCTTTAATAAAAAAGTTTTATACCAAAGTGCAAGTATAGTATTTGCCTTAATTGTTTATTTGTTTTCAATTTCCCATCAGTAATTAAATAAATTTACAAATTTTATCTGCTCTTGCCTTTTACTGCTTTTCATAACATTTCAAGGCTTTATAATAATTATTGCAAAAATATTTAACAGTGATATGCATCTATACAATATATATATAAGCAATCTCATTGCTTTGTTTTTGCTGCAATCTGTCAAAGAAGAAGAGATATAACTATACTTTAAATATTTTGAATATTATTTTCATTCACAAGAATTTTTTTATATTTTTTTACTAATAAAATTTACTTAAATTAAAACTCAATGCAAATTCTTTCGTACATATTCTGTTACATGAGTAGGACAGAGTGGGCCTGTGAGTTTTGTACTCCATAGTAAGGCTGCTAACAATGACATTAAGAGTTTTTTTTTTTTTGGCATCAAGAAGCTTTAATTTGCCGACTGATAATTAAAATTCTTTTTCCCAGTAATGTATCAGGAAGAAAAGATGAAGTGGTCCTTTTAAATCTAAAATTTAACTTAATCCAATCATAACCGTTATCGCAAGTAACTTAAGTTTTAACAGATTATTGTTATAGTTGAAGAGAGGGGCTTTTTTTCATTCTCAATGATAATTCCTACTTTTTTATCTTTTTTTTTTGTGTGAAAACACTGGTCTAAAAAAAAGGGTCCACAGCCTTTTATTCTTTCTTAGAAAATGCAGTGTGAAATAGTTTTCTTTTTTTTTTTTTAATGATTGCGATCCGCATTCATTATTCTGGATTCCATTTGAAAGTTGTTTGCACAAGAACCACAATTTTCCTCTCATCGTGATGTCTCGCTAATCGCTTTCAATCTTGGACACACCCCGTTGTGATTAATTTCCTGTCGCAGTTTTTGATGATTTTTGCATGTGTTTAGAAGCACCTTCGTCTTTTCACTTTGACTATTTTTTTTATATCTCATTCTGAGGCTATTCGCCTCTTTCGTCGAGGCTAAAATTTTTAATCTTCTTCCAAATAGTTAAAACCTTTAAATTAACTTGAAAACGTTCAAAGAATCTATGTGCTAGTTTATTTCACTTCACTGTTATGAAATCTGAGTCTGCATCTGAAATGTTAAGGCATTTGTGCAATGTTTAGCAAAGTCTGGTTTCAATCTCGTAATGATTAGTGATTTCTCTCTAGTTATGTTTCGTTATTGGTTGCCGAAACGGTCCCAGCCCTCCTCACTACCTGTCTGGAATTAGGTTTCGTAGGCTTGTGAACCCATGAACTTCTACCTTCTGACCACTGCTGTAAGACTTTGAAAGAAACCTGTAAGATATTTTAACTTGAAAAACAATAAATGGCTGATATGACTTTTCGATCAAGATAACAGAAATTATAAATAAGTAGCTGCAACTATCAAATCTATTAACATAATAATCATAATTTCCCAACAATTGTTGCGCGAAAAATATGTTCAATTTTCAATATCTACTTGAGTTTCAGGGTTATTATCTGCAGGTTTTCTTTGTCGTATAATATGAATTATCCGTCTCTCTTCTTTGAATTTCAAAGTTGGCTGCAGTTGCCGCTTATTTCTAAAGTATTTATAATTTCGTATACAAGATTTCAAATTTCCATTTTTTTTTTGTATTTAATTTTTTTCGGAGTAAAAAAAGGAATTCTTATTAAATTATACAGAATAAGTATTTTTAAAATTATCATGAACCGCAATCCTCACATTCTTTATCCAGTGTAACGGATAGCAAAAATTAATAGGAATGCATTCGAAATTTTTGAAATTTTTTTTTTGAGTAAATGAAAACCTAGATATAATTGTAAACATTTAGAAATAACTTCAATGAAATTAAAATACGTTCTTGTGAAGAGATAAATAAAAATTAACCATTTTCTCACTTTAGAAAGTTCATTGTTTTGTTTTACTGATTACTGTGTTGTATTTATGTGTTTATTTGTATCTGGAAGGCTAATGGAATCGCTACATAGATTCACACAAAAAGAAATTTCTTGAAGATTTTTTAAATGATGTATATATTTTTTAAATCATCTTTTATAATTATTCTAACTTAAGTTCTGATTCCCGGAAATAGTGCAAATAATTATATTGCTTTAAGTTTCTTCTCTGAGAATCAAAATTTAGGGTATAAATATACATGCACACATTAATACCTTACTAATTATTAATGAGCATATTTATTACTTAGTAAATATACTTTTTAGCAAAATGTATGCTAAAGAATTAAGCGTCGAAAGTTCAATTTAGTTAAGATGTCTTTGAATAGTAAGTGGTATCGGATTGAGAAACCGAAGGATATTTGAGAACAAGATAATGTATTTGTAGATACTTTAAAATTCTTAACGCCACGTGTTTCTACAGCTGTTTCAGCGACAGCTGCGAGAGGAAAATTCTTTGAATTACTCGTTGCAGAAAACTTTTCCATTTTGACATATTCATTGAAGACAGGTTTTCATAATTGATAAGTTAAGGCTGAAATATTTGACCAGTAGATTAGGGGCTTAAAATGTACGTTAACCCTTGACTTTCAACTGGATCAACAAGAGTGATTCTCTTATCTAACATCTATTCTACATTACTGTGCATAAATTTCGATTATTCAGTAGATTGTTAAAGTTGTGAGTTCATGAAGCACAAAATATTGTTTTTTCATGTAGTTTTAAGTTGCAATTACCTGCAAATCTCATTTCCTTTACTCAAGAATTACTCATTAAAGTATCTATAATCAGTTTAGATGATTTTGATGAACAAAATTTAATGTAAATAACTAATTAAACGCTAATTATTAACTACTAACCATTATTTAACTATAATAATTAATTAGTATAGACAACATTTGTTATCATGTTCCACTGTAATTAGCATAGACCATATGACTTCTTATTTTTAGTCAGCTATTAATAATCTTATCGTATTTAAACTGTTTGCAGATCAACAAAATGCAGTTATAATAGTTATGTACACTATAGCACCTAATTTATTATTGTTGTTTGTTGGTTTCGGGAGTAACTGTGGGGTGCGGGGATGACCTCCGCTTATGTTCACGCCTTTCTGGGTTTGCTATCAAGGAAGTCGGATCGGGTTGATGAGTCCCAAGCAGGACGTTCCTGATTCCCTCTTATAACTGACCCAAAAAGCGTTCTTGTTTATTCATTGTGCAGCCTTTGTTTTTTTTGTTTGCAGTTATAATAAATTGATTACAATTTCCTTAAAAACGATAATAAATTCGATATTATAAGATTTTTGAGAAGAATAATTTTTATTATCTGTATCTTGTGAATGATTTATTATAATCTAAAAACTTAATTTTTTAAAAGTTTTATATGATTTCTATTGAAATTTAATAGTGAGTGTTGCTGTTATTATCAAGTAAACAGTGTATAGCATCAAAACTTTAATTCAGACGTTGCATAATTTGAGCTATTTTCAATTTCAAATTTGCAAATTTTCTATTTCAAAATATCCATCGCTTTACTCTAAATAACTTATATTTGAGAGATGTTTTAATGTTTAAGATGTGTGGGAATTTAATTACATCGTGTTAATTTGACTATCATGTTGTTTTTGAAAGATTTTCATTTATTTCTGCATGAAAAAGCGTGACTTTCTTAAGAGAAATTTCAATAAACGGGATGAAATTTTAAGCCTGCTTACATAATTTGTAATGCCCAGCTAATAAAAGGAATAATTGATTGCTCGCTTAGTTTAAACATGCTTTAATAATTTAATTAAAACAAATTTGTAATTTCAATGATTAAGATTGAATTGGTAATGGGAATAGAATAATTTTTTTTTTTTAATATTTTTGCTTCTGGGTTACAAATTAACTTGGGGAAGTCTCTTTAATGGCAAAAGTTTGTTATTGTAACGGAAGATCAAATACTTTGAATGCGAATGGAAAGAAAACTCCATTTCGCTAAATGCTAGAGAGACCCTTGATAGCTCTCTGGTGTATATTCCTGCAATCTAATGCATAAAACAAGAATTTGGAATGCTTTTGAGAAAGAAAATCTAAATGGAGTCTTATGCTCGGTCTGATGTTATTTATTCCCGTTTGTTTTAATGTTTATAAAAGCTAATTTTTTTATTATGTCTACATTTATTCCATTTTATAAATCAATTCCATTAACTTTCACAAAATAGGAATGAATATTCACCTTGTTTCGATTTTCCTTTTTACATTCACGATGCTAAATATAAGAAAATGTTGTAGCAAACCAAAGAGGCTGCTGTAACTTACTATGTAGTCATTTCAGTACATCGACTTGCTTGAAATAAAAGGTAAAATAACAAAATAAATGTATTTATCAACCTTCAAACTAGTTGTCAGAGAGATAAAACAAAAATGAGTCTTAGGTTTGTAATATTCTTATTCTTATTACTATTATTATGTAAAAGATTCAAACCTTGGGTTTCCTCAGCAAAGACAACATGACGGATCAAGGACCAAAGCACATATTGCCAAGTGAAAGGACATTATTATTATTATTATTATGTAAAAGTTTTCCAAACGGGTCCTAGGGCCTACCCAGCTTTCTGTAGAATGGGTACCGGGTTTCTTTCCCGGGAGTTAAAGGCGTGCGGGCGTCGGGCTGTTCTCCTGACCTCAACTTACTCCCGTTGGTCAAGAAACGCTGGGAGCCTTACCTCCCACGAGCCCTTGGGCCTGCATAGGCCTATCGTGGTGATTCTTTTACTTTTTAATTAAAATTATTATTATTATTGGATGAATTTTTTCCATGTTGTTTTTAAATTCAGTCATTAAAAAAAAAATTGTGTGGTATGATATAAAAAAATTTAACAATAATAATGCGATGTCTCATTATTCCACTGAACATTTATTTCCTTTGTTTTAGCACTTGTTGTCTATTTACAGACGAAGTATGTTGTAAGTATGTTGTATGATTTCTATAAAAATTTCGTGTGCAACTTTTTTGTGGTCCGACTTAAAACAAGGGGTCATTGTTTTTACCCTTTCCATCACTCAAAACAACTCCCGAAATATCACTCATAGCTAGCTGAATACTTATTAATGGTTCAATATAGAATATGAGCACGATATTCTGGTCTCTACTCACCTCTACCCCCGTCCACAAAACTAAAGCCGCATCACAACATGAGCAGTCTCCAGTGGGAACCGATTGCAGTTGTCTGAAATAACAACATCAGAACTTCAGAAAACAGCGCTGCTTGGAGCTTCATACATATTGCGCAGATATCTTGTGGATACTTAGGTTTCTGGCTGAAACTTGTATCTACTAAAGGCTCCAGTCAGCGAATTTTTGACTGTGTTTCAAAATGTGAATAATAATAATAATAAACACGCATAGTTAGGAAATTTATGGACACAACCACACATCCCTAACGTTGCATGCAAATTTCTGAACACTTGGCAATATGTGCTTTGGTCCTTGACCCGCCATGTTGTCTTTGTTGGGAAGCCCAAGGTTTGAAACTTTTACATAATAATAATAATAACCAGCTATGTTTTAATCTAGAAGCACAGGACGCAGATAAAATTTCATCACCGAATTGAAGATGAAATTATTGCAGATGTAAATATTATATTATAAGCATGTTATTATTCAAATAAGTATTGTAAGTGTTAGACAGTATTGTATACTATGATATTATAATACAATTTTATTTTAATAAATTATAAAGAATTTATATTAATTATTTAACTTTTAAATTTTTTAAAGTAAATAAATGTAAATATGAATTATAAAGTCAATAAAAAATTAACAATCTACATCTCCTGTTTGTAGATAACATCTTATATCCCATGTAGACTTTCCTCCGTGCATCTCTTCTTTCTGTAATCTTCAAATATTCGTTGCAGCAACATGAAATGCATAATACATTTTATGAAGCACGTAACTTGATCTTTATTATTATGAACAGTGAAATAATACAAAGTTATTTATAAAATATTAGTTTCCAGATGTTACATAGTATTGAAATTACTTTTAAGTTTAAATCTTCTTCCTTCAATATTCTGGCGATATTTCGCGAAACTATATCGTTTCGCTTTTTCAAGCCTTTTTCTTCAAAAATAATTTCGAGTTTATCTCAACATTATTGAGTTTCCTTTTCAATAAAGTAACTCAATACTAATATACTATAACATTATAATCACGTTATTGAATTATTATTGACATATTCAATTATTATTGAGTCTCTTTTTGAAGAAGGAAGAAGATTTAAAATGGTGTAATGTTATGTTATACAAATAGAAGGTCATAAGTTATAAGTACTTTGAAGTTTATAAGTGAGAGTTAATGTAAACAAATTTGATTTTTTAAATATCTATGAGTTTAAATTTATGTTGCGTAAAAGATTTCTACTTAAATTTCGTACAATTTGATTTTTGCCTTATTATAATTTGGATATTTCTTTGGAATCATAATTTTTTTCTTCCAATTAGTTGTCTATTTTTATTCCTAATTTCCGTTTCAATTTGAAAGGAAGGCTGATCAAGGCTGTCTTTAGTTGCTATAATCATTCTATAATTAATTTGTCGTCTTCTTTTTATAGTTACAAAACATTAATTACCCAATAATCGCGATAACAAGTTCATTTTGAATAATTTCGAAAATAATGACAAGCTTAATAGAGTTGCGAATCAAATATCAAATAAAGACATCTTGAACTTTATCTAACCTTTCGACTTCTACGCGTAATTGAAGAACTTCTGTGTGATGTTTGTCGACCTGCAAAACAATTAGAAGAAAACGGAATCCATAAGCGGAAATTAATGATTTTTCGCTGCAATCATTCGAAGTCAAAAGGTCGAATGGCCTTCAATTGAAACCTCCTGCACATTAATTGATAGATCTGTTCCGAAATTAGTCTGAATCTAGTTTTCAATTGTAAAGATTTAATGAACATTATTTCCAATTTTCATTTCAATATTTCTGTTCCAACTTATCCGACTTAACAGATAAGTACATGATCTTTAAGAGGAATTGATCAATACATGATGAAGAAGCTGTGCGGAAAAATAATAATGAAATCATTCAGACATTATGATTAAACATAAAATTATAACTAATTACATTAAAAATACTTTTAAACATAATATAACCTACATTAAATATGTTTCATATATAATTATTAATTAATTAAATAATTAATTATTGATTTAATATAAATAAATCATTTACAGGCAATTTTGATTGACAACATTTTTGGAATTATTTATGCTTAATTATATCAGTTCAATTACATAAAATTAAAAGGAAGAAAGACGGAAGGAACTTTCAAAACACTTTGGCATGAGAGAAGCAGAGAGAAAAGCGGGATCGTCATACTTTCTCTGATCAGTTATTTGTTGTACAGTGATGTCACGGAACCACAATTTGACATCTCGCACACATAATCTTTGGAATAATCGACCATATGAGGCAGAATTATTATGTATCCTTTATTATGTGTCTTTTCCTGTTCTTTATTTATAGAACAAAGATTAGATGTTATAATAATCTAATACAGTATTTAATTTTTACAAGTGATGCAACTACATATTTAAAATATTGGTTTTTATCTTAAATATGTATCTTAAAATGTAACAACTTATTAGTTATTTGAAGAATTATTGAGTCAAATGATTAGAGAATACTGAAATAGTTGGAAAAAGAATTAAGTCCCTGTTCTTTATAATCAGCTGCTAGATTTGTATTCTTTAACTTTATATCCTATCGTTGAAGAACCACTGACAGTATTTTCGAAACTAATTTCTTTTCATTCCCTCACTTGCTATTAACTCTGAAGTGATATGATTTGAGCCGGAGAGTTATTTTATCACAAAAGAAAATGAAAATAGTTGTGCTTAGCTATTATCATTATCGTCAACTAAAATTCATTAGTAAACAAAGACAGGTGTGCAAATTCTGACATTCACAAAAAACAAGGAATTCAGTGAGTAGCTTCTCTCCAGTTACTTTCACAGCCAGAAATTGCAAGATGAAGAAAGAATGTAAGAAAAAAAATATAATTTTCAAAAAGCTAAGAAGTTGAAATTTATATGAATTAAAATTACTCCAACAGAAAATTGTAATTATGAAGTATAATTTATGCCTTTACATTGTTCTTATCTACGATATTTTTAATTAAAATGAATGTGCATGGCATTTTGGGTTACTTGCAATTCGTGATTTATGTTACTGAAGAAGAAAATGCTCAATCTGTCAAGGTCATATGTCTACTCGACCTCCAATATTGTCCATCAACAGCTTGAAACGTGCGGAGTGTCAAGAGAAGACATATAGTGTTACCTAATGTGAAGCTAATACAATCCTATCTTTTATCATTTGATTATTCTATTTGTAAGAGTTGTAAGACTATTTCTATTTGCCAATTGCTTCGGTTTAAATATATTTTTTATTGAAATATATCTTCAATTATTAAATTGTGCAAAGCAATGTATGGACGCAACGTTTCATCACTGAATTGAGATTATCCGGTCATTCCGTTCTTAAATTCATTCTTTTCATCATCCCATTAACTCCTTATAAAATAACACGAATTTCCTGGTTGTTGTATTTTTCTATTATCCAGGCTTGTTTTTTACATTTCAAAATGTAATTTGTTTCAGCCATAATCATTGTATTATTTTCTTTTAATAAGTGCTACTAAATTGAAAATACTTTAAAATAAAATAAACTGATGATCAGTAATTTTATTCGTTTTCTTTATTTTGTTTGATACCAATTCAGAGCGAACACTTTCTAGAGGAATAATGCGACGAGTTTCGAAACTCACAAAACGCAACGCAGATTATAGATTTTCCTTTCCTGGCCTTTCGCTAAAATTCCAATAGAAGAGAAAATGGCGGTCGCTGCTTCATATTCAACATTTCGACGAGTAAGAGTTCTCAACAGTCAAGCTAGGGAAATTATTCTTAACGTTTCTCGTGGATTTCTATCGCCCAACAGCGATTTGAAAAGTAAAAAGGATGCGTTGAAGGTCACTGCAGAATACACTGGAGTGAGTTTTTCTACGGTGAACAGAATCGTACAGTCGCCGTTGCTACGAACGCCAGGGAGAAAAAGGCCTCGTTTGGCTCCAAAGATTTCACCTGACGATTTTGATTGTTACATCATTCGTCAAATTGTTGCTGATATGCATATCAAGAAGGAATTGCCGACAGTGAGGACGATTTTCTCTTCTATTTGAATTTTAGCGAAAGGCCAGGAAAGGAAAATCTATAATCTCTGAGAGTTTCAAAACTCGTCGCGTCTACTATAGTTTTGATGCTGCCGTTTCTTCAAAGTTAGTATGAATGGATCCGTTTTCAATTGATATCGAATGAATTCTAATTCCGTTTTGTGATACATATATATCTGATATGATTCACAAAGAAAAGTAAATCGAATATACTCGACAGTAAGATATCGAGAGAATATTAGAACGACATAAATGAAAATCACAAAACAACAAAACAGAAACTGGAAACATAAAATTCATTTGATAGACTTTGCCCATCCTAAACTTTAAACCTGTAGTCATCAGACGATTCTGAACATTTGTCAATGGTTGGGTTTCATCTATATTGATGATGTGAGAAAGTCTGATATATTTTAGCGATATAAAAGTACTCAAACCCTTATTTTACGGCTCAGCAGCAGAGTTCACCCAAT
The DNA here is from genome assembly GCA_023159025.1 of Thereuonema tuberculata. Lineage (NCBI taxonomy): Eukaryota > Metazoa > Arthropoda > Chilopoda > Scutigeromorpha > Scutigeridae > Thereuonema > Thereuonema tuberculata. The sequence goes on from JAFIDM010002131.1 coordinate 36,912,083, forward strand.
TTAAGCACTCTTTTCATTGAGAGAGAGAAACGCATTGTATTTACTTACTAATGGTTATTGTTAACAAGTTCCATCAAATTGAGAGGATTTACTTATTTTAGGAATTTTGAGTAATATCTGAATTAAAATTGAGATGATTCAATTAATTTATTTCAAACGGTTATTGAATTAAAGATCAATTTTCAATGAAATAATTTACTTTTTTTTTACCTGTTTCAGCTTCAAAAGTTTTTATCTCCGGATTTTCCTTAATTCAACTATTAAAACTTCGTGACTCTTCTTCGAAGATGGTACAAGAACTGGTCAATTCTTGATACTTGCAGCCAATAACATCAAATTGTCATTACGAGAAGAAAAACAACAATCAGTCCCAATGAGACAATTTCAGTTGGTAAGAAAAAACATCGGATACGATTGACTAAAGAAAGTTAAAGGAACAAAATGATGGCAACGTGAAGTGTTAAAATTAATTCTGAACTGAAACGAAGTAAAAGAAAACAAAACCAAAAAACTAAAAATTAAAAAAAAAAAAATATTCTGGAAGAAAAACAAAAAAAAAAAATACTAGAAACTTGAAGAAAATAAAAACATTTCTTTCATCTCAATTTATTTCGTTTCTTCAATTCTTTTTTTCTTTTCTGTTTTCACATTTTCTATATTTTTTAGTAATTGCCTTTAGCTTACTTCTTATTATTAAGTCTGTATTTTAATAATAAAATATGCATTTTTTAATTCGATTTTGTTAATATCAGACTATGAAATGTTTTTTTTTTTAAATTGCATAGTGAAAAATACTGTTTAAAGTTAACCAAATATTTCGAAACTCGTACGGACATACAAAAATCAAAAGAAATCAGTTTCGAAAATTTCAAAATCAGTTTCACTCTTCAGTGATCTTAGGATTGTTTAATGAGTTTTCAAAAAGTTATTTTTTCTTATTGTCTTTTTTTTGGAATTCCTTTTATTATTTTAGCTTTTAATATTTTAGGTATTTAATTATTCTGTGGCTAGCCACTGCTTATTCTTGATATTATAATTTAATATTATGTAAACATGTTTGTTCTCTTCTTTCCTTTTCTTTTCCTTTTTTTGAAAAGACATTTCATTTCACCACCATTCCCTATATAATATTATAGTTGAGATTGCGCAAAACAGAACATTTTTCATGTTTCACTACTACATAAATTGCATTTAAATTCAGCGTAAATTGTAGTTTAGAAAATAGAAAATTGTAGTTTAAAAGAAATATTGTATAAGATGAAAATTCTAAGCAAGTAGCTTCTAAAATAACAGCCATGAAAAACAATGATAAATTATGTATTTTTTAAAACCGTACAAGGTAAACAGCTTTGCCATTAAGTTCAGATTCCCTAAGGAAAGGAAGGAAGGAAGTTGAAATATTTACGAATTAAAAAAAAAACATTATCCAAAACATTAAATTAATTCTTTGACTTAGATAATGTAATAGTGACTTACACTTACTCTTTATCTTGCTGTAGTTAGTTTCTATAAATTTAAGTTTGGTTTTTAGCTTGTGCAATGTTGAATGTGCAAAATAGTGCTAAGCATTTTTTATTAATTTATTTATTTATTTTATTCTTTTATAATAAAAAGTATTTTTTATGTTTTTGAGATACATAATTTCCTATTCTAAAAAAAAGCAAAAAGCAAAAAAACAAACAAAACAAAAACAAAAAAAACCACACACAGTTTTAAGAATGTGGTATTAATTTCTAATCAAACGGCTTTAAACATTTCTTCCGATATTATATTTACATTGCGAATCTTAAATCTCCGCTATCAAAAATGGAGAAGGAATAAAATGAATATAATGAAAAACCGACGCCATGACAGAACTTTTCCAGTTGAATTCGCTAACCATTAAATGGAACTGGCAATTCATTGAAGTATTAACGTTACTCAAGTCTGAACTTTAAATTTGTAATGGTTTGTATCCTTTAATCTAATCATACACTCTCACATATCAAATTTACATTTATTAATTTATGTAGGCTGAAATATTGAAAAGATTTGTAATTGGATTTCATAGAACAGTAGATGTTAGAACTAGGAAGAATTCAAGGTAACTAGCTAGACTGAATGTATGTAACATATCTACTACCGACTTTTTTTAAATATTCATAAATTTTTCTACTTTGATTTAATTGACAGATTAAGATATCTCCAACCTCACAACCCTTACTAATCTTTCTAATTAATGATTTGATTATGTCATTTATAATAATAATTATTAATAATACCTGGAATTTACATAAATGTTTTACTAATTAATGATTTGACAGTGTCATTTGCAATAATAATTAATAATAAATGTAATTTACCTAAACTTCAAAATATCAAATAATGCGCTAGTTGTGTTTCATACCATCATAATAAATATTTCATATTTATTATTGTAATAACCAATAATAAAGTGTAATGCTAGGCGCACAAGAGACAACTTTAGATGGCCAACTAAAAAGCTTGGATGTGACAGTCATGGGCGCACACGAGACGACTGTGAATGCATCGCCGCGCCGTGCGAGCAACCAATAAAGCACAGCACTTATACATGTTATTGATATTCAACATATGAGAAATATTGTTTGAATATTATAAGCCGGTGTATAGTCGCAATTGATGGCAATAATACGATACAAGAACGACCAACAGCCAATAACAGCCCCTTTCTGTGGTTGGTGCTGTCGTCAATTCTTCACTAACGAAAGAGCGGCTATCCCATAATTCCATGCGAACACAGCCTGCCTGGCAAATCCGAAAAAATCGAGGTTTTCAAAACTCTGATAAATTCTGCCGCTTAAACTTAATGCATTTCAGTATGAACTTTATTTATAGGTGAGAAAAAAACAGCAGTATCTGATATTCATTGTGTAAAAGCTCTCCGCCGATCTGAAGCTGGGGAAATATTTTTAGACGCCATGTTTTCCTTTAGGCGTGACGTGACGACTGACGTGTTTCAACGCTGCCCTTGATTGGCTAATTTCCGAACAACTCACAGAGTTGCTCCCACACCAACAACTCGTGTTGACCAACAAAAATTGGTGGAAAGTCGCTACCAACTGTGCTTAAAAAGCGCTCTAACAACTAGTTGTTCATACAACTCGGCAAAAAGTTGTTTCGTGTGCGCCCTGCTTTAGACATTTACCATTGCAAGTTATGTCATTTTTGAATGCATCTGTTGGCCACAATGTAAAGGCCCAAATTTAATTTTTAAGTTTGAAACTATCAGACCGTAATAAATAGACCAGCGAGCCGCGGGTTGTGCACCACTGTTCTAAAGCATCTTTCAATGCATATCTACATATGTAATCTATATTTCTTTCTTGACTAAAAACAGGTAAGACGTCAATATATTTTTTTATATAGGTGAAGGTTTTACATCTTTAATTTATTTCGACTACTGCCCAATGTCGAATTTTGAATTTATGTTTAATTTATATCTTATTGTTTCGATATTTAGCCTTATATATATATATATATATATATAGCAACCTGACCCCTGTTAACATTTGGTTTAAGGAAATCGATAGTTTTATACTTATTATATTTTCTTTATATATAAACAGGAAACAAGCTACAATATTGATCTATTATCATTGGATTGAATATGTACAGCAGAAAACATTTAGAAATAATTGTATTTCTATGTCGTACATTCAAGTATTGAGCACTTTCTTTACATTATTACTTAACTTATTTCTAAATTCGTGGTTGTAATTAGTACATTCTCTAATTTCATAAATAAATATAAAATGTTCCTATCGTTATAAACAATACATAAGGTATTTCTTTTCCAGATTGTTGAAAATGTAATTTTTTCCGAAATCATTGAAATTTGGAAAAATAAGGTAAAGAAGAAGATATTTTTAGAATAACATATTAATATTAAAAAAATATTTAAAGAATTACTTTTTATCATTTCTTTGAATATTTGATTTTAATGAAATCGATTAGAATGATTCCGGAGGTAAAACAACACAAAGAGGTAAATTTATTACATCAGAAATTAAAATGATAATCTCAGAAATAATAATTTACAAACTAAAATAATCAACTGATGTAATGAAAAGCTTAAAAATTTATTTTTCAGATTATTTGTTATTTTATCATTTGCATTTTCATCTTATACATGCAGGTATTCAGCACTTTCTTTATATTATTATTGAAATTTCATTTCTTGAAATGAAAGCAATTCAGAAAGTTCCATTTATTACTGATTGGCCTAAATTCAAAAATGAATGAGATATTAGGGAAGCTTTTTGGTTTTCATGGTTGGTTTTGATCCATAAATTAAAGCTGCTTTCATACTTTGGGTTATTTCTCATTAAACATTTACTAGATCTAAAATATTTTATACAAAACTAAGGCTTTCTGATGAATATTTGATGTAACATAACTTGTTTCAATATGATCAGCTGCTTTTCAGAAAATGGAAGTCAAAAGTTGATGGGGACCTTAAATATCTGAAACGTGTCCATTTTCCTAATTCAATAAAGGTGTGGCGTTGTTGTTTATTCTAATCGCCAGATCCAACAGAGAGAAATCCCTGATAGCCCCCCGATGAAAAATAACTGCAGGTAATCGACGATTCGATTGGAAATACGTGCATTGTTCATTCTGCAAAAGAAATTCTATCCCATGAAGAAGATACATAAGATACAGTCACGAAGCGACAGTTTAGGCCTATCGACATCACTTTGTCACTGACTGAAGATATTGGATTTCGGCATCGAAAAACCCATTCTTTTCGTTCGAATGGAAAGATACTATTGCTTGACAACATTATCTCGGGAACCAAAAAGAAGTTTAGACTATACATCACTTTGCAAGTTATAAATTGGAACGGAAACTCTTTTTAGAGAAAATTCTAGTGCAGAGTGATTTTAGTTTTTGCTTCTCAAACAAACAAAAAAAGTACCACAATTAAATTTTGAAGACAACTAACTTTAAAAATAATTTGGCATTAGACTCAGATTAAATGTTGCTTATGGTTTTTAGTTCGGTATCTCTCATGTGATTAAATGTCTGAAGGATCGTTCAGTCTTTCTTATACTCTTATAGTAGAAAGCAAATTCTTATATGGAATGACTGGGTTCTGGCCACCACACACAGTTCTAATAAAATACATAAATATAAATACAATAAATGCGAGCTCTTTCGAGATGGTCTACATCTCGTTCTCAAGCGGAGAAATGAAAAACATATTTCAAAAACAAAAAATGAGGTCCAACGGATGTTTGAGCTGTACAGAACCACCTGTGACCCAGGAGTGTTGGCAGCAGACTCCACGGCCCGGGGCCAAGAAGGGGAGCGGTGCGAGCCTCGGAGAGAAAGCCTCGGGGAGAAAGCGCTCGCATTTATTGTATTTATATTTATGTATTTTATTAGAACTGTTTGTGGTGGCCAGAACCCAGTCATTCCATGTTAACGTAAAGCACACGTAGAACACCTTCCAAATTCTTATATGAAACAGAAAACTACTTTTCTTCTGTTTATTCAGCAAATATTATTGATTTTTATTTACTGTTCTTTGTAACGTCTTTAACAAAAAGTATTACATGGTTAAATTTATTAAATTTATTCTAGGATCTCTCATGCAAGTCATCTAACCAATGCCTTTCAGATATAGCTTTGGGTCAAAGCAGCAGCCTGTCATGAGGTTGATACATCTGAACCTGAGTTCGAATCCCGGAGTTTCCTTGAATATGACTTTACTCTCCTCTGTTTGATGTGCGGATTTAATGTGAGCAACCTTCTACCGTATATCCTCATAAACGATTCTTCTATTATAGTTCTGGTCCTTTGTTGTGGCGAAAGACAGAAGGGCCAAGAGCACTACAAGAGCACTTTCAAAAATAACTATCCAACATGTTCCACTAATGTAATATAGCTATTACACTAATAACATAATGTAAAGAAAATTTAATGGACAGTTTAAAATGATAAGAAATAAATAAATGATTAAAAAATTAACTAAATAAGCGTAATTCTTAACTAAAGATTGATAACAGGAAAAGTTGGTAATTACATGAAGTAACTTATAGAGATGTTAAAATGGATTTATTTACTAATTTTTTAACTGTAATATGTTTGGTGTATTCAAAAATAATTAACTATCGATATAAATTCCACGAAAAACTCTAAAATCCATAATTCAAATTGCCACGATATTTCGAATACATCTTCTCGAACATTCTTCATCAGGTGAAAAAATTATAATAGGGATAGACTATTCAAGTCATTCCTCCTTTACATAATGAAAAATTAATTCTATTAAAACAAAATAAGCATATAAGCTTACGAGGTAATTGTGCATGATATTATGAAACTTTTATCGCTTATTTTATATTGATGTATGTGAAATAGTTTATCTATAGTTTTATAATATAATATTATGATATGAAACTGATCGCTTATTTTATATTTGTGAATGTGAGATACTTATTAGTGCTTGTAAAATTTGATTTTGTTGGTAGAACGTTATGCAAATTATTCATTCCAGCATTTTAAAACTTCCCTCATCCTCTCTTTTCCATATATACAGCATGCATAACTTTAGTCAATAAAACATCGGAATTCCTCACTCAGCTTCTTTACCAAGAAACGATGCAAGAGCCTGTCGTTCTTGACGCCTACTGATAGAATAATGTATCTAGGAAAAACATTCGTTTGGTTGTCGCATTTGAGCGAACACGCATTCATGCGTTCACTGATAACCAAATCGTGGTTCTTAGTGGAAGAATGGTTCTTTATGAGATTAAACGACGCTTCAGTTGAGTAATTTTGAATATAAAATACTAAGTACTATTTCGAAAACATATATGCTTATAATATAAGTTTTAAATATTTGCGCTTCAATTTTAAATCTCATTTTTTTAAATCAGAAGTTTTAATATTGCATATTAGAAGTTTTAAGCTATTAAAGTTATTTGCTTATAATAAAAAAAAAATAATAATAAAATAATTGTAAAACCACCAACCATTAAAGCACTATGTACAATTAAAATAAGAACATATTTTAAAAGTTCACTATGTACGTTTCAAGTCCCCTTCTCATTAGTAATATATTTCGAATAATTAGGAAAAGATATTATTTATATAAATATTTCCGTTTTTAAAACATCTGAGTGAAA
>JAFIDM010002131.1:36929759-36952954 GCA_023159025.1 Thereuonema tuberculata
TTAGGAAAGTGGGACCCGGTCGAGAGCAAACAACTAAAGCAAAAACGTAAAAACGTTTTTTAAAATATATAAAAAACAATCCTTTCTAACCATTTGAGATGGTTCCATGATCGCAGTCATGGGATTTCTTGCACATCGTGTTTGTTTTAGATTATAATATCCATGTTAAAATGACGTTCAGGTATCCAATTGTTCATGAAAAGAATGGAGAGTGAATTTTGGTAAATATAAATGACTGTTTCATATAAGAATCCAAAGAACAGCCGTGGAATGAACTTAATTGACCTTTGAGGGTTAGATCATTATGAACCTCATTTGTAGTTGATTCCACAGCGCGAACTATATGTATGTAAGTATGGGTGAATCACATATCAAGATTCCTGTTACAGTGATTGCAAAGGTGTCAATGTCTTATATTGTCGAATTTTTCCCCACACAGTATATGTGTGTAACAATAATTCTTCAGATCAAATTCATTATGGGGACGTATAATACTGAATACAGCAAAGTAATAAAATGGTATCGTCGTCTTTGTTAAAAGCTATTAATGACACTCAGTAACACTCAGTAAGACTTTTAAAATAATTGGAATTCCAAGGAATAATTCATTTGTTGTTGTCCTTTAATTATTAAATTTTGATATAGAATTCTAACATTACAAAATTGACTATCACAGTTAGATCCATTCATATAATATTATTTTGCTGCAATACTTCCGATTTCCATATTTATTAGTTTTATTGTTTTTTTAAGGATATGTCCCATCGTCATCTAATGAAATTTTCCATCACTGGAGTTCCTGTTATATTCGAAACACAAAAATATGTCTTGTAGATCTTTTTTATTTTCATATCTCAAGAGAAATCACCTAAGCATTCAGTAACAAGGCTAAAACAGAAAAAGGATTTGTAAACTGTAAAGCGTTAGTGCAACATTTTTATTTCAATAGATACACATGAATATTCTGAAGAAATTAATAAAATACCTCTCTGATTGAGAAAATTCATACCTTTTAATTTTAAAACTCAGGAAATCGAAACATTGAATAGTTTCTAATTTCGAACGAACTTTAGCCTTTTTTTTAATAACTTTTTAATAAAATTAATTACTTTCAGTTTTAAGAGATTAGTTTTCATTTTTATGAAACTAAGTTTCCAGGACTAAGATAATTTATTTTTTTAACGGAATTAATAATAATAATCCATCTTCAGATAGACTATAGAATAATTTATTAATATTCGTCCATCCTACTAACGAGCTTATAACCGCAGATTTTCTTTAATTATGTTCTGTTGTGAGTCATTTTCCAACGATTAATGACTTTTGAAGATTAAATCTATCGGTTTGGAAAATTTTAATGAACCTCTGAGGTTCAGCTCTTCCTTTCGAATATGGTTCTGATACAAAATTGGTAGTTATTAGTTGACGATTTCACTTTATTGTCTCAAACGCATTAATTTGTAATTACATAAATGCCATTTAGAATCGAGTGTTCAGTGTTTGGATTCGTATTAAGACTGAATCTTTACTCGTTGATTTTATTTTCAGTACTACTTTGATTCAACCTTGTTCCATCGAATGGTTCTTGAATATTTTAAGTGAAAGTATACATCTTACATAAGAAATTAGCTTCTAATGTCTTAATGGTAAAAAGAAAGAAATAAACTTCAATAGCGCCTAAAAGAATTCATTAGACACAGAAAAAAATATAAGACGAAGTGACCTGAACTATGATGAGATGCTAACTTTTAAAGTCGAATGAGCAATTTCATAAAAAGTTAACAGTTGGAGTGTAGCTTTAAATTAATGAATATAATTTTTTTCTCATCCATTCGAAAGAGGGGTAATTTATCGTTTTCATGTAAAAAACATGTAACTAATTTAAAGAACTGTTTAAAGCATATTGGGCTCTCATCAGTTAGCAGTATTTGTGTATGAAAATCAAAAATCCTAAGAAAGAAAAGCCTACTCCTAAAGCAAAAAGATACTTCTACTAATATAAGATAAAAATTAAGATTACAAGCAACTATCTCACGGTCTAACAGAACGAAAAAGATCATTTTGTTTTAGGCTTAAGTATTTTTTTTTTATTCTCTTGCTTTCTGGGCAAATTCTTCGTTTCAAGTTTTAACTGATGGGCGTAATCTACGTGTTTTCTTATATTTTTTAATCTTAAAATAAACGGAGGACTGCTATTTTTATCTAAGACGCTCTAAAGTTCAGGCCAATTGTCAATTTGAAATTTAAGTCTTGTGTGACATAACATTCTCTCTTTGTCCGTTTTACTTCTTGGTTTATTAATTTTTTAATGAAAAAGCAGCCTACATGTTAAATTGTTGTGTATAAAATGAGAAAATGATCATTTTATTATTAGATCACAACATAGAACCCCTCAAAAATCATTTCAAGCTATCTAAAATATCCTCAAAGTATGGTGCCATGTCCAAGCATCTCAGCATGCAGTTAGATTCGTAAATCCAATTGCATGCTCACGATATATACATTAGTTGTTGTATCTTTATCATTTGCCTTTGATATGCAGAAAAATGGCAGGAAGCAATGGAGGTCACTAAAAGATCAACACTTTTTCTGCGTAGAGAACCGTACCAAAAGCACTCTGTTTCACTGATTGAAGATATTGACGATCAGGACCACGATACGCCACCATTCGTACCTTCCTGTAAACTTCATATTTGCTCTATGCTCCACTGGCTTAGAGTTGACATTGAAAAAGCTGATCAAGGACTACGGAAGTATGGGAAAATATCGAATATTTAACTCATATTGATCAATGCAATTTTCCAAGTACTGAAAAGAACAAAGAATTTTAAAATTTTTAAATATATAGAGAAAATTGGAGAAAATTTTCTTTTCGTTTCATTCTGATAAAATATGAAGATTTTGTCTATTTTTACTCTTACCTTAGGATCAAAACTTATGTATTTCCTGCAAGTAGTTTTATTACTATTACAGCATTTTCAAATATGTACAACACTAGAATATTCAACGTATATGCCATGTAAATAAATGTTTCCCTTTTCGAAAGACAAATCCTATTTAGATTGTCTTTCGAAGTTTTATATACAATCATTAATGTATTAATAATAACATAAAAATTTATGTGTTATGGATTCATACCAGTGAAATTCCTAAGAGGCAAGTTGGTTTATTCCGAGATGAAGATTTTATTTTACTTACTTGAAAGCAGAGATTACGATGGTTTTATCCAAGATTTTATGTTAGAATCTTGAATGAACTGCATATAAATTTTAGTAATTTCTAAGTAACTATTAGAAGAATATACATTATTCATATATAGTAGTACCTTGATAATATATTTAGTATGAACAATATGAAATGTGATTCATGATGCAAAGTATATCTATTTACCTTCAGGTCCTCCATTCGTCCGTCCTATGCCAAGAAAAAACGTTGTTGCTGGAGAAAATGTAGTAATTCACTGTCCTTATGGAGGTCATCCAATTGATTTCATCATGTGGGAAAAAGGTAAGAATTATTACTTAATTTAGAATTGTGATTGAGAAATAAAGTCAATGCAATTTAATAAGGGTTACAATTGGTCTGCAATCATTCTATTATTCAATTAATATTCTTTTCCAAATACTAATTGGAAAGATAAATTATAAATTGAAAATAAAATTCCTTGAAAATTATATGAAAGGTGGTAAAAATATTGTTTATAATGAAAAATTTCTTCAAAAACTTTGTTTATTTCTTCTATTATTTGTATAGTATTTCTTATCATTCTGCAAAAGTGCTCGTAAACTATTTGTTTTTCATAATGAAAGGTTTGACTACAGGATAAATTTCGTTGTTGCATTGACATTTTTTCTTTCTTATAGTGCTATTTTTGCACGGAAATGTATAGATATATTAAGAATGAGAATTATTATTTAAAATAAAATAATGAAATTCGAATAGAAATAGACTAAAATTCCTTCGAATCTCTAAATTAATATAAAGATGTTTCAATTTTTTACACTTATTTATTTATTTCATTTTTAATAATGTAGGGGGTTTGCGTCTTCCTGTGAATCATTTGCAAGTGGCTTTTCCCAATGGAACACTAAAATTGCAAAGCGTTCAACGAACAGAAGATGCTGGAACTTATACTTGTATCGTTCACAATAAAATGGGACAGACAGCGCAACAACATCTCGAGCTTATGGTTTTAGGTGAGATTACTTACATTTATGTAGAATTAATAAGTTTTAAAGAATAAGAATTTATTTAGGAACCGTATATACAGGGTGTTTCAAAAGTCTGTTGATAAAAAGCATGATTTTTATTCCCATCTTAATTTTCCTTTCAAATTTCTAAAAACGAAACCGAGAACATAATGACATGACCGATTCCAAACTTTTTATTTATTCGCTAGAACTTTTTCGTGTTTCTTCTTCGCTTTTCAGTTATGAAATTTAGAGGAATGAGGAAATTGCGATCTTATTCTATGGAATTTACTGTATGTATGTCATCGATTGCATTTTTAAAATCGCTATATTTGAAAGACAAATTTAACATTTGTTGCACAAAAAACTGATTTACATTTATTATATTTTCTTCCCGAAAGACATCACTTTCCTTTGGACTCACTTCCAAATATAAGCCATTTTCGTTAACTATGCAATAATTTCTCTTACGAAACAGTGGATTGTTTAGATACCAATATGGTTGTAGTAATTGATAGAGCTTACATGTATCGTTCCAATGGTTAATTCGTATTCCAGTATTTATGTTTTATTTCATGATTTAACAAAAAAAAACCAAAATATTACAATGAATTCCCCTAAATTTATCAGTTGACAGACCATGCATGACACCTGTTAACACAACAACTGCATCTCTTAACTATGGTCGGGTATCATTCAACATTTATCGTTTTAGATGTCCCTAATGTTATCAACTGACTAATAAGAGATAACACTAGTATAGTGTATGTTAACAATTCACATAATATATGTAGGTACCTTTCAATATTAAAAGGCTATTATTAAGTTTAGGAATTTCTTGACTTTGGCTACTAAGAACTAATTTACCGATATCATATAATATCTTTTAATAAATTATCCAGACCTTTTATCCAATTATCCATTGTTTATTTCTGTATCAAATGGATATCATTCGATTTTCATGCGTTGGGTTGATCGATTTCTGATAATTGCTGATAACAAAAACAAAAGTTTCCAAAGTAGTTTCGAAAGGCAGTACAAATTGATGCTGTTCAAACCTTTAAATTCTAATTCTTTATTTATCGACTGACAAGTGTATTTCATAATATTCTGACGACTTTCATATTCTATAGTTTCCTTTGGATCCATGACCTTTTCAGTAGCTTTAATCTTGGACATCTATCTATCGTGAACTTAAATATTTCAATTCGATATATGTTGCGCTTCCTCACTTTCTCATCAAATGACAGTGATTTTTAAATAATATCTTTAGAATAATAAGCATAGTTATTTGTCTGCAATAAAATATAATAAATACATTCTTGATATTTGTATATAATTAAATAGAAGTGACTAGGCTTTTTTTTAAAGAAATAACACTAATTTTTATTTTTCAATCACGCTAATTAAATGCCTCCTAATTAAAAGAAAAGTGCCGTGGTTGAGCGGTCTGCCGTTGCGGCCAGTGTGCCGGTACCCGGGTTCGAATCCCGGTCGTGGCATGGATGTTTCTTTCTTCTTCTGTTTCTCCTTCTGTCCGTTCCTGCGGGTGCCACTTGACGCTGCCTCCCTTGGCTTACCCTGGGCAACGATTCGTCGGTTAAATGCATTATATCTCCCCCCTAGTTGTTGGCCTGAAGAAAGCTGATCAAGCTATGAGCCCGGGCATTTCTAAAAAAAAAATTTAAAAAAAAGTTCTCCTTGAACTTCAAAATCTTTAACAATGTTTTCACGATTCATGTATTCCTTTATCTAAATGTTTACTTGACTTCGTATTGGAGTCGAATTTCAGTCAAAAATTGCAAGAAGATGTTGAAATCATTTTAATATGCTGTTCTAACGGACATTTGAAACATCTTTTATGTACAAGAATTCTTATAAATCTTTCCTTAATTATAAAAATTAAAATTATTCCAACCTCTGTTAATTTTGTTTGTATTTTGATATTTTCTTTACAAATACTATTTCTGCAGTTAAATCTTAAAATGAAGTTAAATACCATTTTAGATATTATACTACGATTAGATTTTGTAAAATTTTGATATTTGTAATAATATCATAAAAGAATATAAGAAAAAGGATAGTTAATTCCGAATTGCAAATCACTTGCGAAAGTTAAATAAAGCTTTTTTTTTTTTTTCAAGCAAGGTACCCTCAATTAAATTTCCAGTAAAAAGTGAAAAAAAATTAAATGAAGAAATATCGTACTTGAAGGTATAGCGTTTGTAATAGAATTGATGATTTATTCTTATCATTTTTTAATTGAATAGAAGTGTTTCCTTTCAAAGCTCTTCTCAGAAACGAAAAGCTTCGTAAATGATGTCAGTTAAAAATAATCAATAATTTCTTCTCAAGTTTTCCCTCTATAATCAGCGAATTTGAATAGTACAGTCGCTGTTTCGCAATAAATATAAAAGTTGATTTGAAAATACTACATCTTGAATAAGAGTCACTCATCTGGTCATTGTAGAGTATGTTGCATGTTGCACGTCATCTCTGATTTAGGTATTCATTATCAATTGAACAACCACTTTGCCTTTTGTCTACCTCGACGTGTTTCGCGAGAAATTAAATTCAATATTTTAAAACTCCTTTATCTGCTAAAATATGTAACACATTACAATTCTGTTTTCGTTCTCATCAATTACAGTTGAAGAATTCAGTTTTAGGTTTCCTTCTATTTAAATAAGCAGTGATTTTTTGACAGACCACTTGTAAAATTTTACTAGTAATATCTTTTCAGTGTTAAAAGTTTATTTTTTAGGTTTCATTTTTTTCTTTTAATATGTTATATTTTTAATCAGGGTGGCATAAAAGAATGATGGGGTTTCAAAGACTTGTAATTTCTGCACTGCTGAATGGTATACAGTCATGACAGCTCTCAATTGGAAGTGTAACTGCCCAGTTTGACGGTCTTCTCTGAAATTCCCTCAACGTGCGCACTTCCGGTACACATCCAAGAGTTTGTCTAATTTCTACCAGATTCGTTGAAATATGTTCTTTGATATAACTGTTGTCTTTAACGTTCTTCTCATAGGGAAGAACTCGCATGGTGTTAACTCCCAGTAACCCTTCATACCGCATTTAATAAGTCTGGACTAATGCTGCGCAATTTTGAATCATTCCTCAAACCGTTTCCTTATGCCTTTGGTTTGTTTCCATTAACCATTTTCGTGGTCGCCGGCGTATTGAGTAGCTTTCAAGAAGTAATACACAGTGATTCCATATGACTTTGTCTACAACATCTTGGCTATAGTCTCTAAATTCCGAAACTTTTGTGTTTGAACGAGATTGTTCAGCACATTTTCTGCTGACATATATAGTCAAGGATGGTGCGGGATAGTGAACGATTAATCAAAATTACTTTATTTCTTTTACATTTTCAACTAAAGCTGAAACTACCTCTGTACAAAACGAATTCGCTGTGTTGACGTAGTAGTATTGAAACAATATTTAACAATCCTAATTTGTTTTGAATTGTTTAATGTCAAATTAATTTCACTGACTTTTTCTTTTCAATTCAATTATATAACCTTAAACTTTTCCGAACCAAATAAAATATTAAAAGATTTTAGTTAAATTTGGGATTTTAGCCAAAATTAGCCATATAAAGCCAATAACTTGATGCAGTTCTTTATCTACCAATGTTAAAAAAATAAACGTAAATTTCCTACTGTTTTTATAATATACGTTTACCTTATGTAAGATGACTTTTAGACATAATGATTTCTTACATGTTATAGTATATAACAGCCATACAACCTTACAGAAGCTGTAAACAGGTTTTAAGATCCCCGCTGATTTATAAGGCAATGAAATCGTGAAACGATTTTGTACATCAAATAATACTTTTTCAGCTAACGGCATGTTTTTATTCCGAGTTCCTTATAATGATTATCTATAAAATGATTTATTTGTTCATTTATATTCTAGAATCTAGTTTTTTTAAGTCACGTCATAAAAGGAATTTCAATGTTATTACAACTAAAGGAAAATTTAAGAGATATTTGTTTTGCTTCATTTAAATGGCTTTATTTATTAAATAGATTTATATATTTTTAATACACCTAAAGTTTCTTGTTTCTAGATCTCAAAAGATTTCCTGGAAGACAAGTCGGATTCCGTATGGCCTTTTCAAAAGGAATATCTTTTCTTTTCCTTTCTTTAAAAAAAATTGATTTTCTCTTTTTCTTTCCCCTACCAGCAGTCTCCGTGCAAATATTTTTTTTAACATAACAGAGTTGGTTTCTTTTCAGTTCCGCCGAAGATTAACCCGTCCTCGTTCCAGGACACGCGTCTGCACGAGGGGTCCCATGCGCGCATTATCTGTGCGGTGGTCGAGGGGGATTTACCCATTGCGTTCACTTGGCTCAAAGAGAGACGCGCGATCCCATCAGAGCTGGGCATTGCCATTCGGGACTTCGACGAGTTCTCCAGCGTTCTCACCATCAGCAAAGCGTCACCCGAACTTGGCGGCAACTACACATGCGTGGCGAGGAATGCGGCGGCAACCGATAGCTACACTGCGCTCATCACCGTGAATGGTAGGCTCTTATGTTAACGTGAACAAAAGACCAAACTGCGGCTACACCATTGCAACCTTCCACAACAATTTGCCTCACTTTTTTTCTTTTCATTTACTACACAGAGTAGATGTACATAAAAGTAGAATAACTGCGATTCAAATCTAAAATCCCAAGCACTTCAGAAGTTCACCTTCACGTAGGTTCCCGCCATTTCCTTTCCTAATAATGACGCCCTTACTTCCATTTCAAAAGTAATCAATTTCAGAATTAATCTGCATGCAAAATTATAGCTGCGTGCGTTTAAAATAATACCTTTCAAAATGCACATTGGGGCTGTACAGATCAGTCCTGAGCTAAAACATAAAATCCAAACTTAAATGTAACATTCATAGTATAATTCATATGATTAAAAATGGCTGAGCGATATTACAAAACAAAGATCAGAAATATAAACAAAAATATCGATAGTACACTTAATTTCTCCAAAATTTACCATTACCAGATGAAACCGGCTGACATCGCTTTTATAAATGACTCTTTGAGCCACTGCTCATGAATCGCTGCTAATTTGAATAAAGAATACATAAAATAACGCTTCCGTGGCAATTAAAAAGAAGGGAGTAATTTCCCAAATTAATTTAACAACTTGAGAACATAACATTTCTTTATGAACTTGCTGTTAAGGTTTTCAGGATATGACTCATATTCTTGTTGTAGCGTGAATTCTACTTTGTCTCTTCTTCAGATGATGTCATTAAATTTCTTTATCCAGAGTCAGAGAGGAAATAAGAAGTTGACTGCAAACAAGCAAATGGCATGAAAATAAATAACTACAATACAAATAATAGTCCTTATATAATTTTCTTAATAAAATTAAGAATCATTAGTTGTAATTTCAGAAAAGAAACGTAGAAAGAACATCAGGCAAAAAATAAAATTTCAGTGGTGTAAAATATCAAACAATCAGAGAAGTATATAAAAATATTAGATTATTTTTAGGAATAAGAATAGAAAGAAAGAATTTAGGAACAAATATGTGAACAGACAAGAAAAAAGATCATGAAATTTGTTTTCAATTAAACTGATTTATTGGTTACTTTTAAACAACCTAAAGTAATTTTAATGAATAAAGTTAAATCTTACAATCACCTTTTTTTAGGAGAGAATAAGATTTAGATTTAATAAGATTTTTATTGGTGAGAAAAGTTTTAGAGCTTTTATTCCAAACTCTAAATTTTCAGAAGTTGTGACAAATTTAAAGAAAATTTTTAAGCTTTGTTGTCCCAATTTTAAAATTAAATTCTTTTGACTTATGATATTTTCCAATATACGACCGGTGTAATTAGCTTAATATATCTATGCAAGACAAAGTTAGCCATGGACAACATATAGCAATTTATCAGAACACATAAAATAACATGATATCCAAAATAGAGTTGAAAACATTTATTGTAAAATCTGAACATCTGAATCCTGACATCCAATTTTCAAAAAGAAAATCATTATATTAATGAACTGGAACTATCTGTTTTTGCGCTCTTAAACAAGCCGTCGCCTTCTTTACAAATTTAAGAAATTATGAGGACACATCAGAGATATTTGCAGTTACAGGAATTGCTGTTGTTGCCAGACATTGCTACAAGTCTTTCTGGAGCCCGCGCGTAACTTTTTTTAATCTACCCTTTCTTTTATTGACATATTTAAAGAAGTTTCTTTAAATATGTCATACTGTATGTTGATTTTTTGCAGAGAAGCTATCTGGACTATTTTTTTGGTAATGAATGTTTTTAATATTTTTTCTTATTATATAAATATTTTTTTTTCTTTTTGCAGCGTTATATTTTTTGTATGAAAACTATGTCGACAATTGAGGTTTTGAAACTGAGAAGACATTTTTTTATAGTTAAGCCATCGCTCTATTATTCTCTGAGGAATACATTTTTTTTAATTGACAGAGAAGCAACATTCTTTTTTTTCTGAAACATTCCTTTTTTTGTGCCCTGCTCTTTCCAGTCTCCCCGTACATCATCCCTTTCTCCTTCCAAGGCGACTTTTTATTCGAGAACAGTTTGGCTCGAGTCGCATGTATAGTGAGTCAAGGAGATTTACCACTGTCGATAACTTGGAAAAAAGATGGAGGCCATCTCGCTCCTGAACTGGGCGTGACAGTGCGAGATTTTGACGAGCATTCTAGTGTGCTCACTATCAACCGAGTGACGTCACGGCATAACGGCAACTACACTTGTATTGCACAAAATCCTGCAGGATCAGTCACCTACACTGCACAACTAATAGTTAAGGGTAAATGTTCGTGACATACACTACAGGTCAAAAGTAGGGAAGAAATTCAAATATGGAAGCAGTCAGTTTATTCTGAATAGTATCAACTGTTTATATCACATCATAACATATAATTCTTGTATTAAAGGATTAATGAGTAAAATGGGTTTTTTGTTAGTCATGTATGATTTAATTGTCATTTTCATTAACTGATTCTAACTGATTAACTAAATCTTGTGTTTTTATAAATTACAGTTATTTTCAGAGTTAAGAAAACGAAAATCCTTTGGAGCTTTGTTTGTGAGCATTAAATTTATTCCAAGCATTTATGTTTTAATATTGTTCCATTTTATTTACTTGATGGCATAAATATCTTCCGTTCGGTTGGGCAACAATCAGTTCGGCTGATAAGTATGGATTAGTCTAAACGAGACTTAACATTTATTGCCTTTTGTAAAGGTACAATCACTTCCCCAAAGAACAGAATTTATAATTTAAAAAAATAATAAAATGAACATTTGCAATAAGTACTTTTAATAGTAATTATAATTTATTCACTGGAAAGTAATTGTAATTATACATAAACCTATTTTATTATCTTTATCTTAAGTAATAAAAAAATACGAGATTATAACTTGTTAAAAAGATGTATGGAAAATATCTATATATGTACATGTTTCATATCAAATCAATAACAAGAAAATAACGTGTAATGCATCTATGTCTTGAAAGTAATCAGGATTGAAATGAACACGATCTTTTAATATTTTCCAGTTTTAAAACATTAGTAAGTAATGACCAATTTTAAAGCTAGATTTTCTATTTTTCAAGAATCTGTTTTTCTCTAGTTCAAATTATTTTACTTATTTTTAACTTTTGAAGAATGTGTTTCGTCTTCATCGTTTTATGATTTACAAATTACTCTAAATAAAACCCAATTTATATTCCACCATCTCCCTGCGAAATTTATAACTCACTACCTTCAGACAAAGTCCATTAATTATAATTATATATTCTAGATATGTTATGATGTGAGTAAAGTTGTTTTAACTATTCTTTGTTATGGTAAGAGTCAACATTCATGTTCATTTCCGAACTTTTGACCTGCATTGTATAGGTTAATGCTTTTTACATTTTTTTATTTTGCTAAACGTTTTTTTTCCATAATCGTTGCTAATATGTTAATTTTGTATTTTTCTGAATTGCTTTTAAGTGTTTTAAACATTATTACTAATAAATATATTGTTATTACATAAAACAGCCGTAAAACACTTCTATACATATTTACTTCCTTTCTTGCTTCCTTTGTCTCTTTTCTAATTTTTAATCATTAAATTTAAAAGAAATTATATTTAAAATATGTCTACTATATTTCCTATTTTTACCTTAATTTAAGAAATAGTAATATTGTAATAAAAAAAAGTAAAAAATTTTATGTTTGCTAGTTGTTTTTTTATTCTGTGTTTTTTCTTTTTTGTTTTTTAATCTTCTTTTGTTTATTTTTATAATTGAAATTTGTATATATACTTTTTCAATTTTAAGTCAACGGTAAGCCTGTTTTATACAATCATATCTAATATTTTACTTGAGAAACGCGAATTAACTTGGTGATTCATCATTGCTACAAATTGTAAGGGAAAAAGCAAAGTGCATCTAGAATACTTATTAGATTCTATGTTAATTCAATGATAATTAAAAAAAAATAACCAGCTATTCAGTGATTGTTTCCGAATTAAGTTTTTTAAAAAATATTAGAATTTATGTAATCTAAGAAATTTACCATCAGCGATTGTCATAAACTTCTCGAAAATATTCAAAATTTCATATTTAAAACTTAAACTGACTGATAATCAGGCACGCAACTTTTTAAACTATATTTTAGAAGAGGCATTTATAATGCCAAATTGAAATTAATGAGTTATAGTTTACATAAAAAAATTACAAATAAGAAAATTATGGTTACATGTATAGCAATCACGCAAAAAGCCAAAAAAAGAAAAGCATGCATTCTTTTTATTCGATCTGGCATAAAAAATGAAATTATTTTTCCTCTCCGTGATTATTTCAAATAGAACTTACAAAAATCATCTCTTTTTAATTGACAAATGAAAATTTAAAATTAATCATACATAGATAATGTCTTGATCTGCGATTTCACTCTACTTACAGCATTTGAAATATTCACTTTTTTTCGTGAATCATAAAAAAGGTAATTTTACCTTCATATAATTTGACATCTAATATTTTAAATGAAGATGCCTCTTTCTAAATAAGATCGTAAATGAAAACAGGCATACCTTTGTAATGTTTTCTTCTAAGTTGATAACTTTAATTTTGCCAATTAAAGCCTAAAGCATTTCATGAACTAGCCTAAAAAATACTGTAATAGTAACTAAAAAAATATAACTATTTTAAGTGAGATTATTGTTTATTGAAATCTTTATTGAACCCACAGAATGATTTTCGTGTTTCTATCCTAAGTGCCTCCACGATGGACAGTGGAACCACAGGATGTCACCACCTTTCCTCGAATGAGAACAATCATTGATTGCCAGGCTAACGGCTTTCCAACACCAAACATTAAATGGTTGAAAGCAGTAGGTAATCCATATAATACGATCTCTCTCTTTGTTTTTCTGTGCTGTCATTGTTTTTTTTTGTTTTTTTGTTGCTAGTTTTCGCTGCTGTTTTTCGTAATGGTCTCTCCGCACTTTATTTCCATATATCATTCTTTTATTCTAATGCTCCCATTATTTCAAAATTAAAAGATCAGGTTTTTGCTACATTACATTTTAAAATTAAATATGAATTTCGTTTAGTTTGCACGCAATCCACAATAACGTTTCTTATAAATAGATGTATTTTGAAAAGTTATTATGTGTTTATCGTTTCCTAAAGAAAAGTGAAATCCATTAATCAATGTTGTTAATTGATTTTGTATTTACATAGCATGACCAATTGTCAAACAATCCTAAACATATAATCCGCTGTTATTCATTTCATATTCTATTTGATATTTAATTCCCTAAAGAGTGGATGGCATTCATTTCGTTCTGAAAAATGTATATGATATAAATAAAATATTTAGGCTTACATTAAAGTTGTTAGATTAATCTTAGCAATTATAATTCACCAACATTAAGTTAATCAATGATTTCCAAAGATTTTGACTTAGAGCCTCACCTTCCCTATCTCTTTCTGCAATCTATAGAAAATAATGAACCTTATAAAGGTTCCAAATTTTTTTCTTTAACAGAAAAGTGAACTGCAGTTATTCATCGAGTAAAACCCCCAATAAATAAAGATTATTGGAATATAGGTAGAATAAAACTGAAAAGAACTTGAGAACGCAGTGGAATGAGCAGTACCTGCAACAAAATGGATAAAGATGTTTCAATAGAAATGTTTTGGGTGATCTGACTGAAATTTTATACCCTAACAGATAAGTTATACCCTTATTCAGATAAGAATAAGAAAAAGTGGCATTCGTGAAAAGGATGCTACTCAAAGATAAAAATTGTAATTTCAGAAATTCCGAATTCCACTGCTGATGCTTCATCATAAGTTAGGTTATTGTGATTTTTAAAACCTGAAAAGTAAATATAAATTTTAAAATATATTCAGTTTTATTATAGGAGATTTCGAGAAATTATACTTCAGAAATTTAATAATATTGAACTCAAAAACCTGTTCAAAGGTTGAGAAAAGCTTACATATGATACTAGATTATGACGGCATGATAAATTTCATAGTGGAATATTGGGACCGTACTTACACCTAAGACGCCTTTGTTGTCATTTGATTGTATCAACAATTATAAAAAATTCATACAGTACTAAGGTTACTAACTCTGCTAAAACGTAAAAGAGTTTCATGAATTTATTATTTTATGGAAAATGTATGAAAAAATATTCATGCTCACTTAAGCTAAAGGAAAACAACCTTTCGTTATTTCTTGTTCAACACTACGAAATCAAGCCAAAGGAAGCAGATGATAGAAGAAAAAAGTTACTGCTAGCCAACTTGAAAACATAAGAGAAATAAGAATTTGAGCTTGATGAAGAAAAATGCTTAAAATTTGTTCGTGTGGAAGATATAGTGTTAAAATTGTATGGCTTGTACATTCAATTTATGATTTTATTGATGCAAATTCTGAAATTATTTCGATTTTAGATGAATTATTAGATAAATAAAATTACTTATGTTATGAAGTAAAAATTTTTATAAAGTAAAATATATTTAGGAAACGAAACCATGTTTGGTTTCTGAAAATCTAAATTAGTAAAGTCAAGAAAGGGTTATCCGAAAATTTAATAATAAGGCTCTAGGTACAAAAGTTACAAAAAAGACGTATGCACTGACATCAAAGAAATCAAAGTCATCAAAGTCATCAAAGACAATTAAAGTGTAATGGAAACGCCGAAGAACAGCTCGAGGAAAAATCACGTATCAAACGGGCCATCCAATGTTTATTGAATTTTATATTCAGTAGCAAAGAATCGTCATTCCTCGGCACACACCATTTCAAGAAAGCCTCCGTTAGTAATAGGACAAGGATAATAGTAGGACAAGGTTTCCAAGGGTTGTAGGGGACCAAGTGTGTTCTAGGAGAACATTTCCCAAACCATTATTCCACCACCATTTCAAGAAAGCCTCCGTTAGTAATAGGACAAGGATAATAGTAGGACAAGGTTTCCAGGGGTTGTAGGGGACCAAGTGTGTCCTAGGAGAACATTTCCCAGACCATTATTCCACCAGCCCTCGGAAAGATGGGTCCATGGATTCGTGCTCCTGTGCCATATTCTCATCCTGCCATCAGCATAGTGGAGAAGGAACCGAGACTTGTCTGACCAAGCGACCTTTTTGCACTCATCGAGTGTCCAATTGCGATGCTCCTGGATCCACATCAGGCTCCCTTTCCTGTTTTTCTGTGATAGCAAAGGCTGGTCTACTGCTTTTAAAACCAATAAGGAACAAGATCCGTCTTATTTGTTCGTCCGTAAATCCGTCTTACTATTAACGTCTTACTATTCTCCTGCATAGCACTTAGCTGTAGTCTGGTGTGTTGTTGTCCTTTTGTTGCCGCAGACCATTCTCTTTCATTCACAAACCTTTTCTGTCTAAAACTGCGCTTTATGTTTAAGCTTTTTGGCCCAACTGCCATTCTCTGAACACCCGCGATAATGTTGCACGATAAAAGCCGAGGATCTTCAGTTTCCGAAATACGGAACCGGCTCTTCTTGCCCCCACATTACACCTCGTTCGAAGTCGTTTAAATCGTTTGTCTTAACCATGTTCCGGCGAACTGTCCTGCTATACAGTTCTCATGATATCGAGCATGCCTGCTATCACGTAATCGTGCGTCACTACCAGAACCATCGAAGATAGAGTGAGGAGTGTCTCTAATAAAGTGTCCCTTTTTCCAAATCAGAGTCGGAGTAGTTTTTTGTTTTTGATAGTAATAAGTTTTTCTTTTTTTCTTTTTTTTTTTTATCGTATCTAGTTAATTCAAATTTGAGCTGATACAAAACCAGATTCATAAATTAAGTTTATTTACAGCACTTCATATTACATTAGAAAAACATTACAATATTTCAAAAAGTATTTTATCATTTAATAATGGCAAAAACTAAAACTACTGTTTTATTTAGGATATTTTCCTTGTAGAATGGAAGATGCTTCTATTTGAGAAGTGAATGTGAATAAATCATTTTACAGTCTCTATATTCAGACCAATGATAAGCAATTTGCTTTCAAATCATTGATGTAATTGACTAGTTCCGTTGGTCGAGAATCCATGAGAGCCTAAATCTCCCGTGACCAAAGATCCTGCATGGCCTGTAGTGGTACAGCTCTAACGTTTTTTTATCTGATACTTATCGTTGTTTAATCTGACTCTATTAACTTTTTTGAACAAATATTCTCAGATATCGAAAAAACAAAACAAAATAATAATGCAATAATGCACTTTATACAATACAATCCTATTCTTGTTTTTCAATCACTTCAAAGATTTCTCTTTATCAGAATTATGTTTTTGTTTAAAAATGATTAAAAAGTTCACTACATTCGAAAATATTATTATTGATTCGTTATATACGATCAATGTCTTATCTCAATCTACAGTCATTTTTATCGTAATGTCTTTCTATAAGTTATTCTAAAGTCATTTCCGAAGATTCATGAGATAACCTTTTACTATATAGACACAGCAACTTAGCCATGCATAATAAACCCGTTACAAGATCTTAAGTCGCAAAATTCTCTAATCGAAAATATCAAATAAATTCTAAATGTACGATCGAAGAGTCATCTTGGTCACCAAACGATAACGCCTTCTAAGAATCGAAAAATCGTTCGGACTAAACCATGAATTTATGATGTTATCTTTTAATTATTCCTGAACCTCTTACTCCCTTCATACATTGTCGCCTTAATTAATATGGAAGTACTTCTTGATTAAATTGATTCTGCCTCAAAAAATGAATGCAATTCAGAAAACCTGCGATATTGGATCTATTGATTCCCCTTCCGTCTTCTCTCTCTTTCTCCTTTTATGGTATCCTTCTAATCTCAGCTTTGAACTTTCTAACCTCAATTATCTTCTTTTTCCTATTTTTTAAAGTTTTCAGCGACAATTCTGTCTCAGCAAAAAACTTATTTTATTCTTTTTCAATTCTTTGACATCCTGGTTTAAAGTATTTTTCGTCATTTATTTTTATTTATTGTTTATGGAGTATAAAAAAGAAAGTTTTATTTTTCTTAAAATTTGTTGTATGTCTGCAAGGACATAAATGTTCTTTAAACTTGAAGAAAATTCCTTATAAACTTGTTTTACAGTAAATCATCATAAATAACACATTAACTTTCAAAATTCTCTTTATTCAGTAATAACTCCATAAAACTCATACTGGCGATATTTCGGATTCCTCAACGGACATCCTTTTACAAGCCTTTATAACGGGAAAAGAAATCATCTTTCTTCTTCCGAAATCAAAATAAAATTCATGGATGTTATTTTATTTTATTTTGATTTCTTTTATTGAGTTATTAAGGAATAAAGAGAATTTTGATTTACAATAGTTTAAAAATTAAATGAATGTATATTTTTGTCTTTGTGCCTAAAAAAAATAGTGATTCATCTTAATACATATATACATGATTCTTAACTGTAAAGAGGATTGTATTCTGTAATGGCTGATTTATATTATCTTACAGTCATCAAAAAATGCTTACATTTGACTCTTTGAAATACGGTTTGTACCATTGGATTCTGATACTGTTATTATATACAGGGTGTCACTTATTCCACACACTCTATAGCAAAACTACCTATCGGAATGACACCAAATTTGCAGTACGTCGTAATGACGCCATGGGAAGAATATTTATTGAATCAAGAAATCATCACCGGACAATATCAGGTTTGTAGGCGTGTATAATATCAGAAATGCAAATTTCCGTTAGCTCGTCCTCCATCGTATCACTATTTAAGCAACAGCCTCACATGTTTTCATTCATTTAAGCAACAGCCTCAAATGCGTTCAACTCAAAATGACTTTAAGTTTACGAGAACGTGCGTTACTTTTGAAAATGTTTTACCAAAACGGGAATTCTGCACCAGAAGCTTTGCGAAGGTTTAAGTCGTTAAAAGATTTTTGACGAGGTCCAATGACTGCGAATGGTTTACGACAAATGATCTTCAAATAGTTTGAAGACACAGGATGGTTGAATATGAAAGCCGGAAGAGAACGAAAGCCTGTTGCCGCGCAGGAGGCTGAGATGTAGCGACTAAAGTGAAAGAAGACAGGATGCCGAATGTTAAGGTCAGCGTGAGGGTTCGGCGAGTTCCACATTCGTTGGACCAGCCAGTTGCCACGGTCCACAAAATTGTTCGGAACATTATGCGCTACTATCCTTACAAAATTTGGGTATCTGGCTATATGGGAAGTAGGAGAATTAGATATGAGTCAATGAGTCGAGAGAGAATGGCCGTTATCAATACCTTTTGTGAGTAAAATATAAAATTATTAGGCTTTCAACTTGACGTTTCATGTATGTTTCAGTTCAAATCATTTTTACCAATAATATACGTTCTACGTTTTGATAAACCGAAATGGTGAAATTACAATATATTTTACACTCAATACACAATATATCAGATTAATGCCAGTGTTTACAAAGTCTTGATGAGCTCCTCAAAGCCACCCCAATGTTATAGATAAAGCTAAAACCTTTGAGAAATAATCGTTGGTTATCTTAGTGTTTCTCGTGGATTTAGCAGTTGCAGCACTGACTGTATTTGCACAAGATGAGAGAAGGTTGTCTCAGCTACATTGCAGGGGCTCTCTCATCTTATTTCGGAACTATTTGAAAGGAAGGTGTCAGCTATAATAAGTGATTTAATAGAAGCAGTACACTTTCTTTATCAATAAATATTTAGATAACAGGTCAACAAAGAGAAAAAATGCACTTGAGAATGTTTGCTACTGTTTTTTATCACAGCTAGCAATCAATATTTGGTATTGATTGTATCTTGATATATCAGATTATGCTCACTGGAAATGACAGAGTAAAATCTCAGGCTGTGAAGTACTTGTTTGTGACATATTTGGAGTTAGTTCTCTTAGATAGGACATAGTGTAACTAAGTACACTCAAAGAGAAATAGTAGTACGTAAAAATAAGTATTTTTTAACATTGCACATCATTACTTTAAAAAAATCTTTTTATTACTTTGACAACATAAATACGAAACAATATATTATTTTATGCTAGAATTACTATTCCTAATCAAACAATTACGCATCAAGCCAATTATCAACTTAAAATCGATTTTAATTTTTACCACCAGGTGTCGTGAATAGTATTCTACTTCGGAATATATCACTGTTCTGTATTATTATATTCACGATTGAGCACAAAAAAGCAAGCTTAGTATTACAGAAATATGAATTAGAATTTAGTATTATATTGATAGAAATACTTTGAATTAATTGAAGAATAAAAAGTTTTGTTTCCAAAAAATTTAAAAAAAAATTAAAAACTATTTTACAACGAATATTTTAAAATTGTACGCAGTACATTTCGAAAACAATCACCTAATTTCAACATAACATCATGTATTCTTGTATTAACATGAATTCAATTGATTTCATCATTTTTGTGTTACTGCGATTTTACTATATATTTTCGAATGACTATTAATGTATAGATTACGCTAAGTAACAGACTTAAAAATAAAATGTATTTAGTTTCTGTGAACTTAAGATTTATTTTTCGTTTTTTTTAATATTATTTAAAATTTAATTTAAAACATTTCTATTTGTTCTATGATTTAGAGCAATCTCCGGGTGAATATGAAGAAGTTCACTCTAGTGATTTTTCCATTCATCAATTGGAAAATGGGTCTCTTGTGTTAGAAAGTGCAAAGGAAGAACACGATGGACGATACTTATGTAGAGCTTCGAATGGAGTTGGCAATGGACTGAGTAAAGTGGTCAATGTAGATGTGCAAGGTATTAAAACTCAATAAAAATAATCAACGATTTAAATTAAAATTTGCACTTAAAATATAATAACAAAAATTATTAAAAAGAATGAAATCTTTAGCAGACTTTTCGGAAAAAAAATCTTTATTCATCCAAAATTTTTCTAATTAAAATAATATGTTGCTATAGCATTGTATTTTATTAGCGTTTGATAATAAAGGACAATATAACTTTTTATAAGAAGATCTCAATAAGAAAATTTACGTTTATAAAAGGAGGCTACAAAGCTTAAAGTTCAGTTAATAAAGTTATAACTACAATAACTACGCTTAAATATTGAATCGTTAATATTTAGATATTGGGATTATAAATTACTATCCCTTTAATTCTTTAAGAGTATCAAAATTAAAATAAAATAAATATCAAATGAACAAAGAGATTAAATTCTCGAATATTTTGGGTAGGAGAAAATAAAAATGTTTGAGTGATCAATAGATTTATTTGCCGTAATATGGGATACAAAAGTAAATATCCAAATCATTTTCTCCAATCGTACAGAATGTAGATAGAGCGCTGGATTAACTTTATAATAAATCAATCTTTCTGTATAACCTTATCTCTGTTTCTTCATTTGTTATTACGATTTTGAAATAGTCTAAATTATCTCTAGGAATATGAAACATAGATTGGGTTAATTTAATTCTTGAATTTTAATACTGTCGATTATTTTTATGTTGTATAACAGAATACTTTTAGAATTAGATATATTAGTGAAGATAGTGTATTCGTTTCTTGATGTTTACTGCTGTGCTTTTTAATCCGAAACTACGTATTTCCGAGAATTTGAAGGTCTGAAAGAGTCGCATAATGAAATAACACTTGTCGGATATTCAAAAAGTTGTTCTCCTCCATGTCCACTCCCTTGTCCACCCTATTGTCCACCTTGCTGTGTGAAAGGAGACACTGGTAATGAATTCTTCGTACACCATTAATAAATTTCTGTTTGTTGTTTTCAGTTCCAGTATCATTCGATTTAAAAGTTCAGAATCTGACTGTCTTGAAAGGAGAAGATGCAAAGTTACTGTGTACAGTTAAAGGTGATAGACCAGTAAGAATAACATGGTCCCGCTATCAGGAACGACTCATGCCGTCAGCTGACCCACGGTATTTAT
This sequence comes from Thereuonema tuberculata, assembly GCA_023159025.1. Lineage (NCBI taxonomy): Eukaryota > Metazoa > Arthropoda > Chilopoda > Scutigeromorpha > Scutigeridae > Thereuonema > Thereuonema tuberculata. The sequence goes on from JAFIDM010002131.1 coordinate 36,951,418, forward strand.
TGTGATTTTTTTCCTTTTCTTCATGATGTAATCTATTACGCAATTACAAAAGTGAATTAATAATGTGTGCTTGTGATCTAATCTATACTAACTTAACAACCAGGAAAACTCTTAAGTAATAATCCATTTCCTTCAGTCACAAAAGAGTTTGAAAAATCGAAAAAAAAAAAAATTGAAGTAAATCAATTATACAGCATTTTTTTTAAAGATTACGAAGTACATTACAATAAACAATGATTTTTTTTTGTTGGTTTAAGCTGATTTACTTTGAAATTTAAGTTGCACTTAAGCTAGATTTTATATATGTAAATGATACTATTAATAACATTAATATTTATTATTAATAAAGTATTCGATGCATGGGTGAAAAAAATTTCTTGAAAAAAAAATTAGTTCCAAAATTTATCAATAGAATGAAATACGGCCCTGGAAGGAAAAATCCGTGACAAATTATCTATAAATAAATAATGGGGATGTTTAAGGTCTCTGGGTCGAGGCTGCAAAAGTCACGTGATGTATGTGTGTCACTTCTAAAAACATGGCTAAGATGTTAATTGTATGCCTCCTTAATTGTATGCCGATAATTCAATATATTTAAAGTTGAGAAATCTTTAATATACTGAGGTTTTTCGGTAATCTTAGCCATGTTTTTAGAAGTGACACACATACATCACGTGACTTTTCCAGCCTCGACCCAGAGACCTTAAACATCCCCATTAAGACAAAGCTAAGATGAAACTTCAATTTTTTCTTTTGATAATTTCATCTTAGCTTTGTATTAGTTATTCATTTGTTGCAACTTGTCATGCATTTTCACTTATTCAGCGCCATATTTCAGGCTATTCGCAGAAACTATTTTTTGAAACTATTTTTATTTCTTTCACTGAATCTTTCTCTCCATGCCTGAAAAAGTTTATTTTCACAATTTTCTAGTGTCAATCCGTTTATTAGTTGGAGCTACAAAGAGCTCTGAATACGGATACTTTATTTGTAGTTAGCCTATATTAAGATGGACTGGAATTCATGAGAATTCCAAGATATTTTACGATATTTTGATGTTTTTTTGTTTATATTGTCTCAATGAAAGTATTTATTTAATAAAATATTTAAAACTGAATCCAAATATTCTCGTTATTACACTTAATTTATTTACTCAATAAGTTGAAATACAACATTTCTTATTATCCGATTGCTGCTTCTGTACAGTAGCAAGTCACAAGAGTTTAATCTAATTATTGAACTATTGAAAAATAGGAAGCCAATACTTTTCAGTTTTAAACTTTTAGGCTTCAATAGTTTTTTTATTTATTGATAATTTAAACAAAATAATAAATTTAATTAAAATTTTTGGTTGGTTGAAATGCAGTGTGAATCAATGGATGATTGACAGCTCTATGGGATTATAGTCTATTGAGCCATATAATTTATAAGTTTGTGGTCCAAATTCTTTAAATTTAAAAAAAATGCTAATCTGTTTCGACTTTGCTAGCTTTATGCATTTGAATGTTGAAAATAGCCATTTGCAGAGTAAGAAGAA
>JAFIDM010002131.1:36959857-37002569 GCA_023159025.1 Thereuonema tuberculata
TTCTTCTTACTCTGCAAATGGCTATTTTCAACATTCAAATGCATAAAACTAGCAAAGTCGAAACAGATTAGCAATTTTTTTAAATTTAAAGAATTTGGACCACAAACTTATAAATTATATGGCTCAATAGACTACAATCCCCTAGAGCTGTCAATCATCCATTGATCAACACTGCATTTCGTATTATAACAGAGCAACCTGAGTGAACACAATCAAAATTTTAATTAAATTTATTATTTTATTTAAATTATCAATAAATAAAAAAACTATTGAAGCCTAAAAGTTTAAAACTGAAAAGTATTGGCATCCTATTTTTCAAGAGTTCAATAATTAGATTAAACTCTTATGACTGCTACTCTACCACCAATCGGATAATAAGAAATTTTGTATTCCAACTTATTGAGTAAATAAATTAAGTATGATAACGAGAATATTAAGATACACTTTTGTGAGATAATAATAATAGAACATTAAATTATATACAATAATGCAAAAAGTGGAATTTCTGATATTGCAGATTATCATAAGAAGTTGAACTTGGGCAAATGTAGAAAGCCAAGATATACGAAAATTTTATAACATTATTCCTTCAAAACATTTTCATATTTCTAATATGAATCTATTTCCTCAGTTTCAACGATCAAAATTTTATTTTGTTAAAGTATTGTATTGCTTCCCCTGCATAGTTGTTTCATTTAATCAATACTGACGTCATTAAGAAAATTAAATACATTAAATACTTCATTAACGAAATACTTTCATTGCGACAATATAAACAAAAACATTAAAATATCGTAAAATATCATGGAATTCTCATGAATTCCAGTCCAGTTTAATATAGGATAACTACAAAGAAAGTATCCGTATTCAGAGCTCTTTGTAGCTCCAACTAATAAACGGAATGACACTAGAAAATTGTGGAAATAAACTTTTTCAGGCATGGAGAGAAGGATTCAGTGAAAGTAATAAAAATAGTTACAAAATCTGCAAATAGCCTGAAATGTGGCGCTGTAAAAGTGAAAATGCATGACGAAGTTGCATCAAATGAATAACTAATACAAAGCTAAGATGAAATTATGTTTCATTTTTTCAAAAAGCAAATTTGAAATTTCATCTTAGCTTTGTCCTAATTATTCATTTAAAGATAATTTGTCACGGATTTTTCCTTACAGTGCCGTATTTCATTCTATTGATAAATATTTTGGAACTGATTTTTTTTCAAGAAATCATTCACCCATGCATAGAATACTTTATTAATAATAAATATTAATATTATTAATAGTATTATTTACATATAATAAAATCTAGCTTAAGTGCAACTTAAATTTCAAAGTCAGCTTAAACCAACAAAAAAAAATTTATTGTTCATTGTAATGTACTTCGTAATCTTTAAAAAAAATGCTGTATAATTGATTTACTTTAATTTTTTTTTTCAATTTTTCAGCCTCTTTTGTGACCGAAGGAAATGGATTATTACTTAAGAGTTTTCCTGGTTGTTAAGTTAGTATAGATTAGACCACAAGCACACATTACTAATTCACTTTTGTAATTGCGTAATAGGTTACATCATGAAGAAAAGGAAAAAATCACAGTAAATACCGTGGGTCAGCTGACGGCATGAGTCGTTCCTGATAGCGGGACCATGTTATTCTTACTGGTCTATCACCTTTAACTGTACACAGTAACTTTGCATCTTCTCCTTTCAAGACAGTCAGATTCTGAACTTTTAAATCGAATGATACTGGAACTGAAAACAACAAACAGAAATTTATTAATGGTATACGAAGAATTCATTACCAGTGTTTCCTTTCTCACAGCAAGGTGGACAATAGGGTGGACAAGGGAGTGGACATGGTGGAGGACAACTTTCTGAATATCTGACAATTCTCTTAAGTGTTATTTTATTATGCGTTTTTTTCAGACCTTCAAATTCTAGGAAATACATAGTTTCGGATTAAAAAGCACAGTCGTAAACATCAAGAAACGAATACAGTATCTTCACTAATATATCTAATTTTAAAACTATTCTGTGAAAAGGGAAGGAAAATCTATAAAATGCACAAATTCGTTAGAATTGTTTGCTTTTAACGCATCTTAAGGTCTTATGCTTTTATTAAATGCCTTTCGAGCTCAACGCAAAGCTGGCCGAGGTAATTTTCCTGTACGGTACTGGTTATAGCGTTTTTTCTTTAGTTGTTTGCTAAAGAAAAACAACCGGGTTGAAACCGGATTCCACTTGCAAAAGATGGTACAAGTCTGCCACAACCTAATAATAATGTTTCTTTGACGTTGGAAAAAAATATAATTCATAATATAATTAAAAATATAGAAAAACCTTCTTATATAAAACATGTGCTGGAAAGCGATGGGAAGGATTAGCCAATGAACAAAAAATATCTAGAAATTTACCAAGAGCCGAGGCTGTAGCAACTTTTAGATTAATAACAGGCCATGATTATTTACAAGCTCACCTTCATCGAATAGGTTTTGCTGATTCCGATATTTGTCCCTTATGTGATTCTGGAAGAATGGATGGCCCACATCTGGAGAAATGTAAAGGCTTGGCTGATTTTACGGAAAGAAATCAAACAGGTCTTTACAGGGAGGCTCGTCGGCGAATGGCAGAGATGGCTAAACATTGGCTAAACTAAACCAAACTAAACTAACCAGGTTCCACTTCCGAGAGCGCGAGACGGAATCATAGGTACCGATGCATTCCGAGCTCCATTATCAAAGCTAAATCTGGCTGATGAGTCCTAATAAGGACGAAACAGCTGTCCCAGATTGCTATTGATAATGGCTCAATGCGTTAAAAGCAAACAATTCTAACGAATTTGTGCATTTTATAGATTTTTCTTCCCTTTTCATATTACATTAATGCACGTTAAACCTTCTTTATTATTAAAACTATTCCCTAATACAAAATAGAAATAATCGACAGTATTAAAATTCAAGAATTAAATTAACCCAATCTATGTTTCATATTCCTAGAGATAATTTAGACTATTTCAAAATCGTAATAACAAATGAAAAAAAAAGAGATAAGGTTATACAGAAAGATTGATTTATTATAAAGTTAATCCAGCATTCTTTACATTCTGTACGATTGGAGAATATGAATTGGATATTTACTTTTGTATCCCATATTACTGCAAATAAATCTATTGATCACTCAAACATTTTCATTTTCTCCTACCCAAAATATTCGAGAATTTAATCTCTTTGTTCATTTGATATTTATTTTATTTTAATTTTGATACTCTTAAAGAATTGAACGGATAGTAATTTATAATCCCAATATCTAAATATTAACGACTCAATATTTAAGTGAAGTTATTGTAGTTATAACTTTATTAACTGAACTTTAAGCTTTGTAGCCTCATTTTTTTAACATAAATTTTCTTATTGATAACTTCTTATAAAAAGTTATATTATCCTTTATTATCAAACGCTAATAAAATACAACGCTGTAGCAACATATTATTTTAATTACAAAAATTTTGTTTGAAAGAAGATTTTTTTCCGAAAAGTCTGCTAAAAATTTCATTCTTTTTAATAATTTTTGTTACTATATTTTAAGTGCAAATTTTAATTTAAATCGTTGATTATTTTTATTGAGTTTTAATACCTTGCACATCTACATTGACCACTTTACTCAGTCCATTGCCAACTCCATTCGAAGCTCTACATAAGTATCGTCCATCGTGTTCTTCCTTTGCACTTTCTAACACAAGAGACCCATTTTCCAATTGATGAATGGAAAAATCGCTAGAGTGAACTTCTTCATATTCACCCGGAGATTGCTCTAAATCATAGAACAAATAGAAATGTTTAAAATTAAATTTTAAATAATATTTAAAAAAACGAAAAATGAATCTTAAGTTCACAGAAACTAAATACATTTTATTTTTAAGTCTGTTACTTAGCGTAATCTATACATTAATAGTCATTCTAAAATATATAGTCAAATCGCAGTAACACAAAAATGATGAAATCAATTGAATTCATGTTAATACAAGAATACATGATGTTATGTTGAAATTAGGTGATTGTTTTTCGAAATGTACTGCGTACATTTTTAAAATATTCGTTGTAAAATAGTTTTTAATTTTTTTTAAATTTTTTGAAAACAAAACTTTTTATTCTTTAATTAGTTCAAAGTATTTCTATCAATATAATACTAAATTCTAATTCATATTTCTGTAATACTAAGCGATTGAAAGCTTGCTTTTTTATGCTCAATCGAGAATATAATAATACCGAACAGTGATATATTCCGAAGTAGAATACTATTTACGACACCTGGTGGTAAAAATTAAAATCGATTTTAAGTTGATAATTGGCTTGATGCGTTATTGTTTGATTAGGAATAGTAATTCTAGCATAAAATAATACATTGTTTCGTATTTATGTTGTCAAAGTAATAAAAAGATATTTTTAAAGTAATGATGTGCAATGTTAAAAAATACTTATTTTTACGTACTGCTATTTCTCTTTGAGTTACACTATGTCCTATCTAAGAGAACTAACTCCAAATATGTCACAAACAAGTACTTCACAGCCTGAGATTTTACTCTGTCATTTCCAGTAAGCATAATCTGATATATCAAGATACAATCAATACCAAATATTGATTGCTAGCTGTGATAAAAAACAGTAGCAAACATTCTCAAGTGCATTTTTTCTCTTTGTTGACCTGTTATCTAAATATTTATTGATAAAGAAAGTGTTCTGCTTCTACTTAATCACTTATTATAGCTGACCCTTCCTTTCAAATAGTTCCGAAATAAGATGAGAGAGCCCCTTGAATGTAGCTGAGACAACTTTCTCTCATCTTGTGCAAATACAGTCAGTGCTGCAACTGCTAAATCCACGAGAAACACTAAGATAACACTAAGAACACTAACACTAAGAACACCAACGACTATTTCTCAAAGGTTTTAGCTTTATCATAACTAAAACTTAACTGTGACAACTCAATCCATTAATCTCGAGTATTTAAGCTGCAGAAAGTATCAGAATTAGCAATATAGAAATCAGCAATTTTTACGATTGTGAACTTCTATCAAAAATGACATGTAATCAGGCAATAAAAATGTAATTTCAGCTTCTTGTATATCGCTTGAGCTCAACTATCTCTGAGTAATCTTTTTATAGAACAAAATTTTTGAGGATTATTTTTCATAAACCATTCGCAGTCATTGGACCTCGTCGAAAATCTTTTAACGACTTAAACCTTCGCAAAGCTTCTGGTGCAGAATTCCCGTTTTGGTATAACATTTTCATAAGTAACGCACGTTCTCGTAAACTTAACGTCATTTTGAGTTGAACGCAAAATGCGAATGAAAACATGTTAGGCTGTTGCTTAAATAGTGATACGATGGAGGACGAGCTAACGGAAATTTGCATTTCTGATATTATACACGCCTACAACCTGATATTGTCCGGTGATGATTTCTTGATTCAATAAATATTCTTCCCATGGCGTCATTACGACGTACTGCAAATTTGGTGTCATTCCGATAAGTAGTTTTTGCTATAGAGTGTGTGGAATAAGTGACACCCTGTATATAATAACAGTATCAGAATCCAATGATACAAACCGTATTTCTAAGAATCAAATGTAAGCATTTTTTGATGACTGTAAGATAATATAAATCAGCCATTACAGAATACAATCTTCTTTACAGTTAAGAATCATGTATATATGTATTAAGATGAATCACTTTTTTTTTAGGCACAAAGACAAAAATATATATTCATTTAATTTTGAAACTATTGTAAATCAAAATTCTCTTTATTCCTTAATAACTCCATAAAACTCATACTGGCGATATTTCGGATTCCTCAATGGACATCCTTTTACAAGCCTTTATAACGGGAAAAGAAATCAAAATAAAATAAAATAACATCCATGAATTTTATTTTGATTTCGGAAGAAGAAAGATGATTTATTTTTCCGTTATAAAGGCTTGTAAAAGGATGTCCGTTGAGGAATCCGAATGAGTTTTATAGAGTTTTATGGAGTATAAGCGGAATAAAGAGAATTTTGTAAGTTAATGTGTTATTTATAATGATTTACTGTAAAGCAAGTTTATAAGGAATTTTCTTCAAGTTTAAAGAACATTTATGGCCTTGCAGACATACAACAAATTTCAAGAAAACTAAAACTTTCGGTTTTATGCTCCATAAACAATAAATAAAAATAAATGACGAAAAATACTTTAAACTAGGATGTCAAAGAATTGAAAAAGAATAAAATAAGTTTTTTGCTGAGACAGAATTGTCGCTGAAAACTTAAAAAAAAGGAAAAAGAAGATAATTGAGGTTAGAGAGTTCAAAGCTGAGATTAGAAGGATACCATAAAAGGAGAAAGAGAGAGAAGACGGAAGGGGAATCAATAGATCCAATATCGCAGGTTTTCTGAATTGCATTCATTTTTTGAGGCAGAATCAATTTAATCAAGAAGTACTTCCATATTAATTAAGGCGACAATGTATGAAGGGAGTAAGAGGTTCAGGAATAATTAAAAGATAACATCATAAATTCATGGTTTAGTCCGAACGATTTTTCGATTCTTAGAAGGCGTTATCGTTTGGTGACCAAGATGACTCTTCGATCGTACATTTAGAATTTATTTGATATTTTCGATTAGAGAATTTTGCGACTTAAGATCTTGTAACGGGTTTATTATGCATGGCTAAGTTGCTGTGTCCATATAGTAAAAGGTTATCTCATGAATCTTCGGAAATGACTTTAGAATAACTTATAAAAAGACATTACGATAAAAATGACTGTAGATTGAGATAAGACATTGATCGTATATAACGAATCAATAATAATATTTTCGAATGTATTGAGCTTTTTAATCATTTTTAAACAAAAACATAATTCTGATAAAGAGAAATCTTTGAAGTGATTGAAAAAAAAGAATAGGATTGTATTGTATAAAGTGCATTATTGCATTATTATTTTGTTTTGTTTTTTCGATATCTGAGAATATTTGTTCAAAAAAGTTAATAGAGTCAGATTAAACAACGATAAGTATCATATAAAAAAACATTAGAGCCATGCAGGATCTTGGGTCACGGGAGATTTAGGCTCTCATCGATTCTCGACCAACGGAACTAGTCAATTACATCAATGATGTAAAGTAGATTGCTTATCATTGGTCTGAATATAGAGACTGTGAAATGATTTATTCACATTCACTTCTCAAATAGAAGCATCTTCCTTTCTACAAGGAAAAAATATCCTAAATAAAACAGTAGTTTTAGTTTTTACCATTATTAAATGCTAAAATACTTTTTGAAATATTGTAATGTTTCTCTAACGATCATCCATAAAGCCAATTTCTATATTTATGCATATATTAATAATAAATACGTTTAATTATTCCCAGCTGAATTTAGTTCAAGTTCTTATTTCACTTAATTTTTCTAATTAGCGTGTTCTCAATACAATCCTACTAGCTTTTAAACTGGTTTTTATCATTTCTTTGCAGTTCTTATTTTATCTCCATAAGAATTCTGTAATAATGCTAACTTTGCATTAGCATTTCAGCTTGTACATAAAAAAAAAGCTTTCACTGTCATTGGCATTAAAGTGTTGGATTCCCTGATGGCAGTTCCTTTTAAGCTGAAATCTCTCACATTATTATCTTGGAATTAACCAATTGTAATTAATTCCCTAAAATGCTAATTAATGGATGTCATCGGACTAGCGATCCCTTCTATTTCTAATCACGATTGGCCATTAAAACAGTAAAAAGGCTATGCAATCGCTGCCCATAAGATAAGGGAGGTCTAAAGCAACCTATTTAGGTAATTTGACATGTACATCGATAGGTAGAGATATACGTGGATAGGTAGACAGCATATGATGACAGTGTTTTATCTAAAACAATATAATACCTTCAACTGGAAATGAATAAAAGCAAAGTCATTATGAAGTGCTGTAAAGAAACTTAATTAATGAATCAGTTTTGTATGAGCTCAAATTTGAATGAACTAGATACGATAAAAAAAAAAAAGAAAAAAAGAAAAACTTATTACTATCAAAAACAAAAAAACTACTCCGACTCTGATTTGTAAATAGGGTAATATACACTTATTACTATCAAAAACAAAAAAAACTACTCCGACTCTGATTTGTAAATAGGGTAATATACACTGAGTGGCTACTTTATTAGAGACACCCCTCACTCTATCTTCGATGGTTCTGGTAGTGACGCACGATGACGTGATAGCAGGCATGCTCGATATCAAGAGAACTGTGTAGCAGGACAGTTCGCCGGAACATGGTTAAGACAAACGATTTAAACGATTTCGAACGAGGCGTAATGTGGGGGCAAGAAGAGCCGGTTCCCGTATATCGGAAACTGAAGATCCTCGGCTTTTATCGTGCAACATTATCGCGGGTGTTCAGAGAATGGCAGTTGGGCCAAAAAGCTTAAACATCAAGCGCAGCTTTAGACAGAAAAGGTTTATGAATGAAAGAGAATGGTCTGCGGCAACTAAAGGACAACAACACACCAGACTACAGCTAAGTACTATGCAGGAGAATAGTAAGACGTTAATAATAAGACGCATTTACGGACGAACAAAATATGACGGATCTTGTTCCTTATTGGTTTTAAAAGCAGTAGATCAGTCTTTGCTAGCACAGAAAAACAGGAAAGGAATCTGATTTGGATCCAGGAGCATCGCAACTGGACACTGGATAAGTGCAAAAAGGTCGCTTGGTCAGACAAGTCTCGGTTCCTTCTTTATTATGCTGATGGCAGGATGAGAATATGGCGCAGGCAGCACGAATCCATTGACACATCTTTCCAAGGGGTTGGGGAATAATGGTCTGGGAAATGTTCTCCTAGGACACACTTGGTCCCCTACAACCCTTGGAAACCTTGTCCTACTATTATCCTTGTCCTATTACTACGGAGGCTTTCTTGAAATGGTAGACGCTTGTGTGCCGAGGAATGACGATTCTTTGCTACTGAATATAAAATTCAATAAACACTGGATGGCCCGTTTGATACGTGATTTTTCCTCGAGTTGCTCTTCGGCGTTTCCATTTCACTTTTCTTGTCTTTGATGACAATGTCAGTGCATATGTCTTTTTGTACTTTTGTATCTAGAGCCTTATTATTAAATTTTCGAATAACCATTTCTTGACTTTATTAATTTAGATTTTCGTTTAACGAAACCAAACATGTTTCGTTTCCTAAATAGATTTTACTTTATAAAATTTTTTATTTCATAACATAAGTAATTTTATTTATCTAATAATTCATCTAAAATCGAAATAATTTCTGAATTTGCATCAATAAAATCATAAAATGAATGTACAAGCCATACAATTTTAACACTATATCTTCCAGACGAAGTAACAATTTTTAAGCATTTTTCTTTATCAAGCTCAAATTGCCAACCTCTCATGTTTTCAAGTTGGCTAGCAGTAACTTTTTTCTTTTATCATCTGCTTCCTTTGGTTTGATTTCGTAGTGTTAAAGGGTATCTTCTTGATCAAGAAATAACGGAAGGTTGTTTTCTTTTAGCCTAAGTGAGCATGAATATCTTTTCATACATTTTTCATGAAATAATTCATGAAAATCTTTTACGTTTTAGCAGAGTTAGTAAACTTAGTACCATATGAATTTTAATAATTGTTGATGTAATTAAATAACAACAAAGACATTTTAGATATAAGTATGGTCCGAATATTCCACTATGAAATTTATCATGCCGTCATAATCTATTTACATATGTAAGCTTTTCTCAACCTTTGAACAGGTTTTTGAGTTCAATATTATTAAATTTCTGAAGTATAATTTCTCGAAATCCACTATAATAAAATTGAAGATATTTTAAAATTTATATTTACTTTTCAGGTTTTAAAAATTATAATAACCTAACTTATCGATGAAGCATCAGCAATGGAATTCGGAATTTCTGAAATTACAATTTTTATCTTTGAGTAGCATCCTTTTCAGGAATGCCACTTTTTCTTATTCAGATAAGTTAGGGTTTAAAATTTCAGTCAGATCACCCAAAACGTTTCTATTGAAACATCTTTCCCCATTTTGTTGCACGTATTGCTCGTTCCCCTGCGTTCTCAAGTTCTTTTCAGTTTTACTCTACCTGTATTCCAATAATCTTTATTTATTGAGGGTTTTACTCGATGATCAACTGCAGTTCACTTTTCCGTCAAAGAAAAAAATTTGGAGCCTTTATAAGGTTCGTTATTTTCTATAGACTGCAGAAAGAGATAGGGAAGGTGAGGTTCTAAGTCAAAATCTTTGGAAATCATTGATTAACTTAATGTTGGTGAATTATAATTGCTAAGATTAATCTAACAACTTTAATGTAAGCCTAAATATTTTATTTATATCATATACATTTTTCAGAACGAAATGAATGCCATCCACTCTTTAGGGAATTAAATATCAAATATAATATGAAATGAATAACAGCGGATTATATGTTTAGGATTGTTTGACAATTGGTCATACTATGTAAATACAAAATCAATTAACAACATTGATTAATGGATTTCACTTTTCTTTAGGAAACGATAAACACATAATAACTTTTCAAAATACATCTATTTACAAGAAACGTTATTGTAGATTGCGTGCAAACTAAACGAAATTAATATTTAATTTTAAAATGTAAAGTAGCAAAAACCTGATCTTTTAATTTTGAAATAATGGGAGCATTAGAATGGAAGAATGATATATGGAAATAAAGTGCGGAGAGACCATTACGAAAAACAGCAGCGAAAACTAGCAACAAAAAAACAAAAAAACAAAACAAAAAAAAACAATGACAGCACAGAAAAACAAAGAGAGAGATCGTATTATATGGATTACCTACTGCTTTCAACCATTTAATGTTTGGTGTTGGAAAGCCGTTAGCCTGGCAATCAATGATTGTTCTCATTCGAGGAAAGGTGGTGACATCCTGTGGTTCCACTGTCCATCGTGGAGGCACTTAGGATAGAAACACGAAAATCATTCTGTGGGTTCAATAAAGATTTCAATAAACAATAATCTCACTTAAAATAGTTATATTTTTTTAGTTACTATTACAGTATTTTTTAGGCTAGTTCATGAAATGCTTTAGGCTTTAATTGGTAAAAATAAAATTATCAACTTAGAAGAAAACATTACAAAGGTATGCCTGTTTTCATTTACGATCTTATTTAGAAAGAGGCATCTTCATTTAAAACATTAGATGTCAAATTATATGAAGGTAAAATTACCTTTTTTATGATTCACGAAAAAAAGTGTATATTTCAAATGCTGTAAGTAGAGTGAAATCGCGGATCAAGATATTATCTATGTATGATTAATTTTAGATTTGCATTTGTCAATTAAAAAGAGATGATTTTTGTAAGTTCTATTTGAAATAATCACGGAGAGGAAAAATAATTTCATTTTTTATGCCAGATCGAATAAAAAGAATGCATGCTTTTCTTTTGTTGGCTTTTTGTGTGATTGTTTACAAGTAAACATAATTTTCCTATTTGTAATTTTTTATGTAAACCTGTAAGTCATTAATTTCAATTTGGCATTATAAATGCCTCTTGTAAAATAAAGCTTAAAAAGTTGCGTGCCTGATTATCAGCCAGTTTAAGTTTTAAATATGAAATTTTGAATATTTTCTGAATTTCTTAGATTACATAAATTCTAATATTTTTTAAAAAACTTAATTAGGAAACAATCACTGAATAGCTGTTTTTTTTTAATTATCACTGAATTAACATAGAATCTAATAAGTATTCTAGATGCACTTTGTTGTTCCCTTACAATTTGTAGCAATGATGAAGCACCAAGTTAATTCGCGTTTCTGAAGTAAAATATTAGCAATGACTGTATAAAACAGGCTTACCGTCGACTTAAAATTGAAAAAGTATATATATATATATAAATTTCAATTATAAAAATAAACAAAAGAAGATAAAAAAAAGAAGAAAAAACACAGAATAAAAAACAACTAGCAAACTTAAAAAAATTTTACTCTTTTTTATTACAATATTACTATTTCTTAAATTAAGATAAAAATAGGAAATATAGAAGACATTTTAAATATAAGTTCTTTTAAATTTAATGATTAAAAATTAGAAAAGAGACAAAGGAAGCAAGAAAGGAAGTAAATATGTATAGAAGTGTTTTACTGCTGTTTTATGTAATAACAATATATTTATTAGTAATAATGTTTAAAACACTTAAAAGCAATTCAAAAAAATACAAAATTAACATATTAGCAACGATTATGGAAAAAAAAAAACGTTTAGCAAAATAAAAAATGTAGAAAGCATTAACCTATACAATGCAGGTCAAAAGTTCGGAAATGAACATGAATGTTGACTCTTACCATAACAAAGAATAGTTAAAACAACTTTACTCACATCATAACATATCTAGAATATATATAAATAATGGACTTTGTCTGAAGGTAGTGAGTTAAAAATTTCGCAGAGAGGTGGTGGAATATAAATTGGGTTTTATTTAGAGTAATTTGTAAATCATAAAACGATGAAGACGAAACACATTCTTCAAAAATTAAAAATAAGTAAAATAATTTGAACTAGAGAAAAACAGATTCTTGAAAAATAGAAAATCTAGCTTTAAAATAGGTTATTACTTACTAATGTTGAAATACTGGAAAATATTAAAAGATCGTGTTCATTTGAATGCTGATTACTTTCAAGACATAGATTTATTACACGTTTTTTTTTTGTTATTGATTTGATATGAAACATGTCAATATGAAACATATTTCCCATACATCTTTTTAGCAAGTTAAATTTTCGTATTTTTTTTATGATTTAAGATAAAGATAATAAAATATGTTTATGTAAAATTACAATTACGTTTCAGTGAATAAAGTATAATTACTGTTAAAAACAATTATTACAAATGTTCATTTTATTATTTTTTTTTAAATTATAAATTCAGTGCTTTGGGGAAGTGATTATACCTTACAAAAGGTAATAACTGTTAAGTCTCATTTACAGACTAATGAATACTTATCAACCGAACTGATTGCTGCGCAACCGAACGGAAGATATTTATACCTTCAAGTAAATAAAATGGAAAAATATTAAAGCATAAATGCTTCGAATAAATTTAATGCTCACAAACAATTTAACATGAGCTCCAAAGGATTTTCGTTTTCTTAACACTGAAAATAACTGTAATTTATGAAAACACAAGATTTAGAATCAGTTAATGAAAGTGACAATTAAATCACAAATGTTAAAAAAAACCCATTTTAATCCTTAATCCTTTAATACAAGAATTATAATATGTTATGATGTGATATAAACAGTTGATACTATTCAGAATAAACTGACTGCTTCCATATTTGAATTTCTTCCCTACTTTTGACCTGTAGTGTATGTCACGAACATTTACCCTTAACTATTAGTTGTGCAGTGTAGGTGACTGATCCTGCAGGATTTTGTGCAATACAAGTGTAGTTGCCGTTATGCCGTGACGTCACTCGGTTGATAGTGAGCACACTAGAATGCTCGTCAAAATCTCGCACCGTCACGCCCAGTTCAGGAGCGAGATGGCCTCCATCTTTTTTCCAAGTTATCGACAGTGGTAAATCTCCTTGACTCACTATACATGCGACTCGAGCCAAACTGTTCTCGAATAAAAAGTCGCCTTGGAAGGAGAAAGGGATGATGTACGGGGAGACTGGAAAGAGCAGGGCACAAAAAAAGGAATGTTTCAGAAAAAAAAGAATGTAGCTTCTCTGTCAATTAAAAAAAAATGTATTCCTCAGAGAATAATAGAGCGATGGCTTAACTATAAAAAAATGTCTTCTCAGTTTCAAAACCTCAATTGTCGACATAGTTTTCATACAAAAAATATAACGCTGCAAAAAGAAAAAAAAATATTTATATAATAAGAAAAAAATATTAAAAACATTCATTACCAAAAAAATAGTCCAGATAGCTTCTCTGCAAAATATCAACATATAACATATTTAAAGAAACTTCTTTAAATATGTCAATAAAAGAAATGGTAGATTAAAAAAAGTTACGCGCGGGCTCCAGAAAGACTTGTAGCAATGTCTGGCAACAACAACAATTCCTGTAACTGCAAATATCTCTGATGGGTCCTCATAATTTATTAAATTTGTAAAGAAGGCGACGGCTTGTTTAAGAGCGCAAAAACAGATGGTTCCAGTTCATTAATATAATGATTTTCTTTTTGAAAATTGGATGTCAGGATTCAGACGTTCAGATTTTACAATATATGTTTGCAACTCTATTTTGGATATCATGTTATTTTATGTGTTCTGATATTGCTATATGTTGTCCGTGGCTAACTTTGTCTTGCATAGATATATTAAGCTAATTATACCGGTCGCATATTGGAAAATATCGTAAGTCAAAAGAAATTACTTTTAAAATTGGGACAACAAAGCTTAAAAATTTTTCTTTAAATTTGTCAAAACTTCTGAAAATTTAGAGTTTGGAATAAAAGCTCAAAAATTTTTCTCACCAATAAAAACATCTTATTCCCTTCTAAAAAAAGGTGATTGTAAGATTTAACTTTATTCATTAAAATTACTTTAGGTTGTTTAAGTAACCAATAAATCAGTTTAATTGAAAACAAATTTCATGATCTTTTTTCTTGCTTGTTAACATATTTATTCCTAAATTCTTTCTTTCTATTCTTATTCCTAAAAATAATCTAATATTTTTATAAACTTCTATGATTGTTTGATATTTTATACCACAGATATTTTATTTATTGCTTGATGTTCTTTCTACGATGATATTCTGAAATTACAACTAATGATTCTTAATTTTATTAAGAAAATTATTTAAGGACTATTATTTGTATTGTAGTTATTTATTTTCATGCCATTTGCTTGTTTGCAGTCAACTTCTTATTTCCTCTCTGACTCTGGATAAAGAAATTTAATGACATCATCTGGAGTAGAGACAAAGTAGAAGAATTCACGCTACAACAAGAATATGAGTCATATCCTGAAAACCTTAACAGCAAGTTCATAAAGAAATGTTATGTTCTCAAGTTGTTAAATTAATTTGGGAAATTACTCCCTTCTTTTTAATTGCCACGGAAGCGTTATTTTATGTATTCTTTATTCAAATTAGCAGCGATTCATGAGCAGTGGCTCAAAGAGTCATTTATAAAAGCGATGTCAGCCGGTTTCATCTGGTAATGGTAAATTATGGAGAAAGTAAGTGTACTATCGATATTTTTGTTCATATTTCTGATCTTTGTTTTGTAATATCTTTCAGTATTTTTAATCATATGAATTATACTATGAATGTTACATTGAAGTTTGGATTTAATGTTTTAGCTCAGGACTGATCTGAACAGCCCCAATGCGCATTTTGAAAGGTATTATTTGAAACGCACGCAGCTATAATTTTGCATGCAGATTAATTCTGAAATTGATTACTTTTCAAATGGAAGTAAGGGCGTCATTATTAGGAAAGGAAATGGCGGGAACCTACGTGAAGGTGAACTTCTGAAGTGCTTGGGATTTTAGATTTAAATCGCAGTTATTCTACTTTTATGTACATCTACTCTGTGTAGTAAATGAAAAGAAAAAAAGTGAGGCAAATTGTTGTGGAAGGTTGCAATGGTGTAGCCGCAGTTTGGTCTTTTGTTCACGTTAACATAAGAGCCTACCATTCACGGTGATGAGCGCAGTGTAGCTATCGGTTGCCGCCGCATTCCTCGCCACGCATGTGTAGTTGCCGCCAAGTTCGGGTGACGCTTTGCTGATGGTGAGAACGCTGGAGAACTCGTCGAAGTCCCGAATGGCAATGCCCAGCTCTGATGGGATCGCGCGTCTCTCTTTGAGCCAAGTGAACGCAATGGGTAAATCCCCCTCGACCACCGCACAGATAATGCGCGCATGGGACCCCTCGTGCAGACGCGTGTCCTGGAACGAGGACGGGTTAATCTTCGGCGGAACTGAAAAGAAACCAACTCTGTTATGTTAAAAAAATATTTGCACGGAGACTGCTGGTAGGGGAAAGAAAAAGAGAAAATCAATTTTTTTTTAAAGAAAGGAAAAGAAAAGATATTCCTTTTGAAAAGGCCATACGGAATCCGACTTCTCTTCCAGGAAATCTTTTGAGATCTAGAAACAAGAAACTTTAGGTGTATTAAAAATATATAAATCTATTTAATAAAAAAAGTCATTTAAATGAAGCAAAACAAATATCTCTTAAATTTTCCTTTAGTTGTAATAACATTGAAATTCCTTTTTTGACGTGACTTAAAAAAACTAGATTCTAGAATATAAATGAACAAATAAATCATTTTATAGATAATCATTATAAGGAACTCGGAATAAAAACATGCCGTTAGCTGAAAAAGTATTATTTGATGTACAAAATCGTTTCACGATTTCATTGCCTTATAAATCAGCGGGGATCTTAAAACCTGTTTACAGCTTCTGTAAGGTTGTATGGCTGTTATATACTATAACATGTAAGAAATCATTATATCTAAAAGTCATCTTACATAAGGTAAACGTATATTATAAAAACAGTAGGAAATTTACGTTTATTTTTTTAACATTGGTAGATAAAGAACTGCATCAAGTTATTGGCTTTATATGGCTAATTTTGGCTAAAATCCCAAATTTAACTAAAATCTTTTAATATTTTATTTGGTTCGGAAAAGTTTAAGGTTATATAATTGAATTGAAAAGAAGAAGTCAGTGAAATTAATTTGACATTAAACAATTCAAAACAAATTAGGATTGTTAAATATTGTTTCAATACTACTACGTCAACACAGCGAATTCGTTTTGTACAGAGGTAGTTTCAGCTTTAGTTGAAAATGTAAAAGAAATAAAGTAATTTTGATTAATCGTTCACTATCCCGCACCATCCTTGACTATATATGTCAGCAGAAAATGTGCTGAACAATCTCGTTCAAACACAAAAGTTTCGGAATTTAGAGACTATAGCCAAGATGTTGTAGACAAAGTCATATGGAATCACTGTGTATTACTTCTTGAAAGCTACTCAATACGCCGGCGACCACGAAAATGGTTAATGGAAACAAACCAAAGGCATAAGGAAACGGTTTGAGGAATGATTCAAAATTGCGCAGCATTAGTCCAGACTTATTAAATGCGGTATGAAGGGTTACTGGGAGTTAACACCATGCGAGTTCTTCCCTATGAGAAGAACGTTAAAGACAACAGTTATATCAAAGAACATATTTCAACGAATCTGGTAGAAATTAGACAAACTCTTGGATGTGTACCGGAAGTGCGCACGTTGAGGGAATTTCAGAGAAGACCGTCAAACTGGGCAGTTACACTTCCAATTGAGAGCTGTCATGACTGTATACCATTCAGCAGTGCAGAAATTACAAGTCTTTGAAACCCCATCATTCTTTTATGCCACCCTGATTAAAAATGTAACATATTAAAAGAAAAAAATGAAACCTAAAAAATAAACTTTTAACACTGAAAAGATATTACTAGTAAAATTTTACAAGTGGTCTGTCAAAAAATCACTGCATATTTAAATAGAAGGAAACCTAAAACTGAATTCTTCAACTGTAATTTATGAGAACGAAAACAGAATTGTAATGTGTTACATATTTTAGCAGATAAAGGAGTTTTAAAATATTGAATTTAATTTCTCGCGAGACACGTCGAGGTAGACAAAAGGCAAAGTGGTTGTTCAATTGATAATGAATACCTAAATCAGAGATGACGTGCAACATGCAACATACTCTACAATGACCAGATGAGTGACTCTTATTCAAGATGTAGTATTTTCAAATCAACTTTTATATTTATTGCGAAACAGCGACTGTACTATTCGAATTCGCTGATTATAGAGGGAAAACTTGAGAAGAAATTATTGATTATTTTTAACTGACATCATTTACGAAGCTTTTCGTTTCTGAGAAGGAAACACTTCTATTCAATTAAAAAATGATAAGAATAAATCATCAATTCTATTACAAACGCTATACCTCAAGTACGATATTTCTTCATTTAATTTATTTTACTTTCTACTGTAAATTTAATTAAGGGTATCTTGCTTAAAAAAAAACAAAAGCTTTATTTAACTTTCGCAATTGATTTGCAATTCGGAATTAACTATCCATTTTCTTATTTTCTTTTAGAATATTATTATAAAAATTAAAATTTTACAAAATCTAATAGTAGTATAATATCTAAAATGGTATTTAACTTCATTTTAAGATTTACCTGCAGAAATAGTATTTGTAAAGAAAATATCAAAATACAAACAAAATTCAAACAAAACAGAGGTTGGAATAATTTTATTTTTTGTAATTAAGAAAAGATTTATAAGAATTCTTGTACATAAAAGATGTTTCAAATGTCCGTTAGAACAGCATATTAAAATGATTTCAGTGATAAGAGAAAGGGTGGTATATTGTTTTTCTCTAAGAAATCATCATTATGCAACCAATCATCATTAACATTGAGTCTTAATATATTTTGATTCATTTCAATATATTGTAATAGCCTAATTCTGTAACCTTTCTTATTATTATTATTATTGTTCTGTTAATAAAATTTATGCTCATATGTAGGGAATTTTTTTTTAATTGTTTTGATCTATCTTTTTAAGATTGATTTATTGGAAATGGTTTTCATTTTTTAAAATCTTTTCTTTCAGAATAATTATTGTGGGTAAAAAAGCATGCTAAGAGATACGAACCTTGGATTGTGACCTATAATTATTACAACGATGATGACTTTTGAAAGGATAAATAAATACTTTGCAGTTATTTCTCTATAATTTTAGTTCCATATAAATGGGTCTTTACGTTTATTGCATGATAATGATTTCTCACATATTAAAACAACATCTTCTTGCAATTTTTTACTGAAATTTGACTCCAATATACAAAGTCAAGTAAACATTTAGATAAAGGAATACATGAATCGTTAAACCATTGTTAAAGATTTTGAAGTTCAACGTGAACTTTTTTTTTTTTATTTTTTTTTTAGAAATGCCCGGGCTCGTAGCTTGATCAGTTTTCTTTAGGCCAACAACTAGGAGCGAGATATGGTGCATTTAACCGACAAATCATTGCCTAGGGTAAGCCAAGGGAGGCAGCATCAAGTAGCACCCGCAGGAACGGACAGAAGGAGAAACAGAAGAACAAAGAAAAATCCATGCGACGACCGGATTCGAACCCGGGTACCTGTACACTGGCCGCAACGGCAGACCGCTCGACCACGCCCCTTTTTTTAATTAGGAGGCACTTAATTAGCGTGATTAAAAAATAAAAATTAGTGTTATTTCTTTAAAAAAAAAGGCCAGTCACTTCTATTTAATTATATACAAATATCAAGAATGTATTTAATATATTTTATTGCAGACAAATAACTATGCTTATTATTCTAAAGATATTATTTAAAAATCACTGTCATTTGATGAAAAAGTGAGGAAGCCCAACATATATCGGATTGAAATATTTAAGTTCACGATAGATAGATGTCCAAGATTAAAGCTACTGAAAAGTAAACTATATAATATGAAAGTCTTCAGAATATTATGTAATGTACTTGTGAGTCAATCAATAGAGAATTAGAATTTAAAGGTTTGAACAGCATCAATTTGAACTGCCTTTCAAAACTACTTCGGAAACTTTTTTTTTGTTATCAGCAATTATCAGAAATTGATCAACCCAACGCATGAAAATCGAATGATATCCATTTGATACAGAAATAAACAATGGATAATTGGATAAAAGGTCTGGATAATTTATTAAAAGATATTATATGATATCGGTAAATTAGTTCTTAGTAGCCAAAGTCTAGAAATTACTAAACTTAATAATAGCCTTTTAATATTGAAAGGTCCCTACATATATTATGTGAATTGTTAACATACACTATACGAGTATTATCTCTTATTGGTCGGTTGATAACATTAGGGACATCTAAAACGATAAATGTTGAATGATACCCGACCATAGTTAAGAGATACAGTTGTTGTGGTAACAGGTGTCATGTATGGTCTCTCGACTGATAAATTTAGTGGGATTCATTGTAACATTTCGGTTTTTTTTTTGTTAAATCATGAAATAAAACAAATATTGGCATACGAATTAACCATTGCAACGATGCATGTAAGCTCGATCTATTATTACGACCATACTAGTATCTAAACGATCCACTGTTTCTTAAGAGAATTTATTGAATAGTTAACGAAAATGGCTTATATATGGAAGTGAGTCCAAAGGAAAATGATGTCTTTCGGAAAGAAAAACATTTTTATAATAAATGTAAATCACAGTTTTTTATGCAACAAATGTTGAATTTGTCTTTCAAATATTGTGATTTTAAAAATGCAAGTGATGACATACATACTGTAAATTCCATAGGAATAAGATCGCAATTTCGTCAGTCCTCTAAATTTCAGAACTGAAAAATTTCGAAATCCGAGGCATTACTTTAAAGAAAAGCGAAGAAGAAATACGAAAAAGTTCTAGTGAATAAATACAAAGTTTGGGATTGGCCATATCATTATGTTCTCGGTTTCATTTTTAGAAATTTGAAAGGAAAATAGAGATGGGAGTAAAAATGAAGTTTCTTATCAACAGACTTTTGAAACATCCTGTATCTACGGTTCCAAAATAAATTCTTATTCTTTAAAACTTATTAATTCTACATAAATGTAAGTAATCACAGATCTCACCTAAAACCATAAGCTCGAGATGTTGTTGCGCTGTCTGTCCCATTTTATTGTGAACAATACAAGTATAAGTTCCAGCATCTTCTGTTCGTTGAACGCTTTGCAATTTTAGTGTTCCATTGGGAAATGCCACTTGCAAATGATTCACAGGAAGACGCAAACCCCCTACATTATTAAAAATAAAAGAAATTCTTTAATCATTTGCATTAATACGTGTAAAAAATTCAAACATCTTTATATTAATTTAGACGTTTGAAGAAATATGTACTTTTAGTCTATTTCTATTCGAATTTCATTATTTTATTTTAAATAATAATTCTCATTCTTCATATACATTTCTGTGCAAGAATAGCACTATAAGAAAGAAAAAATCTCAATGCAATAACGAAATTTATCCTGTAGTCATACCTTTCATTATGAAAAACAAATAGTTTACGAACACATTTCCAGAATGATAGGAAATACTATACAAATAATAGAAGAAATAAACAAAATTTATGAAGAAATGTTTCATTATGAACAATATTTTTACCACCTTTCATATAACTTTCAAGGGATGTTATTTTCAATTTATAATTTATCTATCCAATTAGTATTTGGAAAAGAATATTAATTGAATAATAGAATGATGATTGCAGACCCATTGTAACTCTTATTTAAATTCCATTGACTTTATCTCTCAATCACAATTCTAAATTAAGTAATAATTCTTACCTTTTTCCCACATGATGAAATCAATTGGATGACCTCCATAAGGACAGTGAATTACTACATTTTCTCCAGCAACAACGTTTTTTCTTGGCATAGGACGGACGAATGGAGGACCTGAAGGTAAACAGATGTACTTTGCATCATGAATCACATTTCATATTGTTCATACTAAATATGTTATTAAGGTACTACTATATATGAATAATGCATATTCTTCTAATAGTTACTTAGAAATTACTAAAATTTATATGCCGTTCACTCAAGATTCTAACATAAAATCTTGGATAAAACCATCGTAATCTCTGCTTTCAACTTAAGTAAAATAAAAACTTCATTTTGGGAATAAACCAACTTGCCTCTTTTAGGAATTTCCCTGGTATGAATCCATAACACATAAATTTTTATGTTATTATTAATATATTAATGATTGTATATAAAACTTCGAAAGACAATCTAAATAGGATTTGTCTTTCGAAAAGGGAAACATTTATTTACATGGCATATACGTTGAAGATTCTAGTGTTGTACATATTTGAAAATGCTGTAATAGTAATAAAACTACTTGCAGGAAATACATAAGTTTTGATCCTAAGATAAGAGTTAATATAGACAAAATCTTCATGTTTTATCAGAAAGAAACGAAAAGAAAATTTTCTCCAATTTTCTCCATACATTTCAAATATTTAAAACTCTTTGTTCTTTTCAGTTCTTGGAAAATTGCATTGATCAATATGGGTTAAATATTCGATCTTTTCCCATACTTCCGTAGTTCTTGATCAGCTTTTTCAATGTCAACTCTAAGCCAGTGGAGCACAGAGCAAATATGAAGCTTACAGGAAGATACGAATGGTGGCATATCGTGGTCCTGATCGTCAATATCTTCAATCAGTGAAACACAGTGCTTTTGATACGGTTCTCAACGCAGAAAAAGTGTTGATCTTTTAGTGATCTCCATTGCTTCCTGCCATTTTTCTGCATATCAAAGGCAAATGATAAAGATACAACAACTAATGTATATATCGTGATCATGCAATTGGATTTACGAATTTGCTGAGATGCTTGGACATGGCACCATGCTACGAGGATATTTTAGATAGCTTGAAATGATTTTTGAGGGTTTCTACGTTGTTATCTAATAATAAAATGATCATTTTCTCATTTTATACACAACAATTTAACATGTAGGCTGCTTTTTCATTAAAAAATTAATAAACCAAGAAGTAAAACGGACAAATAGAGAATGTCATGTCACACAAGACTTAAATTTCAAATTGGCAATTGGCCTGAACTTTAGAAGCGTCTTAGATAAAAATAGCAGTCCTCCTTTTATTGTAAGGTTAAAAAATATAAGAAAAAACGTAGATTACACCCACCAGTTAAAACTTGAAACGAAGAATTTGTCCAGAAAGCAAGAAATTGTACAATAAAAAAAAATGTTCTTATAATACCTAAAACAAAATGATCTTTTTCATTCTGTTAGACCATGAGATAGTTGCTTGTAATCCAAATATGATCTTCTAATCATTTTCTTAATTTTTATCTTATATTAGTAGAACACAGTATCTTTTTGCTTTAAGAGTAGGCTTTTCTTTCTTAGGATTTTCGATTTTCATACACAAATACCGCAAACTGATGATGATGTTTAAAGCCCAACATGCTTTAAACAGTTCTTTAAATTAGTTACATGTTTTTTACATGAAAATGATAAATTACCCCTCTTTCGAATGGACGAGAAAAAAAATTATATATTCATTAATTTAAAGCTACACTCCAACTGTTAACTTTTTATGAAATTGCTCATTCGACTTTAAAAGTTAGCATCTCATCATAGTTCAGGTCACTTCGTCTTATATTTTTTTCTGTGTCTAATGAATTCTTTTAGGCGCTATTGAAGTTTATTTCTTTCTTTTTACCATTAAGACATTAGAAGCTAACTTCTTATGTAAGATCTATACTTTCACATAAAATATTCAAGAACCATTCGATGGAACAAGGTGGATCAAAGTAGTACTGAAAATAAAATCAATGAGTAAAGATTCAGTCTTAATACGAATCCAAACACTGAACATTCGATTCTAAATGGCATTTATGTAATTACAAATTATTGCGTTTGAGACAATAAAGTACGAAATCGTCAACTAATAACTATCAATTTTGTATCAGAACCATATTCGAAAGGAAGAGCTGAACCTCAGAGGTTCATTAAAATTTTCCAAACCGATAGATTTAATCTTCAAAAGTCATTAATCGTTGGAAAATGACTCACAACAGAACATAATTAAAGAAAATCTGCGGTTATAAGCCATTAGTAGGATGGACGAATATTAATAAATTATTCTATAGTCTATCTGAAGATGGATTATTATTATTAATTCCGTTAAAAAAATAAATTATCTTAGTCCTGGAAACTTAGTTTCATAAAAATGAAAACTAATCTCTTAAAACTGAAAGTAATTAATTTTATTAAAAAGTTATTAAAAAAAAGGCTAAAGTTCGTTCGAAATTAGAAACTATTCAGTGTTTCAATTTCCTGAGTTTTGAAATTAAAAGGTATGAATTTTCTCAATCAGAGAGGTATTTTCTTAATTTCTTCAGAATATTCATGTGTGTCTATTGAAATAAAAATGTTGCACTAACGCTTTACAGTTTACAAATCCTTTTTCTGTTTTAGCCTTGTTACTGAATGCTTAGGTGATTTCTCTTGAGATATGAAAATAAAAAAGATCTACAAGACATATTTTTGTGTTTCGAATATAACAGGAACTCCAATAATGGAAAATTTCATTAGATGACGATGGGACATATCCTTAAAAAAACAATAAAAACTAATAAATATGGAAATCGGAAGTATTGCAGCAAAATAATATTATATGAATGGATCTAACTGTGATAGTCAATTTTGTAATATTAGAATTCTATATCAAAATTTAATAATTAAAGGACAACAACAAATGAATTATTCCTTGGAATTCCAATTATTTGAAAAGTCTTACTGAGTGTTACTGAGTGTCATTAATAGCTTTTAACAAAGACGACGATACCATTTTATTACTTTGCTATATGCAGCATTATACGTCCCGATAATGAATTTGATCTGTAAGAATTATTGTTACACCCATATACTGTGTGGGGAAAAATTCGACAATATAAGACATTGACACCTTTGCAATCATTGTAACAGGAATCTTGATATGTGATTCACCCATACTTACATACATATAGTTCGCGCTGTGGAATCAACTACAAATGAGGTTCATAATTATCTAACCCTCAAAGGTCAATTAAGTTCATTCCACGGCTGTTCTTTGGATTCTTATATGAAACAGTCATTTATATTTACCAAAATTCACTTTCCATTCTTTTCATGAACAATTGGATACCTGAACGTCATTTTAACATGGATATTATAATCTAAAACAAACACGATGTGCAAGAAATCCCATGACTGTGATCATGGAACCATCTCAAATGGTTAGAAAGGATTGTTTTTTATATATTTTATATAATTATACAAAACTTGATTATACAAAGATTGTAGAAAACTTGCGATTGTTAATATACAAGCATGAATTTACCAACAATACAAATGTACTCTGGACTTTGAAATAATAATATCTGAATAATATTTGAGATTGGATTTAATAGTGTCCCAATGATTCAAGCATTATAGAAAGTTCATAAAGAGGAGGAAAGCGATAGCTTAAACTTCCATTGATTTGTGGATTGTTTTCCTTGTTGCTTTTCTTATACAAGACTTCTAAAATTCATGTAAGCGCCTTTAAAGTAGGGATGAGATTCTCCCCTGGAACGGGAGCCTGATCAACTTTCACATATTCCCATTGATTGTTAATCGCATTTTGACAGCTAAATCTCCCGGGTCTTTTGGGGAATCTTATGTCTCTGGGTGATCCTGTAACTTAATATTAAGATTAGATAGTTTCTTAATTTAGATCAACTGAAGTTTATTATAAGGATTTACATCAAAAACAAGCCGAGAGAAATTAACAACTTCAAACACAAATACAGTTCATTATTAGAATATCGTAGTTCGCTCTCTCATTAACGAATCACCAAATATTTGTAAGATGAAATAGGAAAAGGAATTAAATTACCCTCTTCAAGTTTGAAAGCAGCGAACCGAAATTCGAGGACCACGATATTCATTAATAACATTTGATGCTGATTTACGACAGTCGAACTAAAATAATAATGGAAAATGTGGTCTTTTATCTCATTAGGAAAATTCTAATGGAGCTTTGTGGTTAAACCAATTCCCATCAAATATACTTCCAATACAAAATTGATATTTTGTTGGAAGTTACTTCCGAACGTCAATATTTTGAAAGTGGATCAGCTTGTCATTAAACTAATATAAGTTGAGACCACGGGGATTCTAGGGTTTCATATTTGTTTGGTGATAAACCCTGAAAGTTTCCTCTATGCTATCGTTTCCATGCTACAAGATTTGCTAGAATGGAGAAAGTTGTAGATGTGGAATGCCACATCTGACATAGGAGAACTCTTTGGTCTCAAGAACTGTCAAAAGCAAAATGCCCTCTTAAACATTCAAACTTGATTTATATGCAGAAAACAATTTCTATTGGCAATGATAGTGTTAACTGTCAATAGACTTGTTAAGAAAAAGCTGCTAGAATAATGAATATTATTATCTCAAAAACGTAATTTATATAATGTTCCAAAACTCAAAATTTGATATTATCTCCATAGAATAAAAAAAAACTTACAGTTTTAAGATTTTAAGTTTTCTTTCCTAAGAAGTTTCACTGCATTTTTCACTCATTGAATTTTAATTAAAGAATTTTTTTTTTATATACATTGCTTATAACTTATTAGACAAACAAATGTAAATGTAAATTCCAAATTGTAATTCTTGATTCTTAAGAAAAAACAAAATAAAACCAATTTCATGACCATTCTCATGTCGGGCTTAGATTAAAGAAGTACGCCATTTTTATCGAAAAAGGTATATTCAAATATCTTAAATACTTTTAATTATGCATACATTATTGAATACCTTACATTCAATTAACAGATTACATCAACAATATTTAATTTAATTACTATTACATTTTTTTTTTTAGAATTATTTTGTTAATTCTACTTTTATTTCATTAATTTCATGAAATTATATATTTCATGAGATTAAATTTTGCACTATTGGGAATAAGAGCTTTTTAAATTGATAATCTTTATTGTTATATTTGCTTTGGGGCATATTTTTGAAGTTCTTGTTAAAACATTTACGCTATTAAAATCATTAATGAAAATTAAGTAAAACGGAAGAAGCAGTTTTAGTATCTACAAGTAAAGTTCCAAGTCAGTTTTGTGTGTGCATGCGATTTTTTTCGGTTTATATCTGAATCCTTAAAACGAAGCAAAAATCACGAATTCGGAATAAATATGTATACTATAATTCATGCCATTCATAAAAATACAAAACCATCAATGCCTTATTAAAAACTTATTACCATATTATATTCTCAGCTCTAAAAATTATTTTACTTAAAACCACCTCGAAGTCATTAGATATCAAAAAATTTCTCATGAAAATCATAATTAGCCGCAGTCATTCAAAAACAATAACTTAATAATCAATGAATAGATGTAGAGATCTGAAATTAAGGAGCCATATTTTTAAATGCACGTTGGAAAGATCTGAACATATTTTCGAAGTCAGTGACGTAAAACTTATGCGTAGTTATTGCCTGAATAACTACAACAAGTCGGGAATGATCAAAGAATGTAAAAATTTAATGAAAATTTTTAATTATCTGTAAGCAGTCATTGGTACAAAAAAGCTAATCTAAGGAAGTTCGCAAAAATATATTAAATATGTAGGGGAAGGCGCTTCCAAATTAATGTCAAATGAAATAAAAATTCAAACAAAGGAGCGCACTCAATTGTTATAAGACAAACAAAGAGAGCGACCAGTTTCGGGGGATTACGAGAATTTCATTGTTTCAATTTTTATTTATTTTTAACACACGTTAAAAATATTCTAAGAAGTTTTTAATGTTTCTAACTTTAATTCTTACTTTAGTTTCCAGAAAAAAAAGAAACAGAAATGAAATACAAAGAATGAAATAATTCAATAAATGCCAATAATTTCAAATTAGATATCATAGATAACAAAACTAGAGTATCAGCTCGAAGTAGATTAGTAATTCAAAACTTTATAGTAGAGCAGGAGGGGAAAAAAGACATTTCGAAATTGTGAGACTTCCCGTTGACTAAAAATTTACAAACTTGATTTCAAAATTTTTCTTATAGAACTCAAATATCAAAAAAAAAAATAAAAATAAAATAAACCTTCAAAAAAGCATTGAAAAACATTGTTATTATAAACAAGTGTTTACTTACCATAGACATCAAGTCTGGTAAACTGTTCAGATGTTCCAACTTTATTTGCTGCAACACATGCGTATCGACCTCCGTCTCTTGTCTGAACTTGAGATACATTCATGTAACTAACAATATTACCGTCTTCGTTACTTAAAGACTTCGTTGTGAATCTTTCGTGATTTGGCACAGGGCTTTCATCCAGAGTCCATGTAATTTGCGGTGAAGGACTGCCTGAAGCAATGCATTTCAGTGACACTTGCTGGTTTGGGAAAGATGCATCTTTAGAAGACAAGTAAATAATTGCTGGAGGAATATCTAGGAGTGGAAAAGTAAACGTGACAATATAAAAGATTTGAAAAGGAAATGAAAATGTATTTTTATGTCTATTTGAATGTTCTCAGAAATTTTATAATGATATTATAAAATTCAAAAACTTCTAATAATTGAGTAATGGCCTAAATGATTTTATAGTAACAAATCATTTTCACTTTTAATTAATTTATTTAATTTTTAATTTATTCTGTGTAATTCAAAAGTTATTATCTTGTTAGTTATTAATTGTCTTCAAAAAAAACAGTAATGTTGATTTTGCTCTGAAGCTTAGAAATGGTATTTAATTATTAATTATTAATTTGTAATGTATAAAAATAACAAAGCTGAATAAAATCGAAATTTTTTTAGAATTTTTTCATGTTCTAAAATATTTTAGAACATCTCATAATGAAGTTCTACAGTTTATTTTAATTGTTTTTTGTGAGTTACATTTTTCTTTTATTTAAATAAAAATTAATTTTATCATTGATACAAACAAAATTTATGAAATTGTAAGGAAAATTTCGTATTTATCAATTATAAATGAGATATTACATATTTTCTTAGTAATAAGTTGTTGGCGATGCTAAAACAAATAAGAAAAATACTATATTCATATCTACAGAGAAGTTACGGATACAGCTAATATATACAGTATGTATATAGTGTAACGCATAACCTACATGTCTAAATTATAACTAACACTAAACTGTTATCTTAAAAAGTTATTTTTTGCCCATTATGTTAATCAGGATCCTATGAAAAGAAGCAAAGTAGTTGCAGGCGAGATTGCGAGATTGACTGCAAGCATTTTTTTTCATATACACTGTCATTTGGAAAAACTTGAAAAATATATTTGGAGTAAATTGTGCTTAATTATGGGATCCAAGAAAGACGTAACTTGCATTCATAAAGATATGTAATTTGACTTTTTAACAAATTCTATTAAAGATAAAAAAAAAATATCTCAAAAATTACTTAGTATGAAAATGATTCTGGATAGTGTTAATCACTTCTAAGAAAAATTGAACGTATTTCTGAACAGAATTGATTAAAATCAGATCACGCAAGAGAAGGCTCCAATAATCTAAAAATGCCAAAAACTAGAAACATGCTAATATTGATTCTTTTTATTTAGAATAACAGCTTTCCTTCTTAATACACCCCAAAGTAATAAATTTGGCTCAAAAAAGGCCCTGAAATTAAGTATAAAATAAAAACGAAACTGTAATAATTATTACAAAATAAATATTCAAAATACTCAACATAATTCAATACCAATTTTCTATCTAAATTCCAAATCTTCGAGAATTAAATTCTCATATATTTAATCCCTTCAGTTCTACTATTGTCACTTATTATTTATTCCATGACTGATTTCGCTAAATTGCAAATTGTCAATTCTCGAGATTTATGGGAAAGTGAAACGACGACAAATCAGTTTCTTGCAGATATTTAAGTAACGAGAGTAACAACTCGATTTAATTGCCTTTGTATTTGTAAGATTATTTTTTTTTCCATCGAGAAAGTTTCAACTTTCGACTAGTTAACGAAAATCTATAACGTCTAATGAATTACATGCAATGTGTTGAAGTTGAAATATCCACACAGCTTTATTACAGAGTAATCACTAAAGTTGCAGTTTCAAGCCACAGCTGTTACCAGAGAAATGCTATCCCATAGTGCCCTGCACCTTATTTCACGACAAGAAAATCTCTAAATTAAAAACAAAAAAATCACTTCTTAACAAAAGTGAATATTCAAGAAGGAATTTAAACGTATACAGGAAATAAAAAGTGTTTTTGTAAGTGTTTCAATAGAGATTTCTATTGAAATTGTCCTTACCACACAAGAGCACACTACATTTATTAATGAAATTATTGACTTACTCTTTTTCTCTATTACTTTAGAACCTATATTCAGATGATTTTTGTAGTTTAACCTGTTTTTAATGAATATTTTTTTTTCAGTTAAATGGGTTTACGATGTAAATCGAAAATAATCAGTAGTACAATACAAGAAAATACAAATAAATACAAATACAAGAAAATACAAGAAAAGCAATTGATTCTAAATATCAAAGAAGCATATTAATGAAACTTAAGGTAAGTTAGAATATGAAAATAAAGATTTTCGTAATTGGATTTCTAAAATAATATTGAGGCATTGATTCATTGACCAATCCTTTTATGAAGTGATTTTGCTTTTAAATAGTACCTTTGAGGAAGATATCTAAAGGTTTCTGTTGCGGTTAATCAGCAAATAAGCTATTGGGGGTGTAGAAGAGTTATTTGTCTATAAACTTTAGTTACTAATTTACATTCAAGAAATTGGTTTTTAATTAATGATTCTCAGTAAAAAAATATCAAAAATTACTATTTCAGTCGCTATTAGGAATATATAAACCTTTGATTTAACAGAACTATAGTAAGGCTTAGGCTTCCAACTATGTAATATTGGCATATGCTATTGCTATTCATATGCCGATATTGCATAGTTGTAAGCATAGGCCTTAGTAATACGCTAAATAGTTTCCTGTGTTTGGACTCGGTCAAGTGATGCTAGATCAATGACTGCCATCCAGTTAAATGTTTTCAATGTGTTTAGATTAAAAACAATGCAATCCAGATGAACGGATCCTTATACGACGAAGCTGTCATGAATGCTGTAGGCGACATGAATTTATGAATGCAAAGGAACTGAACTGTGAAGTGCTAATGTTGGTTTCAAATCACGTTTCCACCTATATATTCTTTAAATCAATTTACGATCGTTCCTTCAGACGATTCGGAATGTCAACTTTAAAGTGGATAACGCCTGGTCTCTGATAATGCGATTATTGCTCTTTATTTAGCACTTGGGAATTTCACCAACTACTTCACAAATAGAGCACATTTCGATACAGTTACCCCTGGCCTCATCCGTCGCGATATACTACCAAATACTTAAGACGGTTCTTGACTTAAGAAGAACTATCATGGTTTGTCATTCGATAGACGGCCATGCAGACTTGATCTGTATGCTTTTCGTAAAAGCTGTCACCATAGCTTGTAAATATTAAATTCAACGTAACACTATTTTAGAGATTTGTAAGTAGAATCATTTATTTCCTTAAAATAAGTTATTTATAACCCGCTGTCTTACGTTTCTCTTGATAATTCTTTTTCAATAAACAATAATGTAAGTTTGAGTAATGAATTGATGAGTATTACAGCTCAAACACAAATGACTAAGCAGATGATGAATTGTATCAAATCTACCATAAGCCATAACAATATTCGTTGCCAATTTAATCGGCAATATCCATTTCAAATATCATTAACCTTTAGAAAAAAGAAAGTTTGCAATAAAAAAAATCATTTTTTCCTGAAATTTAAAGATTTGATTTTCTCGAAAAGAAAGAATTGACTCCCAGAGAAATAAAATATCTGATAATGCATTACATTATACGTAATAATTCAAATTGTTTTGCCGAGCATTATCTATCTAATTGGCGAAAGTTTGTTTGTCTGCTTGTGTGTTTGCCGAAACAACGTCGCCGTTTCTCAACGGATCTTTACCAAATTTGGCCTGGAGTTTCATATGCATCCGAGAATAATGGATGAACAACGAAAACCCGAATCCGGACTAAGGGGTGTAAACGGAAGGGTGGACAAACTTTCCTAAAGGGTACGCATATCTCTAAAACCGCTTTACTTGGAAATACGAAATGAGTTTTCTTTGTCAAATTCGAAAAGATTCGTAGTAGCGAATTTTCGATATTCGGACTCTAAGGGGTGTAAACGGGGGGAAGGAGGAAATAAAATTTCCGACTGTTTTAAATGGATTTCAATATTGACCGCATGTATTTTTTAGAATTTAAACTTTAATTTAGTTTTAGTTATAAGGCTTAGTTTTTAGTTTACTTTATATAATTTTTTTTTTGAATAAATAAAACGTTTGTTTTACAATGAATTACAATGTTTCCGGAGCAAAGCGACGGTAGCCGTCTAGTTTAAAATATTACTTCAACCCCGATTCTTGAATGATATCTTACGCTAGTTTTTAAGAAATTAGAATAGAATAAGGCAATATGTGAATACAAAGAAAATTATAAGTTTGATATAAATTTAAGCAGAAATTTAACCAAATGTAAATTTTTATTAGCTATCAAAATAATGTAAAACGATATTAATCCTCAAACAGTTTCTTAATAAGATTAAAGAGTATACTTGAATAAAGTTCTTGATCTTAAACAGATCTTGATCTTTAACAGAGCTTGATCTTGATCAATTCCTTATCTAGCACTTTGCAGGATCGCGGTCTTCCAGTCCATTCCTTCCCTGAATGTTTCCACCTGTTGGTCTCTAGATATTCACTCCACATCCCTACATGTGACTCCTGCTCTAGGTCAATGAGAACGTAGTGAAGCCTCTTTCCGAAAACAACCTTCTTACAATCTTCTTTCAAATCGGATTCTTACAGCATTGTCAAACCCGTATTTATTCTTTTCTATCTGAAAAATTTTCTCATATCCTTCAGTTTAATCTCATTAATTCTTTATAGGCCGCAGATTCTCATTCTTCGACGAAGCAAAATCGAACAACGTCAAAGCAGAGTCCTATCGAAGTGAAAGTTTGTACGTTTCTGGACTGAAGAATATGATAAAGAAATTCAAAGTAACAGGCTTGCTGAGTGTAGCTCCTGGTAGAAGCCGGCGGTTTGTTGGAGAAACCAATATCAAGAAGTCCCACTTACCGTTGCAGAAATGCAGTACAATTAAGAACTACGCGTAGTTATTGCCAGGCAAGTACCTTCGCAACTGCAAGTTCCGTGGTTAACTGTTCATAAAATTCTATGATCCATCCTGAAATTCAAAGGGTAAAAAAATTTAGAGGGTATCGGAGCTGGAACTACATGATCCTGAGCAGCTTCCGACTTCACTCTATCGGAAAGCGAGGATCAGGCTAGGATGCAGCTAAACATGTAAACATATGTTGTGTTCGAAAGTCTTATGGAACGAAAGTCGCATATTTTCCTAACAAGGACTTGTGAATACGACGAGATGGACTAGTAGAAGTCCGAATGCTTTGCACCTTTACACTCCGACTGTGTAATTGTATGGTGCCAATTTACCGCAAACTTTATAATTGAACCACTTTTCTTTAAAAAAAATCACGCCCGAAGGTCCCTATGTCGATCTTGAATGGACCAGATTACTTAGATCTCCAGCGCAAGATTTTATCGGCTTTGTGAAAACGCAATTGCTTAAACTGCCTAATCTGCAACACCCCATATTTCGTTTTGGGCTTTGCAATTATTGCTTATCATATTTGGTGCGGATATAGTAGCTTCTCGAACGTTTTCCAACGCACAAGATCCTTGCGAGTTTTGGTTATAGGGTTATTTGAAAGCCAAGTTTACCAAGGCAATGGTGAATCAGTTGTTGAACTGAAGGCAAGAATAACAGATCATGTTGCTGCTATTCCCCGAGACATGCTTCAAGCAACTGTGGACCCCATGTGTATTACGTTCCCACCACATTTTGCATATGAATGGTTCACATATTGAGCATATTGATTTCAATTAAGGGTTATGTTTGTTCAACTTATTATTGAACTGGTTGGTGGCACTCAAAATAACTATTTTTTTTATTTTTTTAGTAATTTCCTTTCCCCATGTTCTTAATAAGGCATCATCAATTTTCCTGGTGATCCATCGAGTAGGTATTTACATCTACATCACTCTGAGTAAGTCAGCTTAATATAACCATCCGATATATATCAAATGTCTTCAAAATCCTGAATGATTTATTGTTTTAACTATATTGTTATAACTAAAACTAATATTTGGTATATTATTTTGTTTTAGTCTTGTTCGATTATTTCAACTTTAGAAATTCCTATTCCATTAGTTTTCAGAGAATCATCTTTAGTATGGTTCTTTACAATTTAGATGAACTTCATTTAATATCATCTCAAGCAAAAAAATTTAGATTTAGTTAGTTTGTTTCTACATTTTGAAAATCTACATCCAAGATTCTAAAGGAAAGAAATAGGAAAGATTAACGATGTAATATAAAATTGCAGATTTAGCATTTTGAGGACAAATTTAAAGAGATCTACTACAAATTCGCTGTTCAATTACACTTACCAGATTTTTTTCAGATATACTGATAGATATGTCTAGAAATTTACAGGAAGTTTCATTGAAGTTATAGTAAATAATCATTCAGTCTATGTCTGTGTCCGTATGCTCCCTACCGTAATAGTCTTTGAATCTTCTTGAAATTTAGCATGCACATTTAAAGGCAAGAGATGATTTAATCTTTATATTTTATTTTTTTCACTTGGCCAAGTAATCAGCATTTGCAACACAAATTCATTTCTATTGAAATGCAGTAGAACGGAAACAACGTGATCTCTGCAGACGTTTGAAGCAAAACATATTATTTCGTTTAGTGATTCTAGAATACCTGCGTAACATTCATCATGATTAAAATAATTAGATTCATATAATTTAAGTAACTAATGGGAGTCTAGTTACTTTTTGTATGAAAACGAAAAAGATCTTTACTGCTTGTAATCAAATACAAAATAAAATAAAAAAAAAATCCTTTTTTTTTTCAGATGTAAAAATAAAAAAGAAGAAAGAAGAAGAAAACAGGAGATTTTAAGGGAAGCAAACTGCAGGTTCTTTCAGGAATTAATTTTTAAACAAATTTCTTATTGCTTTAAACAAGATGTCGTCTTAAGGAGTTTTATTTACTTAAAAGATCATATAATGCAAATTAAGAGAATATTTAATTTTAATTTGTGTTGTTTATATTAATTTAGTTGACATTTATAACTATAATTATGTTCCTTTCAGAACAAATATTACATGCTATTTTTTAAGACATCCGCAACATAATTTAGTAACTACTTAATTATTACTAAGTACAGAAGTCTTCACTTCTATAGTGAACATATCATTTGGAAAGTATGGTAATTTATACTAAAGTAAACTTTTCAGTAGTAGAGATTAAATTAAAAATTACTTTTACGCACAAGACCTTAATTTGATTTCAAAAGTCTGGAATTAATTTACATATTTACATGATTCAAAAGTTCTTTAATAGGAAAGTTCCTAAACAGGAATTGTGACTAGAGGCAGTTTTTCATTTCTGTGTTAAATTATAATAATGAAAGAATGCCCATAAAGTAATGCTAAATTGTTATAAGGAAGTAACTGTCTTAAAGAAACAACAGTATAAAATAGCATGAATCTGATTTTTTTCCGCAGGTCATGAGCTTTTCCATCTGAATTGAATAGTTGTGTATAGATAATCTAATTTTCTTGCTAAGTTTTTCAATTAAATTTTTTTTTTAATATATATATATATATATATATATATATATATATATATAATTCCTCTTCATTCCAAATTTCCCCTTCTTGTTCTCGTAACTGGGTTTTGCTGTCTCCCTTCATCTCTCTCCCTCTCCACGAGGTTCTTCCCCACTCCTCTTCCTAGCCCCCGGCGACAGGGCCCAATGCCAACACCCCTAAAACCCGAATGGTTCCGTCCAACTCAAAGCGTCCGTTGGATCTAATTTCTTATTTTTCGAATATGTTATTCTTTTCTCCGCTTGAGAACGAAGTGTAGCTCACTTCGAAAGCGCTCGCATTTATTGTATTATCATTTATGTATTTTATTAGAACTGTGTGTGGTGGCTAGAACCCAGTCATTCCATTTTTCAATTAAAGATTTGTTAAATACTTAGAGGTATATTTAAAATTTCAATGTACTGGCATAATAAATATACAACAACTGGTCAATATAACACATTTTTCCAATACCATGATGCAGTCTATGATTAGCAACAATCAAGCTGTGCGTTCAAAATAAAATGAATTAGACTTATTTGTTGTTCTGTTACAGAGGCGACGACTCACCATTATATTAGTGAGTAGAATAGCAAAGCTACTGCAATAGTGATTAACTCAAAATTTACATTAATATTATAGATAAGACAAAAAACATATAATAGCCCTGTTATTTCATTTCTAGTTATGTTTTTTATTTTACATTTAAGCAGTTCTCAATTTAAATTTGGTACTAAAAAAAAACTATTGTAAATTTAGTTGGTATGGTAATGATTTCCGCTTTATCTCTTTGTCTTTAATTATTTATTAATGTCTTGGAAGAATAGAATTGTATTTCTATTGATGAGAATTTACCTTGAAATCTATCTGCAAGTACGATTCGTCTAATACATGTTACTTACCACCAAGTCGTAGCTCTGCCGAAGCCTGCACACAATCCATGTCGTTGTTAACAATACATTGATAAATGCCTCTATGTTTCTTCGTTACTGAGCTGATACGAAGGACGTCCTGAGACACAGATAGGGTTGGATCAGAACCAATGGTTTTTCCGTCCTTGAGCCACACAAGCGAAGAAATCGGATAGCCTGATACTTCACACTGGAAGATCGCCTGCTGGCCAATATCCACTTGCAGCTGCACAGGTTTTATGACAGCAGACAGGGCAGCTAATATGTGATAAAAAAAAGAGAAAAATGATAACGGGCTTAATAGATCATCGAATCACTGATTCCAATAACGTAAAAGTAACCATTTTCTAAAACTAATAAGATTTATGTTTTCAAAGCATAATTATATATAGTAATCTCTTCATTTAGAAAAGAGTTTTTTCAAACAATACGATATACTTTGTATTAAATTTAAAAAGAAGAAATATGTTATTTATTACAAAAGTTTTATTTTAGTTTTTTATTAGCGAAAAAAAAGTAAAGAAATTAGAAAAAAAAATCTTAAAATTAGGACAACCGTCAACAGCAAAAGTAGTTTTAATTAAAGATCGTGTAAATCACTTTGCTAACAACTAAGCATAAAAAATAAGTAATGCCACTAAATTAAGAATTCTATTGATAGATGCTAAAGAATATATAAGAATAATTTCGTACAAGAAAGTAGTAATTCTAAGACACTTAAAATTACTTCTTGAAAACTGAGATATTGCGTCTAATTAAAGAGTTACTTGGAAAATTAAATTACAGGATATGTTAAAAATATTGTTATGACATCAAGTTATATTTTCTTAGTTAGTTTTTATTTTATTAGAGGACAGTTTTATGAATCAGGTGTTTTGAACAGGAGACAGATAATTTAGAGATATTGAACCCAAAAAAAAATCTTATAGAGACTTTGGTACAACTGTACACCGTTGCCCTTACGAAATGAAATACGCTGTTTTATTATCATAAAAAAACTCTTTTTTTTTTTTTTAATATTTCAGAATTTTTACGTGTAACACTCACAATGATAATAATAAAAACCAACAAACACACATTTAAAATTATATAAACTACTCTCTTATAAATATATACACGGAACTGGTTTCCAGCCTTCCAAAAATGAACTTTCATCAGCCTGAATAAATTCTAATATTTACAATTGAGCTTCAAAAATTAACCAATCCACTTCATGAATCAAATTAAAACAGTATTAGCGATATCAGCGGTGATTTAAACTATTTTTAAAACTATTTTTAATAAATTGAGAATATTTAATTAGATCTATGAGGGTTCGGGAGCCAAGTGAGGATGTGCTTGACTGGTGTTGCAGGATCCGTGTTCAATCCCCAACGAAGATCGGGGATTTTTTTCACGCTCAATTCTTCTCCATACAGGTCCTTGGGTTTCACTCAGCCTTCTGTAGAACAGGTATTGGGTTTCTTTCCCTGAACTTAAAGCAGGGCGGGCATTAGGCGACCACCAATCTCAACTTAGGAAAGGAAACGTCGGGAACCTTATCTCCCGCGACTTCAGGTTATTTTGTGTAAATTATAATTTGTAAAACACAAATTTTAGATGTCAATTCATTTATTTTTTCTCCAAAGAATCACAATGAATATTGTAACAAAAACATTACATTTACTGAAAGAAAAAATGTTTACCATGTCACTATCAACAACATAAAGAAATCATTATAATAACAACAATGGGTGAGACTAATTGTTTACCATGTGACATCCGGGATCAGGTGTTTCGCGCTCTTTCGCGATCATCAGCCAGAAGCAGCCACCAGCAAACAACGAGGTCTCAGTACTGAGGCTACTATGCTTATAAATTATTATTTTGAAAAAAAAAATATCAAAAAATAGGTCGCGTTACTACTGAAAAACTTAAATTAATCAAAAATAACAAATTATTATTATTATTATTTTTTGTAATCATCATTTCTATCTTTCCCTGCGATATTAAAAAAAATTCGCACTGTCTGAAAATAAAAAGAAAACAAACATGTGCCTTCTCTACAAATCAGTATTTTTCTTAAGGGGACTTTCAAGTATTATGTAAGCACAGTTTTAGTCATTTTAGACTTCCTCGCCCCCTATAAGCAAAAATAAGCAGATGCCCGACCCCATCTTGTGCTTACGTAAGAGTTGCCAAATCATTAATAGATCATTGAATAATGAATTAAAACAGTCAAAATTTTAACGCTTGCATATTTATTTGTATAACGTAAGCATTACTCTGATCCCCTCTCCCTCTTGTCAGCAAAAATAAGCAAATAAACTTGAACCCCCTCCTCCCCCTTAATGTTTACGTAATACTTGAACGGCCCGTTACGTCATACTTTGATTACGACTATTTTTGGCTCAAGATGATTAATTTCTTATCAACCTGTACTTACCATGCCTAGTGTAGAAGTTCATATCTGGGGTTATTTTGAAATGTATCATAAATGTATCATAAACTGATGGCTAAAAGTATTAAATTACATCCAATCTATTTAGTGTTTTAAATAATAATCTTTCTTAATGAAAAAAAAGGTTCATTAATGCCAATTAATATCTTTATAATTTTTTGAAATATCTAAATGATGGTTCCATTAAAATAATTTTTTGTTTCTCTTCTAAACATTTAATCTTCGCTAACGAACAATGAATCATCTGCTAATATCCGATTTTCCTCTGCTGCTAGAGATTTTGAATGTTCTGACATTGTATCCAAAAATTTCCGCCCAAAGAAGAATAGGTAGATCTCCCACCCCTGTATAGCGATAACACACAGTATATACGTAAGGAAAGATCTCCATCAATTGAACATTTTTGGCATTACGACTTGTCTCAATTATTAGTCCGTTCGGAGTTATATACGTCTAGATATGACGTTTGAGTCATTGATTTGTGGTGAAAGAGGGTGCAGGGAAGCCAACCAATTACAGGCGGGGGGTGCTTGGCTGTAGGTGGTTGGCTTCCCTGTATCCATATTCAATGAAACACACTGTTAATAATTATTATACGTAATTATTAATTAATATTATCATTTATTTCAAGTAAATAATAATTATTTATATGTAATAAATGAAAATAATATTTACTATTACAGAAAATAATTATTAATGCATAATTAATTAATGCATCCTTGAAGTAAGATGTCAACGAGATAAGTCATATCTAGACGTATATAACTCCAAATAGACTAATAATTGCGACGAGTCATAATAATAACATGTTCTATGTAAGGAGATCTTTCTATAGGTTTATATCTTATCACTACACAGGGAGGGGCAAATTCCTGTAGAGTTTGCCTATTCCCCTTTCCGCAAAAAAGTTCCAAATTACAATTTTACTATTGAAGAGCAACTTATAAATGTATGTAATTCACCTTCAACTATATCTTTAAAGTGACATTTCCTTTTTTTTCTCCTAAATAATCTTTACATATACATAATTTCATATTTCTAATATGCATAATATTTCGAAACTCCGTAAAAAGTAAATAAAATACGAAAAATAAAAATGACTTTCTAGTTGTAAGTAGTAAATTTTTAGTTAAACGCAATTAAAAAGCCTCTATAATGAATAACTTTCCTATATTGGTAGAGCTTTATCAGTAGTAAAAATCTTAATTTGATAAAATTCTCTATGAAAACATTTTTTTCCCACTACAATTTGACACCTTGAAAAAGAAAGAACTGATGAGCTGGATGGGAAGTCAGCTTTCCCCAAACCTCCAGGTCAAGGGTAGTCCAACGACGTATTTCTCTTAGGGCACAATTCCCGGTTTGACCAGGCGTTATGTTTTCACACACACAGACACGGGAATTCTAATAGCTCCTTCTTATGCTGGAATTAAATTTGCTTTATTATCGAATTTTGAAAACGAAATAATAGAAAATTTAGAATCCCACTTGAGAAATAGTTCTAAGAAGAGCAAAGAGGCATTAACAAAATTCTCTTATATAATTTCTATAGTTGTTTTAGTAACGAAAAAAAGCTTCGAAAATGATTAAGGACCTTCATGCCCATGACATTATCATGTATTTCCTGTTCTAATTCTTCTCTCTTTTGAATTTAAAAGATTAAAAACTTATTACGACCTTTAGTAATGGAATATTTAGAACCCTTGCTAATAAGCTTTGTAAAAAACTGTCATTGAAATTTAACTCGAAAAGTTATGTTATTTAGAAAAACAGCCTCTTTAAAGCCATCATTTTTTTATTTGCTTATTTATTTTACTTTACTAGTCCTTAAGTTACTTGTGAAGAGATAAATTTCAGAAGTCTTCTTGTAAGAGGTTTTAGAGCCTCTCATCTACAGTTCTTCCTACAGGTTCCTTTTCCTCCAAATTCTTAAGCTTCAGAGCGAGTCTTCACCTTTAATGCATAATATATACAATAAACAGAATCTCAAGGGCGAAGCCGGATGTCTTTGTTTCATCAGGAGATCAACAAGCCTCGTGGTTTCGAAACTCATGCTCATTCCCCCTAAATTTACCCTCTGCTCAATAAACTCGTTACCGTTGTTGGAGCTCCTTTCCTTTCAGCTTTCTTCTCCATTCTTCTCACGAAATAAAATTCTGCAGGAAAGTAATAGGATAAAAACCATCATATTGTTCGGAATAGATTTGATTTTTATTCTTAATTTAATACATATGTGTACTCTTAACTTATATAAAAGTCGACAACTATTAGTTTGTTCCTATATTTGCCTGCATTTGTAACAGTTTTGATAAATAGATAAGATATAAAATTGGACAACTATAAAACCGTTCACACGATTCTTGCTGGAAAACGAATTCAAAAGTGGTTAAGTCCTAGAAAGTAGTCCAGGAAAATGTGAATTTGAAAAATGTGTCTAAGCAATAATACTATAAATTCACATGTCAGATTATCAAGGCTCATTAAATTAAGGAAAATCAGAGTAATTTTTAAATTAAAATTTGAAAGTCTATGGTAGTGCTATAAAAATAACCGAAATACCTGAAATCTCCCATTATAAAACAATTAAAAAAATACGTTTCTCTGTTTATGGATATTTCCATAAGTTATTTAGAAACCGATCTTTTAACTTTTTTGAAAAATGGACTTATTTACATTAAATTTAAATTTATTTCGTCACTTAATTTAATATGTGTCAAAGGAACATCACGTCTGTAAGGCCCTTAGAGCCTTACGTCAATGGAGAGAATAATTTCAGAAGTAATTCAAAGGTTCGAGAATTATATCTAACTGAAAATAATAATTAAAAAAATAAGTCAAATCATACAAAGAACTACGTCTTCTTAAAAGAGACAACTTTGAATACATTTTCTTGTCTTTAATAATAGTAACTGTCAAAAAATTAATGATAAAACTACAGTACTAAAAATAAATTTAGAAATTTAAAAAAATATATATTTTATTTAAATAATCGATTCTGTCTCAAAACTATTAAAATTCAGACATGCAATGACTAATTAAAGATAAAAAAATGACTACATTTTCATTACAAAAGACTTTTTATTCAAGAGTAGCGGCAACATATCGATCACATGTTAATACGTAGTAAATCCTCCTGTGATGTCGATACAAGCCAACATAATGTGCCACGTGGAGTCAAATAATAATTTAATGTTGTCCTGAGACATTCTTCATTCTTCATTTCCGTGCTTGGTTACATTCTGTGGTGAAACTATCTTCCGAGCATATTCCGTTGGCGAGAGATCTGGGGAAGGTTGGCTGTCTCACTGTGTGAGGTCTGGCATTATCGTGCTGATAACATGAGACTGTAACAGCATCAGCGATATAATTGGCTGTAGCATGCTGTCAAAGTAGATGAATGCTGTTTAAGTACTTTAAGAGAGTTGCTTTAACAGTACTTTGTAGTTTTCAATGATAGTGAGCCTAGGTGTGATGACCTTATGCCCCTCGACCATTTAGCCGGATTGGAACGATAACTAAACCTCCTCCATACAAGAATACGGTGATCTTCGGCAAATCAGAAGCGGGATCCCTCGCTGGATACAAGACGACTCCATTTGGACAGCGTCCAGGATTACCTAGACTCCAAAAGATTGCCGGATGATCTTAAGATCAATGGTATATGTCTTAAGGGACGCCGAGGATAAAGTCTCGCCTCTGCCAATTGTTGCAGAATGATGTCCTTTGATATTACTTTATGCATAGAGGAAGTTTTGTGCTTTTGGATGTGGAGGACAGGGATACCATTGATGTCGTTGTTTTGATGATCTTATGATCCCCTCGAGCACTTGTTTTCATAGGACGTCCAAATCCAAGAGGCGGTTATGTGTGCACTTATGGATCCAAAAACACTCATGGACACCCATTGCCAACATCATCTAAC
>JAFIDM010002131.1:37005736-37030724 GCA_023159025.1 Thereuonema tuberculata
ATACCCTTTGGGACTCGGTCGGTATTGTATTTCAGCCAAATCGGAAGAACTGTTCCAAATAGAAATTTGAAGGCCGAAAGAAATTTCAAAATTTTGACGTTTTTCCTATCTTCAAATCCTTATCCTGACGCTATTTTCACAGCTTTTGCCACAAACTTTGTGCAACTTTTAAGGCATTAATGTAGCTACAAATATATAACAACCAAATCGCCATCTGTTCA
The DNA here is from genome assembly GCA_023159025.1 of Thereuonema tuberculata. Classification (NCBI taxonomy): domain Eukaryota; kingdom Metazoa; phylum Arthropoda; class Chilopoda; order Scutigeromorpha; family Scutigeridae; genus Thereuonema; species Thereuonema tuberculata. Next base: position 37,005,958 of record JAFIDM010002131.1, read on the forward strand.
CGGATTTTGTGGGACGTGATCTCAAAGTTGTCATTTGAATAACTTCAGTAAATTTTGGGCTTTTCAACTAAAACTAAGGTTGACTTCGGATGGCTGAATATCAAACTTTATTATTAAAGTATTATTAACAAATACTATTCACAAATCTCAAAGTGGTTGACCTTTGGGAAATAGACTTATCGCGGTAGATACGTGAAATAGATATTACTATCTTGGGCAAGTGCGTTTTTCTCATATATGTTATTTGAATAAACAACCAAAATAACAGAATAAGGAAAGTAAATTCTAGAGTGCGGGTTATTAGCGGCACAAATTGATCGTTCGTTCGGCTACTCAAACTTTTCCACCTGTCACAGGAGTACACCCCTCAAACTGTAGTGGAATGACCACTAACCTCGTCAATTTGAACCAAGCAGTTGTGGTTTACTTGCTATTTTCATTTTACGTTATTGTTAAATACAATGCAAAAATAGCCAATAGAAGAACTGGTGTGTTTGCTAAAAAACGTTCATTTCGGCAATTCTCACCGACAAGCTTGTGATTTGTCTGTGCGGTTCAATGTCCCGACGTCCAATTCAACACTCCAGAAACGTAGGAAGATTGGTGAAAAGGTTTAAAGAGACCGACATTGAAGTTTCCGCGACCAGAAAAAAAACAAAGGAAGACCAAGAGAGGTGAGGACCGATGAACCAAAGGTAGAAATTTGTGGCGTTTTCGAGGCTAACACACACTCTAGTGTTCGTTAAATTGCTTCCACAAGTTAATTTAATCTGTGTTCACAGGATTTCAAAGGACTATAAATTTCAACCATTCAAGTAATCAATATTCATGACCTAAACGGTGACGATCCAGACTGAAGGTTAGAATTTTGCGAATAGCCGATAGAAGTGTGCATCAGCGAACCAACTTTTGTAGAAAGAGTTTTCTTTTCTGACTAACCAACATTTATGTTATACGGAGAAGTGAACCTTTCTAAATGCAGGCACTAAGCACAAGAAAATCCCAGGAGGACGCATACACAGTATCCAGAAAAAAAGCCCACTGCGTGACCATATTATTGGCCCCTTTTTTCATTCAGGAATCCCCAACCGGAGAAAGGTATTTACAGCTGTTGGAAGAGGAAATTGGTGCCACCATTGAGGCAGTAGCAGCGGAAAACGAAATATTGTTTCAGCAAGAAGGGGTGCTCCCCATTATTCAGCAGTTGTGCGGGAATTCCTGGACGAAGTGTCCCAAACTCGTGGATAGGCTGGCGTGGGACTGTGGAATTGCCAGCAAGGTCACTCGATTTGGCACCCCATTTTTTACTGTGGGGGTCATTTAAAATTCAAAGTTTCTAAAGACGAACGTACACGTAACATTGAAGGCTAGGAACAAAAAAAATAAGCAGGAGTGCGGGCATATTACTTCTCAGCAGCTTCGAAATATTTGGGAGGAATTTCTGCACAGGGTAGGGCACTACAAAGGAATTCGAAGTTATCGCCATTCTGTCTTGCAGTGAATGGCGATAATTTTGAGCACTTACTATAATAAGTTTCACTTTTTTTTGCTCTCTTATTTTTATTGTTAATTCTAATAACATGTAGGGATAAAAGAACTTGCGCAAGATAATAAATTGTTAAAATAAACAAATACGATAATATTTAAAAAACATTTCTGAGCAAACAAGATCACGAAGTATACTTTTGTAATAACCCGACTGCAGTAAATAATTGAAGAATGATCAAGTATTTCCCGTATAACGAAAGTCACAGAAAACTTCAAATAAGAATGTTATTTTGTTGGGACTATAAAATCAAATCAAAATCTTATACCTAAAAGCCTTGGGTCCTACCAAATTAGAAAATATTTTTCCCTTAACAAACGAATTCCGATGCTGAGGGAATTATGAAACATCCTGTATATTAGCCATATTTATTACTTCCAGTGAGAGAACTGGAAAGGAATGTGGAAAATATATATAAACAAATACTGAAGGAGTTATTAAATACTTGGCAATAGCATAAAGATAGAAAATAAAATAAAACAAATGCTATAGTCGCCAGTATAGTTTTCGGAAAGTATGTTTCTACTTCGGGAAACGACTTGTTTCCTGCAAGCGATTCCTATTTTCCACCCATAGATTGAAAAATGAGGCAAAGTTTCATTTTCTGGTTTGAAGTAAGCAAGCGTGGGACTGCTCATCTTCTTTTATTCTTATTTCCCATTCAATGATGTCTATACCTGACATATTCTATGTACCAATATATTTGACTACTTTAATGACAGATAAATGAAAAACGTAGATACAGCAATTCAAGGGTTGGGATTTATTAAAAATATTTAACAACATTTAAAGGCTTCAATTACATTTGCTACGTCAATATTCCTTTGCTTGTTTTATGAACACTGTAATATTTTATATTAACTGCAAAATTCCCTTTGTGTCATGAATAAAAAACAAACGTTTAACTCAGTATAAATTACAAAACAAAATAATTATTCAGGGATTTTACTATAATTTTGCAGAAATATTTAATAACAATCTACAAATATTGTTTGATGAAATAGTCATTTCATGTTCGTAACAATAGCAATCTCAAGGAAAATTCCTGTTCTTCATGTGGGTTGCAATGATGTGGATGAAAAAGGAAATGAAATGACAGGGGAAAATATTACTGAGCATTTCACTCAGTTGTATAGCGAGTTGCCGCCACACAATTCATGGTCATTCCCCTACCCCACCAAAAAAATAATAAAAGTCTATTTTTGATTTTTTTACATTGTCTACACAATTGAACCTAACCATATGCCAAATTTCAAGTTTGTAGCATGATAGAAAGTATGCTAAACATTTCGAACAGACACATACATCCACAAATTTCCCTTTTATATTATAGCTGTATGTTCTCTGCAACTTACAACCGCTTTACCAAAGTATTGTTTGCTTTTTATAATATGTTATATCGGAAATTTTGCAAGATTCTGAAAGTTTTATGAGAAATTGTCTAACATCTGAAATTTCTTTTCGATACATATAACTGCTATAATGAGTCTTAAATTAAATGCATTCCTTTAATAGTTATTAATATGGTTGTCTTTCAAGTTCTGTTGTTCTTCTTCTCTTGAAAAAAAACATTCAATGCAGTTCCCATCATCAAGCGCATTGAAAGGGAATTAACTCAATTAAAAAAAATGTACTATAATACAGTTTTCTATTTTAATATTCAGTAGGTAATTAATTCTAATTAATAATTAGTATACCATTTAATTCTGTTTGGTAGGTAGATTCCTGATCAGTAGAAACTTGGAAATCTCACAAATAAAATTTTGCTAGGATTTTTGTTTGATCAAGCTCCGATTTTAATAATTCAGTATTCTTCCTTTCAAAGCTTTCTCGCCGTCTTAAAGCAAAGTAAATTACCGTTCTTTGAATGTTAAGCGGAATTCATTAGTTTTACAGAATCCGAGATTTGTTTGTACATTTCTGTCGAAGAAATTCACTAAAGCTGAATAAAGTTTAAAAGTTGAATTTTTATTTTAAATTGTTGGTAAAAATTCTACTTAAGCTGAAGTTAGATAAGATTGTAAATAAAAGAAGATAAATAGAAACGAAAGGTTTTATTTTGATTATTGACGAAGAATGTTCAGAAAACAATGGAAATGAGAGCCCAACAAATAAGATGAATTTAGGTTCAGAAATCTCTACTCTTTAGGGATTTGACCTAAAGCATAAAGTAAAACAATGGCCATTGCCTTTAAACTATAATGCTGAATAGGATTTAATTATTCTATTAAAGAAAAAGTGATGTCGGGATGTTACCAAAATAACTAACTGAGTACACGTTTTTATTTTATATTTTATTTAAAAAACTTGAATCAATAAAAATCAGATATTAAGTTTTTGTCTTCCCCCGATACAAGAATGACTGAGATTTTCCATAATCAGGATTCGTAAATCTAAAGTTCAAATCTAAAATGCTCTCTCAATTAGCATTGTCAGAATGCTGTGTAATACTTACAGAATTATTAGAGTTCATGCTCAAAAAGATGGCAAAAATGTAACTTCTAACCGAAAGAAGATCACCATTTTCCAATTAAAATGTAACCCGAACACAGCGAATACAATATAATGAAAGCGGTTTGCAGGATTTATTTTGTATTCCATCATTCACTTCCACTACACTTTCTCTGCGTTTCTGAAAAAAAGCAATTTAGCAGGCTTTCATTACTGCTCTGTGCAAGGATTCTATCCACCGCCCCCAACGATCCCCAGACGCATCTACTTCAAATGGAATCAAATGCATTAAGGGATTTATTCATTATGAAATTCAATTATCGTGTTTTCACTGTTAAGCGATATAGAGTATTTTCATTTTTATTTGCAAAATGTGCTTATTAATCGCCGAATACTCGTGGAAATTGCAGACTTAGAATGTATACAATTTAGTGACAAACTATTTTAAGTTTAGTTTTTAATGTTCTAAGTTTATTTTTTAATGTTTTCGATGTTATTTTAAAATTATATCAAGATTTATCATTTAAAAATGTCAAATTCTGTAAAATTCAAAATATTTGTAATTTATTTACGATTGAAGTGTGAATAAATTAAAATAATTAGAAACTTTCTCAATCTGTTGTGATACGTTAAGTATGTATATTATAAATGCGAATTGTAATAATATGGCGATTAGTTGTCATGGTAAACCTCTTTGTATGAAAGCTTTCGTCAAAGATGATGAAAGAACTGAATAGCTGAGGAGTATCCAAAATGTATTTCCTTAATCGTATAAATACAAATTTTTCTTAATCGAAGTGAAATAATGTATAATAGGATTAGTTTTTTTTTTAATGTTTCTCAGTCCTATTAGGTGTGCTTATAACAATGCACATCTGTAATATAGGTACTGATAACTTTAATATGAATAATTAACAAATATATAAAAAAAAGTTATTTCCATGATTACCTTACATTTGTAATTTAATATTTTCATCAATTATGTCTGAAATTAATCTTTCTTTTATATCTTTAATGTTTTGAAAATCATAATTTTCCCACTTAATTTGTTTGAATGCTTTATACATTATACGACCATTTAAATGATAATCATAATTATTTCTTATTTTATTATAAGCCAATTTAGAACGTACTAAGCCAATTATTTCTAGTTTTTTTTCTTCTTCTTTACATCTATTTTTTTTTCATTTTGTATTTTAAAAATTTTTTAATAATTATTTTGTAAATAAATTTTTCCTCTGTAGTTAAGATTTTGAATTTTTCATTTATATGTTTGGTTTTTTTTTCATCTTTACTTTTCTTAATAAAGTTTAAAAAGACATTACCATTATTTTAAAAAACAATTGTTAATAATTTCTGTTTGTTTCCTATTTATAAACATCCAACTATCAAGACCATAGTCGAAGATGGAATCTACTAATGATTTAAAAATAATTAATTTTTGTTTGAAAGGAATTATTTCATTTAAATGTTGAAACAAGTATGTTAGGGTATTTAAATTTTTAATGATGTGTATCACTACTGTGCATCCCATGAAAATTTCTCCTAGATATCTATTAACTCCTAAATACTTTTGATGAGATATGTAGACAATTATTTCGCAATTGCATGATTCTTTATTAACCGGATACGTATTTTCCATATTTTTACAATTTTTATTGTGTAAACCACAAAATAAATTTTTATAGATAATTTTATTTTTATGTTTTATAAAAATAAATTTAGTTCTTTTAAAACTTATTATCATTTGATTGTTGATAACCCACCTATTAATATTATTTAAGTCAATCTGCATTCTATTAGATGCACTTAATTGGCTATTATCATATGTAAATATTAGTATATCGTCGGCATGGATATATATATATATATATATATTTGAATTGACAATACAATTGTTCAAAGATTCAAAGAACTTTCAAAGAAAGTTTGATACATTAATTTTTGACTTTTTCTAAATTATTATTTTCGATTATCAAAAATTAACTAATTTATCTGATGCTGATAAATTAACTGATTTATCTTCAGTTACAATTAATTAGGAGGAAGTATTCTGAAACAATAAAATATGAATTTTTCTCTTTATCTAAACTTGGTCATAAATTTAGTGCCAAACATCCGCAGATACCTTTCTACCATTATGTTCTATAATATCACTCCCGTAACATTCAAATCCTCAGAAGGACGATCCGATCTCTAATAAAGTCTTTAAATTGGAAATAATGGTAGTGTTTTCTCAAAAATGTTATCTAAGGGAATAAAAATATGTATCAATGAATTTGTGAAGGTCACGTTATACTAATTTCCATATTTATTGTTAAAATTTATCTTTATAATGATACGAATTCTCTGCATTTTTATTTTTTACTGATATGTCCATTAATGCCAACTTTAGTCAAAATTAGTTCACTGTTTATTCTGGATATCGTTTGACATTAATGATTATGCTGCACTAAAATTACAAATTGCTTTAATGAGAAATTTCTTAATTAGAAATATATGGAAATATAACTGTTACTATCTAAGACACGCGAATTTGAGATCGTAATGCAGTTTTATACTTGCACATTTTTTCCTGTGAAATAAACCCGATACTATGTCGATCGGAGTATTTCTACTTTAAATTATTAGGTTTATTTGTCATTCCATATCAGAAAAAGCATATCGTGTGATGGATGTAAATAAAAAAAATTAATTTTTACATTGAAATTTAAAATTTGAAATTATTCATTTTTCTAGGGTTTAATATTACAATTTTCTAAAAAATAATGGAAAAAAAAGAATGTCTGGGAAAATTTAAACAACATTTAATTTAGGAATTAAATTCAACGAGAAAAGTTATTTCTTCGCTAATGTGATAGTAAATTTTCAATTAGTGATGTATTTTTTCAATTCTTAATTTCTTCAAGTTGTGATATTAAATTTAAATTTCTCAAAAGTTTTTTACAACATCTAATTATTGATATACCAGTTAGAAGAAGATTCTTATTCATTTGAAAACATGTTAATGTTTGTGTTTTTCATTATCTCACTACTTAATTTTTTTTCTTAGAATTTTTTCTGATACCTTCAAGAGCTCAGAGGAAACTACGGTAATTCAGGTTCACATTGTAGCCACACTATTACATCAACAACCTAGTTGACGGAGGACAATGAGGGCAGTAAAGGGAAGACGCAATGGTCGAGATGAGCCGTAAGGGCCCATCATCTTGGGGTGTGCCGCATCGGCGCGGAATGACAATGATGACATATTCTAAGCTTCATATATACTATAATTCTCAGCAGAGTGCAAATATACAATTTTATAGCTTGAAGTAATTAAAAATCATCCGTTTAATCAACTATCCTTGAAGGTTTGTTGATAAAAGCAAATGAAAAATCAATGATTTTCTGCTTTTCCAAGAATATTTATGAAGATAGTTAATAGTTTAAAACGTGTTTAACGTGTGTCAATTAAAATTATTTTAGTGTAATAAAACCTGCACAATCAATTAAAATTTTCATATTAAAAATATAAAACATTGTTTACATAAAATGGGAACTTTTGCATGAGGCTAGACAGTTCCGATTTTAGGTATGAAACTAAATATTTTATAATTTTAATTATAATAATTTTAACTGATTGTGTGGTTTCAAGCTTATTACATTAAAATAATTAGTAATTACAATAAAACCCATGCAGGAAAATCCAATTAAAGAATCTCTCTGCAAGAATATACTTAGAAATCAATTCCTAGAGTTTGTTTTAACACTTCAGTATTCTTAATGAATCGTCAAGCCTCTCTTGACAGAAAAAAAATGAATCATAAACCTTACAGAAATTTAGTGAAAAGAAGTCATTTCTTTTCTGAAATAAATGTGATTTTTCAAAGAAACTGTTCATAAAAAAATATTTTATTTTAGTTTTTTTTTAAATTACATAGGTCTATATATGATTCATAAAATTAGTTATTTTTATTAAGATAATGCCTAAGTTAATATCCTCATCTTCAATGAGTATCGGTTATTCATCATTGCATCAAAATTTTATTTAACCGAAATTATGAAGTTGAGCACTTAAAAACTCAACTTCATTATTCCGGTTCCGTAAGTCATGTTTTATTGATGAAAATAGCGGCAAATACTGTCGGAAGTCTTTGAGATGACGAAACTGAAATAATTAATGAATTTCTGTAGGAAATAAAAAGAGTAGGAAGAATCCTGGTATAAATCATGATGAAAAACAACCTCTATCGGAAGAATATCTGGCTCCTCCATCGGATTCTCAGGTATCTGAAAACAATGGACTCTCATATTACTAAAAAAACGAGATTTAAGATAACTATTACCAAAAAAATTGTTTGGTGCATTTTCTAGCTGCAAGAGATCACTCTATTGAATTCTAGAATGTAAAATATACAGGTTATATCAGTTGAACCCGGTCAATCCGATAACTTCTTCACGGAGCCATAATCGAGAGCAGTTTATATGCTTTCACAAGAATAACAGTATCCTACACAAGAGGGCAGAGGAATGTTTGTCCTATCTACAACAGTGGACATGCATCTAACGTCAGTAATAGCATCTTGTGACGTTGAATGTGTGTTAGTGATCGTGCAATAATTCACAATGGCAGGGATAGTGCTGCATTCCGGTTAACGTTAAACCAACGTGCGTCTGTCATTAAGTTTATTTATGTCATTTAGTCGAAGGGCAACATCTTTACAGCAAGACGTTTATTTGATGGGAAATAAGGTTATTTCTTCGATACGTGAAACAATTACTGCAATCCAAAAAAAATTGCAGACATTTTATCTACTGGTGGTTCTACATTACTTTCTAAGTTATATAAGAAATAGAATAAACATTACACAATAATTTCTTGTCTGTCTTTGAAGGTTGGCATGTTTAAGAGAAATTTTGAACATGAAATAGAACTTACTTGAAGCAGAGTAAAAATGTAATCAAACTAAACAGCAAAAAGTGACTTACTGTCTTATTTTCTTACAAATTTCTTAGAATGAAACTGGTAAGATAGGTTGAACAGACAATATATTTTGAGGATAGGAAATGGCAACAAAGTAAAAAGGTTTATCTCTAGGAAGACGAATTTTTTTTTAGTCATATCGTAAGTTTCTGATAGGTAGGGTTGTTAGGGAAAAGCAGATAAGAAAGGTTGGAAAAACGGACAGCATAGGGCAGACATACGAGGTTAGAAAAAAGAATTGGGTTATCTACTGAAGATGAACAATTGTAACATCGTTTTTGTTTTTCCACACAGAATTTCTAAAAAAAAAGTGGAATCATATAAAACAGAATAGATGCTTGGATTTTAATATGTAATTTTGTAACAGAATTTTAAGCATTTTTTAAACTAACACTTTGAAAGATTCATCAAGCAAATGAAGCTAACGAAAATATATATGATTGATTTCCCCATATAGAAAAGAATTGTCTATATTGATGAGTAGAATGATAAAAAAAGACATTTTAGAAAAGGAAAGCAATTATTGTTTACTCGAAGATATTTTTTTGTTTTAGGTTTTCTTTCTTTTTACAAATAGACCCATATATGAACTAAATTAATATTTGGCAATTATAAATCACAACAAGCGAAGTCCCTGTATATTTTTCAACATTCAGGAGACAACCGTTCTGATTGCTCTGACGCCACTGCTTATGCTGTTGAGAAAAAAGGGAACCATTAGGCTCTTTTGTAACTTTTGTTTTACTGTTTTGATGTCATTAAAACATAAACAACTAATAATAAAAGTTACAAGAAAATGTCGTAAAGATGTTAGATGGATTAGCATCTGGTATTCTATAAATATAGCTTTGACAAGTAGAAAAAAAAAGATAGTTCTTCGACTTGCGAACTTTTTTGGGGGTGTAGCATCAATCTAGTGTAGATAATGTTTCTCCGCTATGTCTGCAAGTTATTTGAAATGAAAGTGAAGGCTGCAAGTCATAAAATATCTCCATTTCAACTATCAATTCGATACTTAACAAAAAGGAATGGAATTAAATAATAACTATTGAAAGCATGCTGTAATAATCGATCTTGATGAAGGAAAAGATAAATCCCCAATTTGTTTAGACATTCGATTAAACATTCTTTACTGCTTGTCACTGAATGCTTGTTGGTAGATTAAATAATGTCTACTCTAATTATAGAAATTTGGATCGAGGCATCATTGGGAAATTATCCTTAAGTAAACAAAATGAAATGTATTCACTTTTAATATTTTAACTTTTGGGCATATTCACATGAAATTAACATGTAAAGTAATACCCTTTTAAGAAAGTTGATAGTAAGCTGAAAGCTTTAATAGAACTGTGAAACTAACAGCTTCTCATTGTTATTAAAGATTTTATATTGAATAGTTTGTAATAGGGAGAAAACCGAACTATTCAATATAATTTTAAAATTAATAGGGGAAAAAGCCAGCATTTAATTTTAAAATTATAAAATCTATATACGTTAATTTATTTTATGATGTGCTTAAATATATCTCAAAAAAGATGTATAATAAATAAATTCTGAATGAAGAAATAAATAACCAATCTTAGCAGTAATATGTTACATACAGATATTTAATTAGAGGCGCAATAACAGAACTATTCAGCTGACTCTTTTATTTCCATTCTTTAAATTACCGATATGTTAAATTTCCGTATGTCAAATCTCGCGTTAGGTTCTAAGAGTTATAAGACATACGAGACAGAAAAGCTAAACAGGATAATTAATTCTGTTGATTAAATACAAAATTAAGTAAGATTTATTAATTTCTTTAACTCAATAAAGACATCTTTGAAGAGTTACAAGCTCTTCTTTCGACAACGAACTTTTTCTGAAAAAAGTACTAAAGTTTCAGAGTTATTATTTATAACTACCGCCAGCATTGAGGAAACTTGTTATTCTCTGAATGTTTGTAAATAGCATTACTGTTCAAATTTCTATTTGTTAATAAAGGTTTTATGAATAAACTTTTAACATTTAAGTAATTTGAAAGGAAGAGTAATGTGGTGCAAAACATCAGTGTTTGGGTTCTTAAAAAATGATTAATACTCTCTAACTTCAGGACTTTCTGTGATTCGACATTACTTTGCAGCAAATCACTTGAAAGAGTTATATATTTTGAGTCCACGTAATCTTCGAGTGAATTGAAGTTTTCAAACAGACAATTAATTGCACTATGATTTCTGTAAGAATCATAAAAAATTATTTTTAATAATAAAAGCAACTTGTCAAATAACCCTATATACTCCCTGATTTGTGTTTGTGTGTGTGTGTGTGTGTGTTTTAATTACTTTAACGTTAAGTAATGTGAATATATTGAAAATTATTAAGATTCCCTTATCAAAGATTAATTTACGTTTCAAAAAAGTTTAAGTTTTTAAAAAAATGTTGTAGAAAAAAATTAAACACTCATATTTGTATTAAATGTGTCTTTCAGGAGGAAACGCTAATTCCTTTCGAAAAGGGATAACTATTCTAATCAGCAATGTGAGGGCAACTACCGCTAAATTTTGAAGAACCATAGGTTATTACGAAATGAGACTTGTTTACTAAGTCAGCCGATGGCCAACGGAGAACACTTTCAACTGTCAGAATCAAACGAAATCTAAAGGTGTTCCACAGACGCCTGAACATGAAATAAGTCAACTCGAAAATAATTAACTTTTGTAATTTAGATAATTAGAAGAGTAATTGTTAATACTTTTTTATTATAGGGTAAAATGGCTTTTAATTATGCTCTTATTCTTCTTTTTCATAAGATCAAATTGGTTTCATAATTGGTTTCGTCTTCAATAATGCATTTACTTTTTCCAAACTTTTAACTAGAGTTAACTAGAGACATCCAAGATTATATTAAAGCTTTCCACAAGAAATGATACAGGTATTGTAAAGGCCAAAAGATGATCATAAGTATTAATGTAAACAGCAAATATCATTGCTGTTCCCAAAAGCAATTCCGATAAAGCAGCTGAAACATCTGTAAATTCAGAAATTTCCAAAATGACAGAATAATTTGTACTCTAACAGCGAAATCCATTATTGATCTGTGAAATGTTGATTTTGAGAAACTGCACGAATGATTGGTAGATAATCGAACTTCCAATCAAAGATTAACCAAAACTAAGTTGAAAAAGTCTCCAATGTCATATTACACTTACATTTGCCAGATATTGATAGCAAATTTTGTATGAGGTAAATATCAGAATAATTTACAAATATTTTTACCAATTTTATCCAACATTTTTATCTAATTGTTCTGTTTGTGGTTTTGTGTGACCTTATCTTGCTTAATTTCTTAAAGTAATTTTGGTTTTGTTTTGCTGACAGTTTTTGTATTCAGTCTATCAGAAATATCGTCTTATTTTAAACTGCTGTGGTGATTCCAGCTAGTAAACAATTTGACTTAGCTTTCTAAATGAAAAAAAAAACAAGTCGTACATCTCGTGCCAAGAACGTTTTCAACGAAAATGAAGCCTTGCCAACGTTTGACAACCTTCGCAAAAACCAAACTTTCATTTTAACGTTGAATAGCTTTATATCATTTAATCCGAGTTATTCGTTTTGACAAGTAAAATTTCGCCGCTGCTCTACTATGGAGCCACGTTCCAAATGAATCGTATCTTTTTGAGATAACAACTACATTGAAAGCTTTAGTTTTAAATTCTATCTAAACTCTTTAAAAACTTCCGATTCACTTTAATATTCGTTTCTATGATGGAATTGTATTCAATTTTTTTGGTATGCTTATGTTACAAAAAAAAAGTAGATAATGGAACTCTGAAATTTAACATTTGGATATTTTTATTGTATGAAGAGCATGGAATGACTAAGCGGATGTAACGCATAAAGGAAAGAGAAATTTCACAACTGAAAAATTGAAAGTGATATCTTTACTAAAAGAACAAAGCATATTGTTAAATAAATAAGCTATACCTTGAATAAGTTTCAAATATTTCTTTAAATCTTATTTCATGAAGCTCAGTTCTAATCAATTTCGAAAGTTTTCTTCCTGAACTAGAATAACATAAAGAAAGTGAATGTTCTCGAAGGTACCGAATTCAATTATTCCCAGAAACATTGAAACTTTCTTCTCTCTTAGGATCAGTCTGTCTGGATTATTATCAACCTTTTTGTTTTTACAATATTATATATCACAGTTTATTGTATAAAAGACAAATAAGCACTAAAATTTCGTTCTGCCTAAGAACTCTTCTTCTATCGTTAAAAAGCTAAAAGATGTGTCAAGATTACTCGATCTGAATATGCAGTTCACGATTACGTAAAATGTACCATAGGTAATTTCTTTTTGAAATTTAATTAAAGTATTATGTGTATTTAAAAAGCAATTTTGATTCTTTCCTTAGTAAACAATTTTAATTATTATCACTTGTTTGGAATTTATATTTGATGTTTTGGAATTTCTATTTGATCTTCGACTCATCAGATATGTCAAAACTTTAGTGATTAGCTTTAATTAAATTACTAAGTGTGTAGATGACACAATTATTTTAGTAGGATGTACCACAAAGGAATTTTAGTTTAATCATATGCGCTTCTAATAGAGAAAATGTATATTCTATATAACTGGATATTCAAATTATGATAAAAACGTACAATAAAGCATACCATAAACCTTGTATTGTTGACTTCATTTTCTGAATGCAATGGGGGAGGTGTTTATAAATGACAAGATTTTCTCCAACAAAAAAATTAAAAATTATTAACTTGACAAGGTATTTGTATCTTTCTTTTCTTTCCATTCGTAGAATTCCTTCCATACCGGTAACAATAATTCCTACCTATCTTCTCCAATGGTTTATGTTCGGCAATGATTTATTCGCATTGTCTATAATTTCCGCTACTCTTGAAGGAGAATTCTGTAAAATAAACAGGTCGGGTCGATACAACCAAAATAATAGTTTGGTTTGAAGTAATATTTATTATCTGTGAAATTACTGATGAAAATAGCTCATCGTAACAGACTAAGTTTATTCAGGAAACAAAGCAAAGCATTTAAAGAAAATCCTACAATTTAATTGAGAAAACACTGTTACCTCAAAAAATGTTATGCAAATATTTTCGAGAGTAATGTTTTCGTACTGTTTCTATAAGAATCGCTTTTTCGAAACCTACAAGAAATTTATTAAATATATGCCCATTTGGAAGAATTAAACGTATAAAATATGAATAAAATTAAGAAAATATGATCATGCAAATTTATTCTGTTTCGGTTAATTTAACGAAATCGGGAAATATTATTATTATATTCAGCATGATGCAACTGAATAGGCAAAACTTTTAATTTTAGTCTTCTGGTACAAGTATCAGAAGACTTATATTCCCGTTTTTGAGGACAAATATCATTAAAATCTCATTAAACTATCATTAAGCACAACAATCACAACAATCGCAACAATTGCGCCTTTTGCATTCGCAACATGCACATTTATAATAATAAGGAAATTAAGGCAATAACAATTATATTTTCATAGACGTAGAAGACGTTGCGAAGTATTGTGATTGGTTTACTAATTGCTATTCCTACCTTGTTGAACTTTTAATTGTGTATTTATTTTACAATTAATGTAGAATTCAATGTATGGAAATGTAACTAAGTTTTGATGAATGACAAAGTAGTATTTAAGGTTTCGTTAAATCAACATTTGTTAATTTTTCTCAATTCAATTAAGTTTTATCAGGTTACGGCTTGCACATACATTATGAGGATTCAAATTTAGTGATGGATAGAATTCAACTGTTTAATTTCTCAAGGTTTTCTGTTGGAATTTTATTGCATTCTCGACAAGGACAAACGCCGGAAAAATTTAGAATATAAAGGTTTGATCATCTCTTGTTCGTAGACGTATATAGAAAGTTGCAAAAAAATTCATCCAACGACTCAGAAATAATTACGACGGGACCTGTAAACACAGATTGAAAGATTTCCCTCATTTTCTTACAAAAGAAGTTAAAATTCTATTTTTATATCAAGAATCCTTAGGCAATATTTAAAGTTGTTGGTTACATACGGACTTCCTAATTGCGAATTCTAAATCCTATATGGTATCTTCTCCATTGTCGCTTAGAATACAGCCTCATTTCATAACTATTAACTTTAAAAAGTGTAGTCAGCCTCTCTAGAATAACTGAGAGACTGACTGCACTTTTTAAGGATAATAGTTTTGAAATGAGGCTATATTCTAAGCGACAATGGATATTGTATGATGATTTTAGACGGAGAAACGCTACAGCCAATGCCAATCAATCTAGCCAACACAGAATATTTGATCAGGTTTGCTACATAGGACATATCCATCTAGAAGGTGTTAAGCAATTGATAAATGGTACCTAGAATAGTAACTTGGATAGTACCTAGAATCTTTTCGTAGGTAACATATTTCTAAATAATTAAGATAACTTAAAAATGGAATTTAGGATTTAACGCCCAGATAGCAATGTACACTGCTGAGTCTTTCTCAGCAGTGTACATTAAAATTTTATTTCACTATTGAGATTTCGCTATTCCAGTGTATAGGATCATAGTCATTTACTAGAATTGATACAAAAATACAATTTTTGGGGATACTTTTTTAAACAATGTAATTCACACAAAGGTTACAAAATCAATAAAGATAGTCATTCCATTGCTACAGTTACAATTTTAATTGTAATACAAATGTAACGAAATCTAAAAATATCATAAATACGATTTACGAAAACTTGCTCGCAAAAGACTGCATATATTATATATATTACAGTTAATTGCCGAAGCTGTAGGAAGTAGTAGAAAACCAATTAAAAGGAAGACCCATGAATGTGAATATTGAACTGAATGCATTAGATTTTGTGATCTAATTGTGGTTCTCGGAAAATTTTGTTTGTGAAAGTGAAGATTCTCCAGTCCAAATATTTGTCTCTTTCGCATGTGTAGCAAAGGTCGATCCTTTTGATCCTCTTTGCTAAACTACAGTGATTCATTGTTCGTATTTTGCAAGCAAGTATTCATGGAAGAAGACTATCTTAAGAATGAAATGTATATTTACTGATTCAAGTTTTATAAATTTTCGGAATGAAAGTGTCCCATTATGAAAAAATAAACCTCATCAACAATTTTTAAAAATTGATAAAACAAATTGATTTCAAAATAAAATAACAAAAAGTGTCAATTATACTTATTGAAATAAATCTTTTGTTATTTTTACTTTTAATATCCTTAAAATATCTTACTGAAAATAGAATTATCATTTTTATTACTAAAGTATTTTGTATTTGTGCATGGAATTCTGTTGAGTGAAACAATTGTAAATTTGTAATTTTTACGCGTTTTTAAATTAACAAACATTTATTTGTAAAAGAAAATAAAAATTTAAAATAAGATATTTATATCTTTGTACTTATAAGTGGAAATTTACATGTAATTACTGTATTTTACTTTTTCCGTAATTTCGGATTTCACTTAAAAGAAGTTTTGAAACATTAAAATGTTCGAGAAACTATTACCCGAATTTTTCTCAAAAGAGGGCTTTTTGAAACATAATAATCTCAATTTTGCAAATTAAAGGAGTTTGAAAGCATGGTTCTTCTATAATTCTCAATCTTTTCTTCGTAGATCTGCAAGTCAAAATTATTCATCTTATGAAACAAATTCTCCTGAAAGCTTTTGGGATACCTTAAAGCACTTTCATGAATCTGGTTTTGGAATCATTTTGCGTTATTATGGGCCTCCCCATTTCATTCTTCTGCCGTAATAATGCTTTCTGATGGCTCAATGCTGGTATCAGCATCAACTAGGTGGAACGTTTTAATTGGCAAGCTTTTAGCAGACGTACTTCTAAGAGTGTAAATAAGATCGTTACTTTGCAACGGCCCAACGTTATGCTACAGGATGGTCGCATTGCATACCGAAAACGCACTCACAAATCCAGAATGACTGCATTTAATTCTCGCATTTCGTAGTATACATAATCTCCAATTGCAGTTATTGTGAAAGGATGGCTGGAAGATAATTCTACTGCCACTCTATTCCGTAAGAAAAATATGTTTTGATTTAAGACTCGAAAGTGTTTATTAATAATAATCAACCGACATCTTTGTTGTTTATTATTTCCAAAAATTATAAGCATTGTACAAGATCAAAATATTTAATGAACTAGTTTTTAACAATAGTAAATATTGATTTTCACACTTGATACGTTAATGGCAATTTTTAATAATCACATATAAAATGCTGAAAACGACTTCTAGATTACATACTTCAATCTTCAGAGAAACAAGATAAACAACAATTGTATGATTTTTAATCCAAAAGTAGTTTATCTTTAAAATATTCTAATATTATACAAGTGTTTAAAGATCTGAAAATTAACATATCTGCTCAAATCAACCTCCTCAAAGCAACTTTCTTTATTCATTCATCTATTAAAATTTATTCTTCATGAATACTTCAGCCTTTAGATAGAAGGTAAAAACAATTCCCGGTTTAATTTTTACTTATGTTGTTTTTACATGAATTTTATTTATATATCTTTTTAATAATGAAACCTTCATAAACGAAAGCCTAAACTTATTAAAATGTTTGCTGAAAATAAACAGTAGAAATTTTCTATTTAAAAAAAAAAAATATAATCAAATCCACATTATTTACTTAAATTATCTGAAGCCGATTAGTTTTAATTGCATCAAACCACACCTTAATTAATGCATTAGCTAAAACGATTAATTCCCATTCTTCGATACATCGATTAAAGGCAATTGTTTAGTTTCTGTAGCTTTTCTGTAGCATTTTGTCGCCTTTCGCGCTAATTTCTCGATAAGAATCTACTTTAAAAAGCTTTCCAACGTAAAAGTTACATCGTTTGTAGTTCTTAAATGTGAATATTAAATTTCAAGAAGATCCATCCACAGGACGGAAGTGAGGGCGCGCACATTCACTGACTGACTTAATTTCATAAGGTTCAATACCATATGACAATTAGCCCGATTTATATAATGTTATTTAGTAGTACTATCCAACGTTCAATATTATAGCTTCCCAAGAAAAGATGTTTTTCAATTAGACGAGTTGTTTTTGATTTGGACTTAACAGAAATACTTTAAAATATACAGTAAGATTTTGGAAATAGTAAGGTTTTGGAAATTTCCTAAAGTCTTCTCCTGCATGAAGTAGTAGTCATTTATCTGTAATAAATTAAAATATCTACTGAAACTTTCTTTTCTTAGAAAACCTTCTTTAAAGCTACCATTATCTTGGATGGAATGCCAATTTTAACTTGAAATTATGTCCTAACACTTTTGTTTTATTCTAATTTACTTCGATTACATAATAAGAAAATTATATAAAGTTATATATCCATTAACATCTGTATCTGAAACATAAATAGGATGTTAGGATGCAAAGTTAAGTCTTGTACTATTTCTACTTAGTACTACTTTAATTTGCATGCAACTTAGAGTTTTCAATGCCTTCACTGAGATAAGTTGAACTGAATTAGGAATTTTCTTCTCCGCTGCTTTTCCTCTGGGATGCTGAAAAGATTTAAAACTCATGACTCTTCTACACTAACAACCAGAGAAAACTTCTAGTTCACTCCAAGTAACTCAGTGCAGCAATTGTAAAGAGTAAGATGAATTGGTTCAGTGAATTAATTAGGTGAAAGCCAAAAGAGGAAGGAGTTTTTTCCCTACTTAAATCTCTGCCTTTTTTTTTTTTGGTAGAATAATATTTTAATTTTCTTCATTTTAGAATTTTGTTGAAAGTTTGTATGGATTGTTTTTCTTACAGTAGCTCAGCCAAAATGTGGGCCAGGTAATCAAGTGGTAATGCATTTGGCTGTGGCCTGGTGGAGCCGAGCTCAACCCCGATGGAGTTGGATATTTTTTCACATTAAAGTCACCTCGGACGGGTCCTCTCAGCTCTTTGAATGATTGGTACTGAAGGATGGTACCATTTTTCCCGAGGTTTAAATGCGGGCGGTTGTCTGAGTGACCGCTAGACCTCAACTGACTCCCATTGATCAGGAACATCGGGAGCCTTAACTTCCATGACCCCGAGGGTCAAATGTGATACCTGTTGTGATATACTTTAACTTAATTTTTAAGTCATTAAAATAAATTCAATGTCATTATTTAAACTTTTTCTTTTTAAATTATGTGATGAAAAGCTTTATTAGTCTTCATTTTTGAATTTCTTTAATTTTAAGTGAATTTACTGTATTGTACGTAATTCACTTACAATCAAAATTGTTGTTGGAGAAAAGTTTCATTAATGGCTTTGCAATGTAAGCTTTAAAATGTAGCAGAAACTAGGTGTCTTTTTTGTTTTTGTTTGAAATAATTAGCGAAATATTTTGCCATTGCTCTAGGGATTTGGGTTGGAATTATTATTTCTATTAATCTACATAAAAATGATTAACAACTAGAAACACCAACAGATTAATTAATGCAAATGAACTAAATGCTTCGGAGGAACATTAATACGGATTTTCAGAGAAGCCAAAAAAAAAGGCATGAAAAAATATAATGAATAATAAAAAAAAGAAGAAGCTGGGATTCGTTTGTTTAATTTTCTACTTCAAATTTTAGCACCTGGGGGTTAGAGTAATTGGAAATTTGATTAATTCCAAAACTTGCGATTTCAAAATTCCAGAGATTTCATTAGCATTATCGAATATATTAACGGGAAAAGCCTGTGGCTATGTTTCCTTTTTTTCCGACTGAACCAAATCAACCAATTTTTTGTTTTTAAATCATCCCTTTCATTGAAGCCACCTAATGATTCATCTATTTTGTTATCTTCATTTCGATCAACTGTAAAAATTGTCAAATGTCGAAAGTTTGTGTCTCGTTGTTTTTTAATTTGCATTGCTACTAGATCTATCTTGTTGAAATTTAATTTCTAATAAAGAAAACTTTTCAGATCATTTGCCAGAACTTGGCAAACGTTTGCGTCAAATTTAACATTTAAAGAAGTTCAATGCAGTTATCAAGGTGGCAGAAGATGCGGAAAATTAAAAACAACTTTAAATTCTATCACAAGTTTAGACGAAAATTAAGTTCTTAACTTTAATTTTTAATTAACAATTTCGTTAATAGACTTTTCTTAAACTCATTTAAAAAAAATCTAACATTTAAGACAAAGAATTATTTCTCTCCTAATTTAAAATACTATTATGAAATTTGTTGCAATTAAACTAAATAAAAATATCCTTTGTCTTTTTGAAAAAAGATGACAATTTAAATTTATTTCTTTTAGAGGAAAAGAAAATCGCAAAAGCAAGAACGGGTGGAACAGAGTATGTTGTAAGGTTTAATTCCTCCAATTATTTGTGTGTTCTTTCTCTCCTTCGAGAGTCCAGCTTATGACTTCTTTTCAGTTTCTAAAACAAACAAAAAATTTCGTGTAGAAACAGAAGATAAGATAAATTGAAATTGTATCAACCATCTTTTCTTTAATCTGTATCAAATATGAATGAAGCGACAACCATCTTTTCACCATGAGGTAATAGGACAGAAAAACAGACAGTTAAATTGCAAAAGCCTTGGGAATTCATGAACACAGCCACATCTCCTTAAATGCTTTCAATAGCAATACAAAATTGGGCATTGGATAATACAAAATTGGGCAATATACACTGAAGTGCAATTAATATTTTGGTTTGTTACTGGTTTTAATGTTAATTTTTGTTCTTTTATATAATACATCTTACTGATACAGAAAAAAAAGACTTTCAAGACTAAACTCACTGAAATAAGTAACAACTAATACGTAACTGATCGTTGGAAACAGAATTCACTCGAACATGAAAATCACCAATTTTAACGAAACCTATAGGATTATATGGAAGATGATTTAATTACATTACTAAAATCTTAGGTGCGGAATTCACACAGAACTAGAAAACCTAGAAAAAAATTATTTCATTTCAAAGAACGCTTTTATTAATTTGTGTATTAAAATTAGTATAAAAGTAATTCCAATTAAAAAAATGACACTGTTAGTGTATACTCATAAAATAGAGATTAAAGCAACGTATAATTTCACAATGAGGTTTAGAAAAGTTTTCTCCTAATATTCCAATTTGTGACTACAGATCGCTGCCCAGTCATAATATTTAATGAAACAATCATTAGTTGGTACATCAATTCCTAAAGGAATTTTTTTTCCTGTGTTTATCCAGAAATAACCAAGTGTTATATAATCATATTTAAAATTTTAATGCTGAAAATTGGTTATCAATTGAAGATTGAAGAATGATAAGAAATAAAAAGGACTTTTCTTAAGCTAGGCGAACACCATAAACATTTGTCGTGAAGTTTCTTCTGACATTTTGTCTGTGAATAATTGGACCAATAGAATACCATCGAGAAATATGTAACAAGAATGTTTGCTTCCATTATGTTGGCGACGATTCCAACCAATTAGAGTGAAGGATTGAAACATGACACGTGGAAGTTATTGATATTCGTTGATTATGCTCCGCTGGTAGTCCTCAATTCAGCTGCAATGAAAACCATCTGAAATTTATTATTGCAAAAATAAGATCATTCTAAAAAAAACAATCTTTGCATAGATAATTATTAATTCCTTTGATCAAAATACTCAAGAATTCAATTGAAGAAAGATTTTAGAACGATTGCGTGATGGTGCCTGCTTCAACTCTGACTCAATCAGCGAAAATATTTTGTTAAGTTTTGAAAATTAACATTCAGAAATTAAGAGAAATTGAACTAGATCCCTCCCGAGGCTTTTGTTTTTGAATTTCTTCCATTTATTAGGAAAAATTGCCCGCATTTCTTTACTATGGAACGATCGGAAATCCTCGTTTCATGCGAACAACAGCCGATGTTGTGAAATCATGAAAACAAATTATTTCTTCGATATATTCTGGTCAGTGTGCTATAATGTAAAAAAAAGTTATTAAAGTAAAATAACATTTTTTTTTACATTATAGCACACTGATTTTCTTAACACTAATTTCTTTGTAACAATTACTATTGTAATAATTTTGCTATTGTATAACTTTCCGATAAAAAATTTTGTATGAAATTTTAGTGAAATTTTGCTTTTGTATCTTTTTCTTCGTGTCCCTCTTTGATTCAGGACACATAGGTGTTGGTTATTTTCATCAATTCAATACATATATATATATATTTTCTACAGCTACTACCGAGTAAGGTCGCCGATTAACAAGGCGCCTTGCTCAAGATTCGAATATGGGTAGGGGTTTTATGGTCGGATGCCCTTTCTGTCACCAACCCAGATCAGAGGAAAACCCAAAGATGTCAAAGACGGTGAAAGAAGCGAAAGACGAAAGAGTAGACAGCACAGGAAAGAAAGCAAACAGCCATGTCCTGAGCCAGGATTCGAACCCAGGTCCCGCCGCAGCGGCCACACGGCAGACCGCCGTCTAGACCGCTTGGCCTTGTCGGAACGGACATTTTCATTAACTCAAAATATTCCTACAAATTTTCATTAAATTTTGATGTTATAGAGAGTTCCTTCTGATCTATGTAGAAAGTAAAACTTCGCGAAATTATTTCGCAATTTCCAAAATTATGGATTTTAAACAGAAATTTTAATAGCATTGAACAATAGCACTTCCTCTTTAAAGCAAGATAGATTTACCTGGAAATATATAGAACATTTTCCAAACATTCCTTCAGAGACCTAGGAAGAATCGCACTTGGCTACTTTTTTCATAAAGAACCCAGGGAAACTGTATCGGACCAGGATTCCATATTGAAATATCGAGTGCTTCACACAGGCTTTTTCTTGTCAGTCAGGCCTTTCACGTCAGTCAGAGCTGCCATTTTATCAGGTAGACTTACCGTATCTCTTATGGTTGAAGAGGGATGTATCTAATAAAATAGCGATTCCATTCTTATGGAAGGTCGAGACGTTACAGCAATGTATTGTAATTATTAAAATTTTAAATACAAGGAAATCATATTGCAATAAATTATTCCAGCTTTGTATTTAATGATTGCTGAATATTTTTAATTCTTGAATAACTTAAGCTTTAAGAATTACAAGAGTTTTGTTAATTGTTGAATAAACATATTTTGGTAATTTCGGTAATTATCATTCTTTGAATTAACTTTTTTTTTAATTATATAATTCAATTTATAATTAGCTTTTTGTGAAACTAAATTAACTAAATTTTCTGAGCTTTACAAATCTTTTTATGAACACTACAACTGCTGAATTTATTAATGTTTTTATTTTGCTTCACTCTACTTAAAATAAAATATTATGATCTTTTAAAACTTGATTTATAAAACAAAAATCCTTTAGAAAAGATATCAATATATTTTTTCTTTCAAATATATTTAAAAAATATATTTAATATGTTCCATATGTATTCTAATATTCTAATATATTCTAATAATATGTAATGTAAATATATTAAAATGAATATATTTTTAATTCTTATACGATTAAAAAAAGAATCTTATTATTAAGCCACAACATACTCAATATAAATAAATGTAATAAAACATATATATACAATATAAATAATGTAATAAAACATATATATACATTTATTAAAACGAAATTTTCAAAGAGAAATCGTCTCTTCTTCTTCAGCTTACAATTAAAATGCAACGAAATTTAAATAACAATTAAGGAAGAATACGTGAAAAACAGTATTACATGGATTGTTAAAAACAATTAATATTACAACAATTATAATAATTGGAAAGTAATACAACGAATCAACCATTAAATACATCGAATTTTACTTTGTTTTTACAACGTGCATAAAACAAGAAAAATAATAGAAAGCATGTACATTAGAAACACAAAAAGTAGTAATTTAAATAGAAATGCTGGATATTAATTAAATATTAATTGTTTTTAACAATCCATGTAATACTGTGTTTCACGTATTCTTCCTTAATTGTTATTTAAATTTCGTTGCATTTTCATTGTAAGCTGAAGAAGAAGAGACGATTTCTCTTTGAAAATTTCGTTTTAATAAATGTATATATATATATATATATGTTTTATCACATTTATTTATATTGAGTATGTTGTGACTTAATATTAAGAATTCCAGAAGAGAAGAAATTAGAAAGATGTATGGTGTAAGTACTTATAAGAATCTTATTATTTTTTTTGTTTTGTTGTTTTGGCAAATATCTCTAATCAAATATAAGTCGAGAAATTAAAATAAAAGAAAATTCAGTCATAAAATTCCAATGCCACGTTAATTCAGAAAGGTCATAAATTATTCAAGGTTGTTTTTTTTTAATTTTTAAAATAGATATAAACCAGGCCTTTAAATATTACTCATTCTTTTATTGCTTTTCAGATTTTGTAGATAGATTTATTTATAGATTCCTGTTATATTACTAATCCTGGTTCTAACATTTACTCCAATGGCTGGTCCCGGATCCTTCGCTTTATTTGATAAAATATACTTTAATGATATTTAAAGTTATTAAGGTAGTTGATTATTTTCTTATAAGCGCGTAACCAAATTATTTCTTTATGGAACTAGGAAAAGTCCTTTAGAGCTTACATCCTATTTTATTTTTCTCGAAATTTTCATATTGAAGATGAAACGATTATGGTTTAAACCTGTGGTTGAATCACTGTATTGTAATAGTTCTAATTCCCAAGTCTGGTTTATCTTTAATAGAAAGACATAAATATTTTAAAATTCTGAGGAAGAATTGTTAGGTAAAATTTCATTTACAGACATAAACTTAAAACTTAAATTGAACAACTTTAAAAAGCTTTTACTTTAAAACAATAAAACAATTAAA
>JAFIDM010002131.1:37035724-37097192 GCA_023159025.1 Thereuonema tuberculata
CACATTCACCACAATCAATCACTCAAACGTCATATCTAGTCTTATATAAATCAGAATGGAGTAGTAATTGATACAGGTCGTAATAATAAAAAATGTTCTATTGATGGAGATCTTCCTTACGTATATATCTTATAGCTATACAGATCTGCCCATTCTCCTTTCCAAGATTAGAATAATTTTTCATATAGAACTATGTTTTCATTTAATGTCAATTAACCACGTGTAGGATATAACAGGTCTTCCAGTGATTTTAACAGCACATAATTACTGTAGAGTTAATATTTATTAGATATCTCAATTACGAATCGTTAGGTCATTTAATGACTTATATTTATTTGCGAAATTAAATCTCATAAATTGTGAATATAAATTAAGAAAATTATAAATTGAATATTTATCGAATCTTAAAGATAATTAGCATGAAAATCAGTTTGGTGAAACAGACCTAAAACGTTTTGTAATTGTTTGAATATATGCATTTTTTAAAAATATATAATGGTACATTTACCTAATAACGTTATGATGAATATTTCTCTGGCACACGACAATTAATTTCACTTTGTTGGTAAATAATTTAAATCTAAGAAAATGAAAACCAATCAGTTTTTTATGACGAATAGCAATAGTTTTGTAACATTTGAATTATTGCAATATAAATAAATTCTTCAATTAGACTTTGCCTAAAAAAAAACTGCCAGCCTCCGTTTGAGTTGGTTAAAGGTGAAAGAGGTATTACCTTTCCGTGATTTTCCACGGACGTGAAACTACCAGTCAGAGCCAGGCCTGTATACACCCGAGTATCCTATTATAGGAGTAATACTTGTACAATATCGTTGTACAGGAGGTAAGGGGAAAACTGTTAGCCAGGAAAAAAAAACCCTGCCTCTATGCAACAATTGATTCTGAACCCAATTACAAATTAAAAAAAAATTAATTGTTAAGTTTGTTTTTAATTTATCTTAAAAGCTAAGAAATTTAAAGTATAATGTAACACTGTTAATCATATGCTATTTTGAAAGATGAAAGTTAAGTTCAAAATATGAAGGTGCATATAACAATTCATAAAAAAATTTCTTATCTTCATTTTTTTAATGTAAAAAAAATACAAAAAATTAAAAAAAAATGTACAAGAAACGATTTGAAATATAGTACTTCTTTATTAACTCGTAAATAAGTTTTACAACTAATATTCTGGTAAACTTTATTACGACTAGTCTACTTTCAGAGATGCTTACAAAAATATTAGCCAATAATAACCGGTACCCATCACTTGAAATAAAGACACTGATTTATTTTACTGCATTATCAAATAAAACCGTTTCTATTCTTTCTTCCTCACCTGACAGTCTTTTATAGATGGCTATTGAAATTTCAAAGCGGACGCTGTAAATTTGTCCAGAACGCTGGAATAGGTTAGGTATTTCAATTACTAGTAGCCACTGGAACGATGGATCTTTGTAGATAACTAGGATAAATCAACGGAACGGATTAAAACCACAGAATTCCAGGAAATGAGTTGTATTCAGTCTCGAAAGACCTTTATAAATTATTGGAACCGTGGCAAAGGGCACAATAAAAGATATTTTATCTGCACCGATTCAAAGACCGATTGAAAACATCTGTTCAAAGCAATTTCTTTACGCAAATGTAATGTAGAAAATAAAAAAAAGAAACAAAAGCTTTGTAAGGTTTGAATTCTGTTTTTTCCTGGTTTCTTTTTTTTCGTTTTTGATAAAAAGACATGAATTTATCGCCTTTGAGAAACAGTTTTCTGAATCATTTCATGCTTTTACCTCATATATAATGCAAAGCTTTTTTTTTGTAAGATTCCTTTTTGAAGCTGAATAAATGTACTTGGAAATAAGTTTTTAAAATCTGAAATACTTAAATCAAGAGGCAAATTCACTGCAATTTTTCATTCGTATGTTTTTGTTTTCCGAAAGAAAGAAAGCATGGGAAAAAATAATATTGTATAATTTTACGCTTTTTTTTACGTAGCGTACTTTAAAAAAGTAAAAAAATCTTTCTGAAAACAAATAAGCAAAATTAAGTTAAAGAATGAAACAAATTTAAAAAATTAAAAATAATTTGTAAAAATATGTTGATTGTTAATTTTGTTTCCTAATTTTTGATTCTGTGAATTAAAGAAATCTGTGTTAATCACAAACATCAAATTCATTCATTCACGTCCAAGAAGAAAATTATAATTGCCACGTCAACTTTAAAAAAAAGTGTCAAATATACCAGGGAAAGAAAATAGTAAAAAGTTAGATAGAAAGATGCTTACGTATTCAAATAATGGCTGTAAAATGGTAGTATTTGATCTTGTCAATTTGTTTTGAATTAATTTAAATAATATTTTTCTATCATTAGTTTTTTAAGTATTGAAGTTTCTAAATACGGCTGCTTATAATAATGTTACTGTTCAAAGATTTATGGAAACCCTGTCCATGATAATCTAAATTAATACTAAGCTGTCAGCTCCTACGATAAACGTTTATTAAATAATGTTGATTAGGGCATTTTAACAGCAGTTGGTTTTTGTATATTTATTCCTCAAGTTCCTATTTAAAAATTCGAATTAAAAATTCGAAATTCGGGAAGTTTCTTCTGATTATCCAACCTTATAAGATTCGTTAATAAGTATTTTTTGATTTACGACAATGTCAATGACTTTTCAAATATTATTTCATTCCAAATTGCGTTCTAATAACTGTTGATGAATCCAATCTTCCTCCAATGCCAATTAAAGGATTTTCGCAACTTCTATCAGAATTGGTCTGTTATTCGTGCTGGCGTGACAATTCGTATAATAATTATTGAATTGATGTTAAAAATGTCCTGTGTGTTTATGTGAAACGTCCCAAATACTATGCTATAATGATGTAAAAAAAACCATAAAATAAAATAAAATTACGCATATATTTAACTTACAATATCTGCTGTGTATAATTACTATATGAGTTTTCATTTTCAGAAAGAAATTAAATCCTCATGATTTCCTTAAATTGTATAAATCCGCAAATTTCCGAATGATTTTATAAAATTAACATTAAATCAAATCATGCGCGAATTAATGGATTCGCTAAAAGAGTTAATGTTCCTTTTATCAATAGAAATCCATTGTTTAATTTTCAATGTGTTTCTAAGGGAATTATTGTGCCCTCTCGCGCTAATTTCTTAAGCATTTCTTAATATATTTCACACATAAAAAGTTACACATTTGTAAATATAAATAAATTCTGTAAATATATAGATGCTAGTTTTCAAAAGATATAAATGCTAAGTTTCATCATGCGAATCAAAAATAACTAAGGGGCATGCACACATAGACACAAAAGTATATCAGACCTATAGCTGACTGTTTTGTTGAGCATCGCATGGCAAGAAATGCTTTTTAAATGCAAGAGAAATACTCTA
The DNA here is from genome assembly GCA_023159025.1 of Thereuonema tuberculata. Lineage (NCBI taxonomy): Eukaryota > Metazoa > Arthropoda > Chilopoda > Scutigeromorpha > Scutigeridae > Thereuonema > Thereuonema tuberculata. Next base: position 37,039,145 of record JAFIDM010002131.1, read on the forward strand.
TCAAAATATAGATTTGATGTTTACTGAATTTTATACAGAGAAATAACTTCACTTCTGATATCCATCCTTCAATCCATCTCTCCTTTAAAATTCAGAAGAATCCTAGCGACAAGCTGTTACCTTCAAGATGTAGATGTGGAAGCTGATAAAAATTGAAACTTCTTTCAGGAACAGCATAATATTTGTTTTTGTCTTTAGTTTTTTTTCTTTTATCTAAAACTACCCAAGGTGAATTTGAGAAGATCTATTTAACTCTGAAAACATCCGATTTTTTTTTTTTTTTTAAACTTTTAATGTTTTTCGTTTTCTTTTTCTGTTCTTAGAAGGATGGATATCTAGATTTGTAAACTGGAGATTGATCTTGAATGTTGAACAGGATTCAACTTTGGTTTCATTCTAAAAGAAAAACAGAACTACCTTAGACAATATTGAACTAGAATTTTATTTTTGGACTTGTATGAATTTTTTTTTGAAAAAACTAAAGACTTTTTTTTTTGTTTTGAGAAAAAGAAATTAAAGACAAACAGAGAAACCTTTGCCCTATTTTAGTAGTCCGTAAGGAAAATAATGTTTTATGTCAATTCCTTCCATACGCGTATTTGAAGATTTTGCAATTTCATTCATTTAAAAAATAAATTTAACACAATTCTGGTACACTGATTATTTCTTCATGGCCGCACTGTATGTGTATGATAACATACAATGATATCCAAATCATCATGTTTGGATTTTATTGGTATCGGATAAGATTCCCACAGCTTTCAATCGATGCTCAAGCAAATACAAACAAAAATTAATAAAGTTCAGCAATATATTAATATTAGGCCTATCTTGATAATTCGTAGAAAGAAAAATACGGTATTCCTTAAAAGCTAAAATCAAAATGTGGAAATTCAAATCCTTAAGCAGCTCAATCCTCACCACAAAAGACATTTGACCACAAATGATAAAAAGGCAAGAAAATAAACTGGGAAAAAAGCAACAAAAAAACTACAACATATAATAGGTCTAAAAGTTTTGAGTTTTTGCAGGCTGATTAGCCCTATCTTAACAGAGCCTAATAAGCTCGAAAAAACTGTTCCTGAATCTTAGCTTCACTCAAAAGATTCCATATTTTTATGAATTTATAATGAGGTTAATTACTTATATTCAAATTCCTTATAGAAGAAAGCGGAGAAAGAATAGCAATATTACAATTCAGGGAAATCCTGAGAATTCAACATATTTTTAACTAAAGTATATCAGTTAGTTAATATTTAACAAAATTATTTAACTAAAAATATCACATTAAAATAAACATTATAATAATATATTAATTTATTATATAAAATTGTTTAACTTGTATAAATTTAAGAAAGAAATATGTAATATACATAAATTACATTATCTAGCAATTCCTTCATCAATTTTCTTCAAACTTGTTTGAAATCCTGTCCAAAGTTTAGCAGAGCAAAAGAACTCTCAACTTAATGTTAATGTTATATCTTCATTCCAGAATCGTGCCTTAATATCCCCGAAGGAGTTTTAAACTTAGCGAAAAAACACCGATGAATTAAAAAACGAAATAGATTCGTAGCTTTAGGGCATTCAATCAGAGTAAAATAATACATAAGTTCTTAAGTAATTAAATTAGAAACTATAAAAAATCTAAGTTTTTTAAAAAGTTCTATAGCTTAAAGGCAATTCTTTCCTGCGTTTTTAAGAATTCATTCATTCTGTACAGTAAAAAATGTTTCACATTTCGCTTATTTAAAAGAAAGTACATTGAGGATTTAATTTTTGTAATGCATTTTATTTTTTGCTGCAAGTCTCACAAAAACTCTTCTGAATCTTTCGTTGTGAAAAGCAAAGATTTTTTTTTTTTTTTTAAATGCAAGTCTTAATTGAATCCAAATTTGCATTTATAAATAAAAAATATTTATTCACTTTGACATACTGTATTTCAATTCACAATTAATTACACTCATTAACAAAAAAAACGACGACCCTGAAAGGAGTTGTTCGATGGAGACGAAAATTGGTGGAGAGGAAGATTATGTACAGAATAGAAACGATTAAAATTTCAGACAAATTGAATGATTTATTTCAGAGTTACAGAGTTACAAAGTAACGAGCTCAATAAGGTGTTGACCCACCTCTACCCTGAATGCAAGCTGCCACACGACGTGGCATAGAGTGATAAAGCTCCCTGATGGTCTCCTGCGGTATTTCTTGCCAAATTTGCTCCAATTGTCTGGCTAGGTCATCAACATTCCCTGGTGGATGCAGTCGCCTTCCTATCATATCCCATACATGCTCGATTGGAGAGAGATCTGGGGTTCTGGCTGGTCAAGGAAGTGTTTCACAAGCTGCAAGACAGGTCATAGCAACACGTAACGTATGTGGTCTGGCCTTATCTTGCTGAAAAATGAGGCCAGGGTACTGCAAAAGGAAGGGTAGCAAAACAGGTCTCAGAATTTCGTCGACGTACCGCTGTGCTGTAAGTGTGCCGCTAATGACGACCAAAGGGGTCCGGCTATCAAGGGAAATGGCACCCCAGACCATAACTCCTGATTGAGGGCCTGTGTGGCGTGCAATAGTGAAAGCAGGATCGGCACGCTGCACTGGGCGTCTCCAGACACGTCTGCGACGATCGTCAGGACACAGTTGGAAGCGGGATTCGTCGCTAAACACTATACGTCCCCAGTCAGCATCATTCCAAGCACCACTGTAATCTGGTCCGACGGTATGCAGACGTGAGTGGCAGGTGGCGTAGCGGTCGGTTTTTTTGGTAATGAGTGTATAATTTAAAAATTTAGTATGAGTCAAACCAAATGTCACTGGTTTCTATATTATGGACAAAGTTAAGTAATCTAAATCTTATTACATTACTTTATTAACTATTTCAATATTTCAATATTTTCATATTAAAATTATAATATCTTGAAATATTTCGGGCGTATTTCAATATATCAATACGCCCTAATTATCTTAATGTCTAAATTAGAGAGATTAAAATGGATACTCGAATTACTCGGTTAAGTAACAAAAATAGTTATTATTTTATATAATCAAACTTACAAAATATTACAGAATTTGCTAAAAACTAAATAATGATCTGTCATTATAGTTATATTTCTCTTTCAAAATTCTTCATGCATATACATATATATATATGTGTGTATTCAGTCGAATTTCTCTATTTTGCGAACTTTTCATTGGAACCAAGAACATTTTACTAATTTCTTCGTAAAATAACCTCCAAATAGCGAAGTGCATTTTCTATTTAACGAACTTTTTCATGGTATCTATTTTTTTTTTCACCTTGAAATGTTTTATTATTAATATTCCCTTAGAGGAAATGAAAGAAATGTGGATACAGTTGAGGAAAAAGAAGAAATTGTTGATGATGTGCTAATTGATAATTATCTTTCACTTGATTTTGAAGTTGAGACGGAAACACTAACTGAATCGGATATTTTAGACAGTGTGAAAAATAAAAACAATACAGCTACGAATTGCAATGAAGATGAAGATGAATAAAAATGGAAATGATCATGATGTAGAAATTTAAAAAAAACCTTCGTATGATGAAATGCTAAAATCATGGTGCATTGCAAAGATGCGAGACATACTATGAGTGAAAACACATAATTAAACAGACTTTATTAGTAAAATTTAAGTACGCATTTGGTAATGTATGCTTTATGTCATTAAAATTATTACTTTTTTTAATAATATTTATTGTTTATTTATTTTAAATCTGTTTTATGTAGTTTAAAGTAATTTTAAAAGGTGAATCTCTATTTAACGAATTTTCCATATAACGAACTTTTTTTCGGAATTTAGCCACTTCGTTAAATAGAGGTCCGACTGTATATATATAATAACAAAATAAGGCATAGACTCGATTCGAGTATTATTTTATTATTTGTTTTTTGCGATATTATCATTGATGTTAATTAATTATAAGTCACTTTTGAACATACTTTAAATATTTGATTAACTTAATTAGGAAAGAATTAACAATGATTAACTAGGGATTTGTTTCTATAAAAATAAAAACGATAAACTAAAAATTATACTGAGTTTCAGAGAGAGAACGGGTGGGACGTCACTGAAACAAGTTACACAGTATCCGTCAGCCTGAAACATTGTTCCGACTTTCTGTAAATATCATTCTGCAAGTAAAAGATTTTGTTCGTTGTGAAATTACTTTTAAAGTTTGTACTGATATGTAATAAAGTGTTTACAATTGTTTTTTGGGGAAATTTTCTAAGTAGCAAAAAGTCAATCATTCTATTGGTTTTAAGTTGTGGAACTACTTGACATCATGGGTGCCTTCGTAGCTCGCACATATCACCTCAAATGTACTCATAAAGTTAATGATAAAGTTTAGTCTTGGCGTGGAACAGATAATTAATTCTAAACAATTATTCAAAATTAAGAAAATAGGAGAACAGGTGACTGTGGATGAAGTTATATGGAAAACCGCTTCTAACTAAATTTAGAGATGTTGAAGATCTATTATAACATATTATTAGTTTGACTGGCGAGAATAAAACTAAAATATTAGTAATTTAAACAGGATTAAATAAAAAAGTAAAAACCCTGTAGACGGAGAAAAAAAAGATATTAATGAGATTCGAGCCAGAGTACCTGAGCATGAAAGACGGAAGGTTAGGCCATCCCGCCATCAATGACTTCAATTCCTACGCCTGAGGTCATTCAGGTTTTTTTTTCTGAAACTCAGTGTAGGAATAATAAACCTGATATTGTAAAAAAACCAAAACAAATACAAAACATCTACAAACACAGACACATACACAATTTGTGTATTTAATCATTATTTATTTACTTACTTATTTATTAATGGATAAATATATAAATATTTACTAATAACCAATGTCTAAATTTCGACAAAATTTGTATTGTCTTAGTAGGATAGTAAAACAAAATTGCAGAGTTTTTTAGATTATTTTTATCGATATTTCTACAATATACAAGAAGGATGTATTTATTTAAGGAAGTCTGTGACGTAAAAGTTTTAGACTGATTTCTTACAAAACAACGTTGACAAAATGTACTTTTTGCTCTACGTAATAGTCACCAAAATAATGTTTAATTAGAGGATTTTAACACATATTGTGTAATACTCATATCACATTTCTCAACAACCTAAAATCAATACTTCGCTTATTGAAGAGAACCAGTAGTACTGTAGAATGTCTTTCTTCAAAGATTTGCCAATAAAGTTTTTGGAACATTCGATGTAACTGGAAAAATGTGAAAAACATGGTAAAGTGAAAAAACGATATTTTGTTGAAGTCAATAAGCATCATTATTATGAAGAACATCGAACTGTGAGAGCAAATCATGAAGTACTTCCAGATATCTGCTCTGGATAGGTTAAGGAAGCATTAAAGAAAAAAAAAGATATTATTCCCTGGCAATAACTACTGCCAAGAAAAGTGATATACAGTTGAGTTGGTCAATTTTTTCACAGAAATGTGGATTTTCTATTCAACAACTTCATCGTGGATTCAGTAAATTGCACATTCATCGGTAAACAACACTTTCCTGGCTTTGTGAAATGTGCTGAATGTTTGGAGCAAATTCTCACAAATGTGTCTCTTTGCTGAGTTGTTGATCGGATAATTTCCTTCTAGTTTAGGGAGAAAATAATGAAGTAGTGTATCTGTTTTCCAAATGCTTGTTCTTGCTTGATTTTGATACCCCTTGATTGAAGAACAATCGCTGTCAGATTTCTTGGAAAAAAAATCATCACAAACTGTTTTATAAAGTCTGTCTTTTGGAATTTTTGGCCTTCCTAAACAGGAGCAAGATAATAAATTTTAACAATTTCAAAAATATCGCTTTTGTTATTGAAATACTGAAAAATTTCCTTCAACTTCGTTCTTTCGGGCAATGACTTTTATAAACATTTAAAAATTCTGTTAAATTATTTAAGAGAATACTTGCATGTAAGTAAATTGAATACATTCAAGAGAATACTCGGCTGACTGAAAGGAATTTTTTTAAAATATTTTTTCAGCAAAAATATCTAACATGATTTTTTTGATAATCTTAGGTACAATATCTTTAAATCGCTTTTAATTTTAAATCATGAATTTGTTTTTAATTTTATAAATTGGCCTTTTTCTTACGAAATCTGAGGATTCGTTAATGGCTTTCAAAGAGTATACAAAAAAATCTCTTTCACTCTGCAAAAGCTTATTTATAAAATCAGCATCAATTTCGTTTAAGAATTCCGGATTTCTTTGAGATATGAAATATTTGAAATATTTTTAGAAATTAAAGAAATCGAAAGGAATATAAATTACTGGAAACCACTATTCTCCATACCGGTTTCTTCGGGAAATGTAGAAGAGAAAATATTCATTTTTAAAAATAAGAAAGAAGTTTATACAGCATACAACAATGTAGTGGCAAGCCTTTCCCTTCGTTTTTAGACAAAGGTTTTTTTTTTTAAGGATTTATGTGCTTACAATGGAAATGCTCTCCAACGTCTGTAACAGTTACAGGTACCTTTCTTTTCTTTTTTCTTCCTTAATTGATATACATTATTAGAAATTTGTGAAAAAGACTAGAGCTTTGAATTTTATTACTTTTTAGAAGTTTATAAAAGAAGAGTGTCGTGTTCTTTGCTTTCGAAAACTTAATGAATCATTAGCAGAAAGATATAGTATATTAACTGAATTGTTTATATTATATAGAAGAAATTTTGGACCTTGTGCAGGGTATCGTTGCTAGTGAAATGTTGTGCATGTGATGCTGACCCACTACACAGCAATAAACGACTTATTAGTGAAGTTTATGGTACAAAGGAATACATCAGCCTCTACCTCAAAATCGACGTTATTTCTTGATTAATATTTATTATCAATATTTACTGCTTCCTGATTGATATATCAATAATGATAATATTCGAAGGCCAAGTCATTTCTGATAACCAGCTCGGTTACTGTACAGTCCTTCCTTAATTTCTTTGAAAGTTCTCTTCTATTCTATCTATCAGGTCTTGCTCCGAATTGGTTCATTAGACATCGAATCGTAGCTCATCAGATAATTATATTTTAAGTTAATTCTGAGCTTGGATAGATACAACATGACCTTCTATAGCAACTTTTAGGAGTTACATTCAGTATTATGCTTAGCATATAGCTGGTCAGCCTAAATCTCAGTCAGTTATAGCATTTACTTCTGGCTTAACAAGACCTCCGATAATTTCCCTGCCCAGAGGTTTTCTTTTATTCCACTTACAGTAAAAGTAGATGCTGAAATAGAATGAGATACTGAGTTCAAAAAAATTGATGGATACTATAAGCTTTCAATACAAAAAAAACAATAATAAAGAAAATAAGGGTGGATCAATACTATAGCTTCTAAAATTGTTTGTATAGTTCAATGTAAAATGTTTATATATAAAGATACAACTGAGAAAGATATCAGTCTAAGCTTTTTTTTTACTCAGTAAGCTTAATCAATGTCTTCACAAGAGTAAGTCGTTGATTGACTTTGTTAGAAGCTGAGTCTAATTATCTGATTCTTAAAACTAATTTAGTGAGTGAACTAGAGGATAAACCTGCAAATTTGTAAATCTCCACGAACTTGATCTTCACACTTCAAATTTAAGTCATTCAGACTCCTTTCCTTATAAAACGAAGATATTATTACAGCAATATATATTATAAATTGAAGAAATTAAGAAAGAAACCTAATTAATATACGAATTGAAGAATTAAGGATAGACATAAATTTCAAAAGTTTAAAACAATTTTATTAATTATTTATAATCGCAATATCGAACCAGAAGACTTAAAATGTTATTAATATCATTTAATAAAAAAAAAACATTGTAAAGGTTATGTTAAATAACATTTAAATATTAAATGGATTTTTTACATTATTTTCAGTAAATTTTTTTAACAAAATTGTTTAAGAATTTTAACAAGGAGAGATCACGATCTATATATATATATATATACATATATATTTGGGAGTCAAAGCTCCACGGTTTTCGAGATATTTTGCATTGTTTTCATTGAAGTTCATTGGTATTAGCTTAAAAGTTAGAAATTCGAATATCTTAAAACACTTGTGGACCATTTGGCGTAGTTAATCAATAGAGTTTAAGCCAGAAAATCAAAGAAAAATAATAAAGAAAATACATTTAAGTAATTTAATTTGAAAATGAAATAAAAAATTAGTAAATAACAAACAGTCGAGTATTTATATACATTATCAAATAGAACAGATATATTTGATTAACTACACTAATTTTTCCCTTTTTGTATATTCATATATTGTGCTTATGTAATTATTTATATATTATTTTTATGTAATTAAAAGTGATGTTATTATCAGATCCTAATCGTTTTACTAATGTAAGTCAGAAAATTTAAAAAAATAAAAAGAAAGTAAGGACAAATAAAACAAATTTAGTAAAAGAAGAAAATATAAAACGAAAGGAAAAAAAAAGAGAAAACAAATAGTTGAACTGTATATACATTTTTTTTAAGAAATTATCTTTTGAAGATGAATACTTACAAATACATTAATTAATCCATGTAGTCGGAAAATGTGTTCTCAATTATTCTTTTCTAAGAAGTCACAGGCCATTCGTTATGTTAACGAACGATACTAAAAGCGATACTAAAACGTCAATAAATAATATTGTACAACAGATTTAATCACTGACTACTTAACATCGCTCAGTTAATCGTTGAAATATTTACATATTTGAACTACCGTACCTTTTTATATTGGCTAAACAGAGATAACTAGTTTTAAAAGGGGCCAATGGTTATTTAATAAGAATTTGTTGTACCTTTGATTTGCATGTGCTCTTTTATGTCACTCTTATAATGTTAAACGTGGCTAACCCATACGACGCTAACATATTTTTTTCTTTTTTATGTTAAATTAATTATCCATGTTTGTCTATTCTTTTCCTTATTTTTTTTATTCCCCCTCTCAATTCGAGAACGAGTATCAAGCAAGGCATAAAACGATGTGTAGACTTACCATTACAATTACAATAATAAATAAAAACTAAAGTGTTTTTCTTCAGTAAGGTAATCTTCGAGTACAGAAATTGTCTAAGAAGTCAAGTACAGTAAATTAAATTTCCCAAGCCGGAAATAAATCCTTGAAAATTTATTTCATCCAATAGCTTGAAGACGAGATCTCACAATGATAAGAGCAATTAAGAGAACTCTTATGATGTATTGCTTATCTGAGGCATAGATAACAATTTATTTTTCTACAGCGAGCTGTCCTCTGTGTGGTCAAAGAAATCTTATCTTTTATATCGCAATTTGTCTAAGGTCAAAACTATCACATCCAACAATATTAAAACAAAAAATACAATGGAAAAAGAAGAAACTAAAATAGCGAATTATCTGATTGTAATTAAGACTTCTACTCATGAAAAACATTTATTGCATAGATTGCAGTTTATCTAATTTCTATAGTACATCGCAGATTTGTTTGGACTAATGTTATATGAACAATAAGAGTGCATTCTGTGATGCTGTAAGTGACGTTATAACGACTTTAAATTGTAGTTATTCACTTTATGGTAATTTAATATAATAGAAAGATAATTTTATTTTATGGTTAGCCACCAAACTAATTTCTTTCACAGAAATCTGAGATGCATTTATCTACATTGCATTAGTCTCAGTACATGTCAGTACATATCAGTACATTTAAGATGCTCCATTAAAGTATGCAATCTGTACGCCATCCATTGACCACCGACTGCCGTCATCGCTATAAAATAAGACAGGTTCTATTTATAAAGAAGTTTGCTGTCCATCTAAAGCAGCAATCTGACAGCAGCCTTACCTGGTGTCGAATAGTAGATCTGTCTTTCTGTCTCTTTAATCAAAATTACTGACTACAAATTTGATTTTCACGAACAGAAGTCATCTTTTCCCTAAATTTTCGAGGATAGTACAGAAAAATATATATTATTAACCAAAATCATAATAGAATTTCAGCCTGAAAATCTGAATCCAGGCCGATTGAATTCTTGAATTCAATAACTAATTTACAATTAGTAGGCCAAAATTTAATGAGAAATGTTGAGACTGAAAAAAAAAAAATACAAAAAGATGAAAAAGTGAAATACATATTTTCTGCTTTAATTAATTATTAATTAATTGCCTATTTGATGCATTGAATAAATAACTTATATATAAATCAATATTTACTTTTGTAAGTAAAACATAGATGTAACGGATTGATTATGTAAATTTGTCGTTTGATGAAAATCGCTATGGACATTTTAAAGCTTTTTATTCATTGTCAATCGACGTTATCATTGCAATTGACATTGCTTACTTAAATGGCACGTCTAAAAACAGACACAAAATACTTTTACAATGGCACCAAATGATGAGGCACATCAAGGTTAACAGGGTGGTAATTACGTAAGAAAGCCATTTTCTATGGAATTAGCATATTTGGCAAGTTCTAGAATTATCATATACTTTATCTAGGCCAATATCTTTGGATCTATCATTTTTACTTGACTTATTTTACTTTTACTTACAGGCTCTTTAAATCGAAAAGGAAGCAATTTCCTGGAATTGAAACTTTCTATTATACTCAAGGTAATGCTTTCATATGATTTTTCGAGAATGAAAACTAATCCATCTGTCTAATGTACATTATAAATTAAAAATGAAGCAATTTCCTACGCGATTCAGACCACCATAAGACGTCCGCGGATGTTGACACTCCGTGAAATTTGCCTGGAATGTAACACAATTCCGAATACGTCCTACGCAAGCAACAGATATTAATGAAGTGAAGAAACCATGAATAGACCTTTTTTATTTTGCTGCAAATATGTCCTTTCATTGCTAAACGAAAGAATTTCCTGCACGATTAATAATTTTCCTAGGATGGCAGCACATTCTAAATTCGATTTAGTAATTTTATAAATTCAAAAAAAATTATAATTCATAAATATTGTATATTGGAAAGAAACGAAACCGTAGAATTAATCATCAACCTCGCTTGACTGTTAAACATCAGTAAATAAGAAATTTTTATAAGCGTTTCTCAAACTAGCATCTTCATGAATTTCAACTCTTTTGAGGTATCGTGAGGTGAAACCTCAAAACTGGTTTGGTTGAAAGATTTCAAAGTTATGACGGTTCTAGAATGAAATGCAAAAAGAATAATTATTGATTTAGTGGCGAGTTACTTTGTAAAGGAATTATTTCGGGGTAGTGATAAATAAATTAACCAGACAACAAGTACAATAAGAACCTTACCTGAAAGGTATGGAAATTAGGGGAGTATTTGTTTTGAAGTTATAAATGAGCAATGTATGAAAATATAGTTACAGGTATTATAAATTTAATAAATTCATCAACAGTTACTAATATCTACATACTTTTAATTAATTATACTACATGAACAGAAATAGAGAAATCAAATTCTGTAATTTGTACACACTCATATCAATAGTGATTTGTTATATTTTTTAGTAGTTTTCTTCTTCGGCTTTTTAGATTATTTAGATTAGCTTATTTTAAAGAAAGACTTTTAGGAAGAAAACAAGAAATAGGTAAAAGAGAAAAATTTTCAATGTGTTTTCAACTTACTTTTTATAACTTCGCTTTCAATTCAGACTTTTAGCTAAATATATTGAACTTTTTTCCGGGAGGTGTTACAAATGACCCAATTAACGCCAGGATGTTTTCGACTTACATCAGAACCTAACCAAAAGTAATATTTAAAATTAGAAAGAATAGCCGATGTAGTTGCTTTTAGAAAAGGAAAAGGACATTAAATTTATTTACAATTTACACAAGGGATTGAGAACAAGCAGGTAAAAGGAAGAACTCCATCTTGATTGAAAAATCCTCTACTTTCAAAGGCTTCTGTTACAGATGGACGTTCAGTCTGCAAAGCTTATTGGCTCAATTTGTTACGCTTGTGCTAGGCTCCCTCTCGTGAGGAAAGTGATAAATGGGGCAACAGAACAAAGGCTCTACCTAGTGATTGATGATGGAACTGGCGGGGAGTGGAAAGATGGGGAGCTCAGAGGACAGCCATTTCCAATCCCTTTGCAAACCACATTTTATCACAATGTGATCCATATAATAGCAGGAACCATCTCGGGAACCCGGTGAGATAATTGAATTGCTATTCCAACTAAATTATTAGTCTGTCGGAAAATCTAGAACTTTGTGGTTTAGCAAAATAACTTCTATATATTCTGGAAAGGATAAATGTAAATCACACAGAAAATTATAAAGGATGAAGTTGTGTCGCACAAAAGTCGACAACTCTAAGTCCTTTCCAGTCTTATCTCAAAATGACATCAATTACTAACTGGTGGAAGTCCATTAAAAGAATACAGACCGTAGAAGTTAAAATTTAAAAACTGTTAAAAATAATTCCTTGGATAAAACACTTATTGAATTATCTCTGGATAAGAAAGAATGATGGATAAATAGAACAAGTAAAAAAAAAAAAAAAAACCTGTGCTAAAGCATAAAATTAAAGGCGACCCATTAAAACCCATGCGGACATTTTACTTGTCGAGCAAAAAATTCCCAAACGTGACCTAACCTTCACCTAAGAGTGTTGGAGGATGATCCGCCGCGCAGTGACAGCCGACTGTCCACCTGAAAAAGTTGAATTTTCGGATTTTTTTTTTCCTGGACAACTAACGACTCTATCGACTTGAAATTTGGATATGCTTTAGTTTATAGTGTCTACTATACAAACTATATTTTTATCAAATATCCATATATAAAACAGTCAGAGGCACAGTCGACTGTCTGTTTGCATTTTTTGGGATAGGCAGAAATGCATTCCCCATTCGTTTTTGGGCCTTTAAACACGATGGTGAAGCCCGTTTGCCTATCCGACCTTCCGTTGTGGAGTTGTTAAGGGGGCTGGGGGTATGTTAGGAGACAGTATATGCAATGTTATTGGACAGGACCAACGCAACCACACCCATATGGGTCGCTAAAAATAGAAACTGTATTGTTTGTTTTTAGATTGAATAAGAATAGATTTCATTTTTATCGGAAAAATATAACAAAATTATGTAGAAAGTGGACAACTTTTCTTGTATTTATTTTTGCTTTTTTTTTTGCTTCTTCTAAAGTAACATTTATTGATAATTATCAATGTTCATGCAAATTTCATTAGTTTTATGCCTCAAGGATTTTTCAAATTTTTTCATAGTTTCTTTTTTGAAATTTTCAATCGCTAGCTAGCATCTAATTCTTATCTTTACTCATGGATTTATTTATACTTAGCTTCTTTCTACTTTCGGAAAACCTATCCATTTCCAAATTGTGCTACTTGGTTTGGATACTGTAGTCCTAACTTTATTAATTAGCTTTTTAATTGCTTATGTTTCTTATGAGATTTTCCCTTCTACACCATTTTGACGATTCTTTCTCTAAATGTTATTATCGCTATAAATTCTGTATATTTTCTTTCCATTTCTTTTATTATTGAAAAATTTACAAAACCTTTTGAAGAATCACTATTTCTGCTTATTTGGTTTAAGGAGAATATCCCAGAATTTGATTTTAGACAAAAAAAAATGATAATTAGCCTAAAATCGTTTTGATTACTATTAATTTCACTGAAATTGAGGGATAAGATCAATGATATATTATTCAACTGTATTGTCCCAAAAGTTCCGTACCAGAGAAGTAAGTCTATTTCAAAGTTTAATTCCTTAGAAAGAATTGATTTCAAGTTTCCTTCTTGTATAAAACACTTCTATGCTAGAAGTTGATTCTTGTTGAATGTTATTGTAAAGAGTAAAAAACAGTTACATGTCTCTGGAAAGAAGGGGATTAGTTCTTTTTTTCGTTCTTTCAATGATAGACATCATAAGAATGTTATCCATTCATCATAATATTTTCCGACCTTTTAGCAAAGATTCAAGGAACCGGAAATGCTTAGGACAAATTCACGTGGGCGTGACAGCAATATTGATGTAGTTTCTAAGATTGTAAGACAGTTGTCGAGAGTGATATCAAATGAAACAGGAGTTTCAAATGCAGCTATATGAAGAATAATGAAACATCGCAAATCTCTTCCTTACGCTATACACTTGTCAAAAAAATTAATTTGAAATGATGTATATCAAAGCCACATCGAGTACTGGGAAGGAAAATTCGAAAAGTAATGGAGTGGTATCAGTCATAAAATATATCTTTTGGAATTAGCATCCTTAAAGAATTTAGTGAAGGCCAAATGATGTCTGCAGAGTTAAAATCATAATTTAATGAAATGATCTTCGCCCTGTTATTGTTGCTTTATTTTGAAGTACAAGGATGTTATATGGTTTAGAGGAAGATACCAAGATAAATGATCAACATTTCAGGTTTTCACACCTGTACTTATTACTTGTCTTGAAACACTATATTTTAAGTAATAATTGATTTCAATTCACTGATTTACATAATTTTGAGATCTTATTTTTATGCATTTCAGTTTGAAGTACATTGATACAAATTCGTAAGTGAATGAACCTGATTGAATACAAACATTTTATTCTAGTTCCACAATATTAATTTACATTTTTTAAAATATTACACATTTTCCGTATGAATTATTTTCATTATCGAAAATAATAATAATATTTTTTTTTTATTGAATAGAGAGTCAAAATCCTTTTGAAGATTCTGCAATCACCATCAATAGTTGCTTATAAATGTTTATAGTGTTTTATAATTTATTTTTGCATTCTTATATACTGATGAAAACAATTAGGGGAGCAAGAGAGGAACAGTAGAAACAGTATTATAAATCATAGAAATTTGATCTTTTTGCAATCTAAATATCATTCGGATATCAGATATAGCAGAATATGCTATAGTATGGGTAAGAGAAACGCCCCAGAGGCTCTTAATGCAATAGCGACATGATGTGAGACACTTTTTGATGTGAGCAAAAAGTAAAAGCAGAATAGCTCAAAAAAACGGCCATGACCACACCAGTAACTGCCCTCTAGTACCACTGTAGTATGGTCTCCTCGAACGACCAACAGTGCTATACAACTGTATGGCCTGGGTGATGGAGTGATCGCGATGGGGTGATCGATGAGATCTTGGGGTATGCTTCACCACTCATACAGAAGGATACTCTCCAGTTCTGGAAGATTTGAGGGAAGTGCTGGTCTAGCTACAATGCTTCTGCCAAGCGGATCCCAGACAAACGCAATGGAATTTAAGTCTGGACACTTCATATATGTCAAAGTACTTCAAACCGAGTCCATTGTCGGGAAATTACAATCTGAGACTCTCCAATGGCTTCTGGTACCTCCCGCTGCCCATCTTCCATCCTTCCTATGGTTCTCCGTGCCATTGATTCTGATAGATGACGCTGTTGGGGCATTGTATCAGCTCCTTATTTCCATATACGAATTTTTACACTGTCCACGGACAGCTACTGGAGTTCGCATAACCTGGTGTTTCTCCCATCTGACTACCAATGACTGAGTCACGTGTCTACATGAACGGAGCTTGCTTATTCGCCTTCAAGGAGTGATATTATGCGATTGCAGTTCATAATGTCGCTGACAACATACCATCCTCAGGACATTTCATCTCCTAATTGTTTTGACCAGTTTATTAATGAATATAGAAAAATAACAATAAAAAACCGATATAACGATATAGTGGAAAATCAAGATTAGAAAATAGAAAATAATGATTTACAAACTTTTTTTTTTTACAATTTTGCTGTAAGAAACAAAATAAATACGAATGAATAATAATATATATATATTAGTATTGTAATAACTTTTTTCCATAGTTTACTTAATTACAATGAATAAATCAAATGAAATAGAATCTAACGCAATAATTTTCGAAAACTCTTAAATTCTTCAAATATTTCCATATTTAAGCATTTATTTTCCTTACTTATAGAGGAATGTAGAAGTTATCTGATATTCAGATTATCATCAAATATTATGATTTTGCCATCAAGAATACAAAATCCTGACTTTAAAATTGTAATTATTCTTAATAAAGAAACTTATTCATAAATAATAGATTTGGGTTCAGGAATATTCAATGTATTTTTAAAAAAACACAATCATCAAACATCTCTTTATAACGAGCAAGAAGTATGCATCAGGCAGCTTTATTTTCATGTGCCAAACTTAAGACTATAATTATTTCGTAATTATCTGTTGAGATTTTTTCTGATGAAAATATAAAAACGATACAACATTGAACTGCCTATAAGTAAATGGACAAGGAAATGACTGCTTCGATAACTTTGAATGCATGTTTTGTATAATCTGAAATCATTTTGTTTCATGAAAAAGTAGTTAATAAAAATCGGTATTTTTGACAGTGAAAAACCAAGAACCACTCCAAAAACGGTTTTTGAAAGACCAGAAATAGATGGATTGTGTCGTCACTGAACGAAGAATAAAGGTCAATTGTTCATCATATTGTTACCGATCGCTAAACGTTCTCGAATACACTGTACATATGCTATAATTTGGTGAAGTACCATCCACGAGCTCTTTCATACGATAACGGTTTCAATGTTATAAGATGATGTCGGAAAAGAAAATAAGAGAAACAATTTCATTGAATATCTATCTGTAGCGCAAACTGATGTCATAATTAATAATAATCAATTTAATGATATTTATAAATTTATCAACTAAAGTTTTCTTAAACTTTCTTGATTCATGTCTGTAATCTAAAGACCACAGCATCGGTCAAAGAGAATAACATAAATTACTGCACTGTCATCAGCTCCAGAAAGAGATTAGAAGTCTGTGAAGAAACGTTTGATGGTAACATTATAATTACTGCTACTGAGATTATTGCTTTATCTTCACAGAGAAATTGAAGTATAAATATTTTCTCCAAAAATTAATACTTCTATTTTTTAAGTAGAAAATGTACAACATGTGTTTAGTAGAGTCTTTGCCAGAATAGCTAACATCATGTTTCAAGTATCTGTTATACAGTTAAATATTTTTCACTTGAACTTACACTATTATCGGTCTCAAGAAGTATCTTCACCTGGTGAAGTTTCAATGCAACAATTTGTTGCACTATTGAAATAAAACTAATTAAGCATCAATAATAACTTAAATATAAGTAAAGAAGTAAAATCATTTCTAATAACAATATTGACTTCACTTAATCAATTTGATGACAATTGATCATCATAAAATTTATATGTAATATAAAGATTTTTGGTATCAGAAATGCATTAACATTAATTTATTCATTTATTTCCCCAAACCGTAAATAAATCTTTTTGTTTTAAACAACCCTTTCTTGGTTGTATCCTAATAAATTGTTATTCTCTCCTATTCAAAATGTTTTCAACAAAATACAGAAATAATTAGTTTTTAACGTGCGTTGAGTATAAATAAAGTTCAAAGTTCAAGTCGACACACCTTTTAAAACTAATATTTTAAAACGTTACACAAATAAATTTAAAAAAACTTTGATAAAATTAAAGCTATTAATTTATTAAAAGACGACGCTTCCTCAAGACTCAAGAAAGTTTCAAAAATTACTCATTTTACTTCGTTATTGACAATTAACAAAATTTGAAATTAATAAATTTTATCTTTTTTGAATTATTCAAAACAGAAATCTGTGCATTTCCAAAAGTATAATGATTTACAGTTCCCTGTTATTATAAAATTACTTAATAAAGTAATGCCGAAAATTTCCGATAAAGAAACCGAAAAAGCTGTAATGGGCCTGCAAGGCCAAATTACATATTCAGAGATGCTTCTAACCGTTGCTAAAATTCTTAGAGAGTAGCATGCGCATTTTAAGAATGATGAATGTTGGTCCTCTGTTGACGCCTGCAGAATGCCTGATGCGTATTCTTAAAAGCAAAGTCTACTGAAATATTCTACTAAAATAATTCGAAAGTTGAAGTAGAAAAAAAAATCTTTTAATGATTTCCGTAAGTTGTAATTTGTTCTTCAATTTACTTGAGTTTGTTCAGTAATGTTTATAAATGAATCCAGGAAATTATAATTTTCAAAAAAAAAAAGGATAATACAGACTTATGAACCAAATGACTCAGTTTCTCGGTTGATCCAAAGTAAATATCTTACTAGTATCGAACCTTTTCTTAAAGAGACAACCTGAGTTTTAAAGGGCTGTAAGTTGCCAAAATTATGGTTGTTCTTTTTTGTGCCACTTTTTTTACGGTTTTTCTTTTTCTGAAGATATATTGAAGTGATCAATTTGGGGAGAATCCTGCGGAGTTCCCTTCTGGGAAGATATATTAATGGAAAGTCTTTTTTTATTTTTTATTACCCCTTAAGTTTCTTTGACATCACAGGAATTATTTATAAAAAATATAAAACTTTGAGAATCCCCATTTAAAATATTTAGGTTTTAATATTCTTTGATACTATATTTTAATAATTAAAATTTAAAATTTAATTAAGCAATATATAAGTAAAGAAAGAACTACTGATCTGTGGATTTCGCTCGCACATCACTTCAAGATTTTGTATTTAGACGATATATTAAAATAATCAAAAAGAGAGTTTTCAAATTAAAACAGAATTTATTATTGCCATCGGGATCACAAAAAGTGAATTAACAGATCATAAACCTTAATAAATTATCAAGCTGCAGTTTTCCTGAATTTTTTTTTCAGCAAAAAAATAATTATTAATAAATAAAAAAGTATTTAGAGAAAATAAAAACTATTAATTTTGTAATATATATATTTTTTGTAATATGTTTTTTTTCATATAATCTTCAGTAGTAAAATTTTTTATTTCTTCTTAATTTTTTAATAATTTCTTTGTAATTTTCACTAAGCTGCAAAAAAAAACCAAAGCGAAATAAAAAAAAAACCAACAACACAGTATTATTACATCTAAAAAGAAAAATATCATTACAGATTTTTGATTAAAAATTAACTTTCCCATCTTAGGCTTGCAAAGGAGACATCATTGTGAAGTGATCATCGATCTATACTGTCACTGGCGGAACTATAGTTCGGTTACGGTAGTTTTACAGTGATGTGTTACGGTCGTGAAAATAAGAATCATGAAGAATGAAACCTCCTGCCACAAATCCAGTAGCTTTTATTTTTTTCTCGAACGTTTATAATACAGGGTAATTCATTAACTACTGGAAAAATAGGCCTATTAAGAACGAACATCGAAATATTTTTTTGTCTAAATCGGTGTAAAAAAAAAGTAAAATAGGGCAGGGAATTCCGGATTGAACGTGCGATTCTGAGTCGGATGATGGGGTCCCCATTTTAGCCTTTTTTCTGTCCCTATGAAAAAATTGGTCTAGTTAGAACCCTTCACAACCGGGAAGAGCAAGGAAAGGGAAGCGATATTAGGCTAAGTTAAATGGAGTATTGACTCCATTGGGTTTATTTCAAACACAAGGAGCCCGGTGGGAGGGGGGGATAAATAAAACAAATTGTACTTTATGTATCATTCCAGTACTTTATGAATCATCCTGCATATGAAAAAGTTATCTTTTTCGAATAGACTTAGTGTCGGTTTGAGCTGCAAAGTATTGTTTCTACATTTTTATGAAAGATCATAGCTAATTGAATCAAAAATTAAAAACAAAAAATTATAGAAACTAATTCCAAGAAAAGTTATAGAAAAATTAGACAGTTAAAGAAAATTTGGATCATATACCCGAGACTATTTTAAAATATTATAATTAAAATGTTGATTTAGTAGGTTTTTTAATATCAAATTCATTTTATTTGAAGAACAATTCTCAAAAATATAGATTGTTATTGTCTGCAGCATTATATTATTTTTAACAATCCTGTTCTTCAAAATATAGAGCAATATGGAATTCTAGAAATTTCAATCAAATGTTATTTCCACATCTGTTTATTGTAAAATTTGATGCTGAAGATTCCCGCCAGATAGTGAAAATTTAATTATTATAATCTAATTATTGTTCTATTCTAAAAATATTGCTTTTAATTTCTGTTTATTTTAAAGTCCTGCAATGTTTATTGAAAGTCCCACTCTCAATTTGAAGTTTCTGCTATATAAACCAACAACCTGATCTTCTGTCAGCAGATGTTCACTGAATCGCCGGCTTCTTCCAGACACTAAAAACTTATTGAACTTAATTTTGCTACCGGAGTTGCTTTACATCAAAGAGCTCACCGGCTGTACTAAAATTCAAGGAGAGGAAAAGCTGTGTCTTATGGGACTTAAGACTTAAAGAAGACAAGCAAGGAAAAGTTTTCACTGTCTTTTATTTTTATAGATATAAGCTTAGAAAAATGAAAATATAGATACAAGATATTAAAATTATTTTTTAGGAAATATGTGGCAGTTTTTAATTGTAATTTCATATCTTAAATCATATATAATCTTTATTAAAGCCAATATAAATGAAAGAAAAAAGCCTAGTCACATTGTAAAAATGAAAACTTAGTAAGATTAAGATATACATACAGCATATGTAAATAATTCCAAAATTGAAATATATATACAAAAGAATCTTGTTAAAAGTTTTGCTCTATGCATAATATGAAAACTTAAAGTTTAAAGTTTAATTAAATACCAGAAAGAAAACAAATTGAAAACTTTAAGCGAAGTAATTTATGAAAACATAATAAAAGTAAGTCAAATCTAATTAAAATAACCAAGTTTCAGATGAAATAAAAAGATAAAAATATTAAAGTAAGTTAAATATAAAAACATCTCCTTTTGCTGTGTTTTCACTTCATTTGACTGCTTTCTTAAAAATGTTTGGGCTTTTTATTTTTGTCGGATGGGATGATTGTGCCATTAAAGCTCTTGTCTTTTTTACCAGATAATTATAGGTTTAAAACCAATCAGTCATAATTAAGATAATATTAATGTTAAAATCATTTTTTTTAAATTTGGATATATAGACCATTTGACTGATTACCGTAGTTGTCTTGCTTTCAAGGGATTGTAAGGTCTATCAAATATTAGAAATCAAGCAGTTTTTGTAAATTTTATCTTGAAAACGGACTAAGGATTTTGATGAAATGCGGTGAATCAACCGTTTTCGGCTGCAAGAAAGCGATTTAATTAGGTCTCGACTTCAGGAAAACTCATTGAGTGGGTAAATGACCTGGGACATGGGTACCAGATTACTGTCTACAGTTTTCTTACTTAGGTTTCATTTTATTTTATTCTTAATAAATTCGAGTTCTGTGCGTTTTTACATGGATTAAAGTAATAATATTATTTTTCTTGTAATA
This sequence comes from Thereuonema tuberculata, assembly GCA_023159025.1. NCBI lineage: Eukaryota > Metazoa > Arthropoda > Chilopoda > Scutigeromorpha > Scutigeridae > Thereuonema > Thereuonema tuberculata. The sequence continues at coordinate 37,060,382 of JAFIDM010002131.1, forward strand.
AAATAATAGTCTTACTTATTTTGAGAACTTTTTCCTTTCAACGTCGTATGTATTCATTGCGGAACTGTTCATTTTCCCGAAAGGGGGTAAATAAACAGGTGAATGTCTACACTGTTCTGACTTTATTTTCGCTTTACGTTACCGACTCTTAATCATTAAAGAAGATACTTACATCTGGATAATTTATTGATAAATTATTTATACTGTTACTTTTCTTCTAAGATTTTCAATATCTGAATTAAATGCCAAGCTTTAAAATAAAAAGTGGTTTTGTTTTACGGTATAACTTTATCTTATTATCTTTATTTGGTATAACATTGAGTTTTCTTAACATTATGTTTGTGGGTCCCGTAGCCTAGTGGTTAGGGCGCTTGCCTGACCGCCCGACCTCAACTTCTTCCCGTTAGTCCTAAATGCTGGGAGCCTGACCTCCTGTGACCCCCAAAATCCTGTGTAGGCTTCTCGTGCGGCACTTTAACTTTTAACATTATGTTTTACATACTTTTATATATTTAATGTTTTAATATTTAGTTTAATTAGAACTAGTAATTTTTTTAACATAAACGTAGTTCAAGAAATTATGACATCTAAATATTGATAATAGTTTTATTAGTCTCAAAAAATTAAGTGAAATTAGTCAAAAATATGTCCTAAAAATTTTTCTTCAACTTTTTTGAGGAATTTTGTCTTTCATAATATTTAATTATGGTGACATAAATGTTTGATAGACACATTTCTTAAATCCTATATAAGTATAAATTTATGCCACGTTGGCTATTTAATGCTATTTCCAAACATGACTACGTGTTTACATAGATTGTTGTTTGCTTGTTTCACGGTGCACATCAAGTGCAAATTTCGAGTTCAAAGTGTCCGTGCACAATGGATCTCTAGGATTGTCATCATGGCTGTCCACTAGATGAGTCCATTGAATTTCCAGGGAGCAGATACTGTGATGGTTTCCTGTTTCTTTCCTTAAGAAGTCATTTAGGAAGGACTCAGATCTGAAGAAAAAGATGAAGAAGCAGATAACACATAAAGGAATTTTTTTCAAATATCCATGCCGACGCTAGGTTTCGAACCCAGAGACACGCTAGGTTTCGAACCCAGCGACGAATTTTTGCCGACACATCTGCTCGATGGAAGGCCGCCGCCTAGACCACTAGGCTGTGCAGGAACGGTGCTTGAATAGTTCATAAAAGTAATAAGAAATGATAAACTTCGCATATTTTAGTTAAAGTAAGTTTCTATATAGTAATTGTTGAATTATCAAAAAAAATGGATTTCTTGTAAATTGTTAATAATTAAAATTGTCTACTATTTTATCATTCATTCATTTACTTAATTACTGTATTATTAAATACAATTATTAAAAAATGATATCCTCTTTAATGTGTGTGTTTTTTTTTGTTTTTGCTAATTTGAAATAAGATATGAAATAATAAAATCTGTTATAATAAAGATAATCTTTAAATTCTAGATGAAAGTACAGAAATAATGTTATCATCTAATTGCTTAAAGTAAAATATCCAGTATTTTCAGTTGAAGTTGTTTTTAATCTTCTTTGTATATAAATATTCTTAGAATCTTTAAATCACTTCATTAAGATTTTCTTCAGAAACTGTGATTAAGCGAAACTTATTCTTCAACAGATTGCACCCCGTCTTATCACAATGCCAGTCTTGAGAGACAGTTACTTAGTGGTTTATCGTATCATCTGACAGTTGTCTGCCTGTTTGTTCTGTCACGCTGCCAACTCAACCAATTCCCGCACCAAGTTTTTGTTATTTTTTTTTGTTTTCTGTGTTGGTTTCAAATGTGGTAAAAGTCGTCACAACGATAGCAAAGGATAACTCAACGCATGTGTTTGGTTTTGCAAATTGAAACGGCACCGCTAGATGATGAAACGTGCTTCAACCATTCATTCAAAAGACTTGCTTCCACAAATTTTATTCATAACATTTCCTCCGTAACTTTTTCACCAACTTTCTATGAATGTAACTCAGAGTATCTTTGGTATCTTCCAAACAGAGTATTTTTGAAAATTCATTACGAAGGGGAAAAAATGAAAATCTCATGATGCTTGCAGGCATAACAGTAAAAATACTTTATAACAACTAGCAATGAAACAGCAAAAAACTGTTAAAAAGTTAATTAATTATGATTTTTTTTTCATTATACCAGTTTGATTGGTTGATTTTTCTTAGTTCTCTGTAGCATTTATTTGGAGGAATTATTTCGACATTCTCTTCTGACGTAATTATATAATTGCTACTCAATTATATGAGTCATTTAGCAAAAAAATGTTTTATAATAAAACCAAAAAAAAAAAAGTGATTTACTGATTGCATTTAATACAATCTATAGAAATTTTGTTTTGTGTGGTTCATGATGTGAGTTATCATATTATTTCAAGTTTGTTTTTGTTACTGAAAAACTTCTCCAAGGAATATTTTGTATTAGCAACATATATATTCGAAACATATTGTTCAATTTTTTAATGATTTGTTTTTAGTTCCTGCTAGATTTTATTATTTACATGTTGAAAATTATTCTATGTAACATTACAGATCTTATTTCATGGAACTGCGTGACGGGGGAATCTAGTTTTATTTATTGATGGAATTTCTTTTCAGTTTGCAGAGGCTAAAGGGATGTTTGAATGAAAATTGTAAATTATTGTAAGTGGTTTCCATTGTAAGTGGTTTTATAAGTTCTAGACACTCATCTTCGAGACACGATGGATAGATTTTTCCACTTCTTGAATCTCACTTACTGAATGAAGATGAGATGTAGTCAGGCGTGCGCATTAATATCTGCTGTCTCAGCTCCAATGCCTTGAGGAGGACATTTCACAAGGCTGATGAATGTAAGTGATCCATATTTCTGTGAAGGTCCCATTCCTTATTCAGTATCCCGATCAAGTAGTCAGACCGTGATATTCAATCGATGCAAGAGTGATCTTTCAATGATTTCTGCAAACTGGCATGTTAGTCTTCGGATTCAGAGAGTGTCATGCAATGAATTGCTAATGCACGTCTGGGAATAATTTTGAGCCGGAATCCAAGTTGCACTGATTTATTTTTAATCATACAGTATCAATCTTTCACTATCTTCCGATGGTAGGAGGCGTTAATTCTTTGTCGAAATATACTAGGCAACATCTCTGAAAAGCAACATCGCGATATAAAGTCTAATAAAACTAAACAATTTTCAGTGCTTTTAAAACCAAATACAACATTATTTTAGAAGAAAAGCTAATGATTTATAAAATTTAAGTAGAGCTAAGTAGATAGAAGAAATTCTTCGTTGAAAATAAAATATAGAATTTGAGACTGATTATAGACCAATGTAGATATCGTTAAATTTCAAGCTAGGGAATATGAAAGATGATGTAAGAGGCTAGGATTGTTATTGCTAAAAGACACTAAAGTTTAAATTAAAATTGGAACATCAGTTTTTAAAATAAATTAATAGTTTGACTAATTTAAGTAAGTTTTTAGTTCTTTTTATAATAAACTGTACTGATTTGTACAGTTTATGTACTGTACTCTGTGCTATTGGAGAAAATATTAATTAAGAATGTAAAAAAAGTAATTATACGCGGATATGAAAATAATATGTGGCATCACAGCCTTTTGATAGTCCGTCTTTCTAATTCCAATTTTGTTCAATAATCCGTATAGAGATTCCCATTCTGAATCTTGTCCTATTCTTCCTGAAAACTCTTCTGAGACCCGCTATTTCTTCACTACAGTTTCTGTCCAGAAACTGCATATTAAATAAGCCTAACTCAAAGAAATCATTGCGTGACGCTTCAGATGACTTGGCAGGAATATTGCTAGAACGATTACCAAGTAAAGAACAACAGCGATGATCATTGAGTGTAGCTGTACTTCTTATCCATACATTTATTTACCTGTTTACGGAGTTACAGAACGATTGCAATTAGTCAACATCGAAAGATGTTATCGTCACCTTCTCCTGGAGTACTTTGAACTTCTCTGGCTCTGCTGTTGTTTTTAATTTTGAATATAGAGCCACGTGAGTAGCATCCAATTAGCACCGTACTTTACTGAACGTTTTTCTAAATTTCTGGCTCGACCTTTTGTGGATTTAGATCTGTCAGATAATGGCACGTGACTAGTTGTCTCATTCTGTTATTTGATACATACGCTGTACATACGATATACTATATTATACGTGTAATGTAGTTTTCTTAGAAACTACAGATGAAAGTGAAACGTTCTTTCTTGAGTCGTGACTTTAGATTATGTAGACTGGTCTCTTGACATTTCACAAGTACAGAGTTGATGTATAGGGGAAGGTGTTGTACCTTGGACCGTATTTGATATTTTAATTTTTTATGTGGTAATAATTATTAAAGAAAAGAATAATATGTTTTCCTTGAAAACTTTGTTATGTTATACACTTAACTGTATTATTATGGAGTTTATATAGCAATTCTTTCTATGATTTTTTTTATTTTTAAAAAGAGTTTACACTAGTACCGAAGTACATCACCTCGGTCCTACATATGTTGTACCTTGGACCATGCTTTGGGTTTTGAAGCAAAACTCAAATTAACTATAAATTTATTGAGTAAAATAGTAGCTAAACTGCAGTAAGTAGGCAAAAACGTACCTTTAAAGATGATTTTGAATGTCAATGAACATTACTCAATTGTCAATAAAAATTAATACCTTTATATAAAAGTATGGTTATGCAATTTTTCGAAATATAAAATTCTTAATGCAAACTTGTAAGCTAATATTCGCACATCTCTCAATCTTAAACCATAATGAAGTTGAGCAATTTTCTGAATGTAATCAACTAACATTATCGCTTTTTCATCAGTAAAAACTTTTTTTTATCATTGTCTTTGGTGTAAGATAACTTTTGCAAACCTGACTCCCTGAAGGAGTTGGGGCGTCTTAATAAGGTGTTAGAGAGGTGTATGTATTTGCAGCAACATGCACTGTGTTTTTATCCAAAATTAAGTCCAGGGCTTTCTCAATGTCTTCTTTAATAATAGACTTTCTTTGTAGCCATTATATGAGCGCCCTCTGAAGTTAATCATGATAACTAAAATTGCAAAGATAAATGTCTGTTATTTTATAATTCCAATATAATTTTTTTAATTCTAGTTTTTCTAGTTTTTGAGTCTTTTAAACAGTTAAAATAATACCTCACTACTTGATTTGAAAGGTTATTATTCTATGATTATGAGAAATGAATCCCAAATATTTCAATGCATTTCCTCTTGAAATCATTGCCACATATTCTTAAAAGTTTTGCCTCGTTTTTTATTGTCTCGCTAATGATTATAATCAAAGGCGTGGGATGATTTAGAGATGCATCAATGTTCAAGCTCTTGCAACACTGCTAGTTATCTAAAATAGGCATAGCTTTAGTTTTAAGAAATAAACATTTACTTTATTATTTGAAAGAATGAAAGTTTATACATTTGTACAATATATGACAATAGTGTTGTACTTCGAGCCGATCCGGGGTACAACACTTTCACTAGGTTGAAGGTACAACACTTGGTCATGTTTCAAACAATGGCTACCAAAATTTAATGTAAAATAAACTAATTACTTCACCCTTTTTAGCTGAACGATCGCTTTTACTTATATAAAAATTTGTAATTAAAATTATTTAGAAGTTCTGTAACCTAAAAAGTATGAAATATTTTTTCTTTAATTCTGCATAAGCTTATTAAATTTAACTCAATTTCTAAATTTAATGAACTATGCAATATTTACACCAATTTCTAATTATCCCAAATCCAGTTTTTTTTATTCGTGAAAATATGTTATTGCAAACTACAAAAGAAGAAATTTCTATATTATATTTTCAATTAAAAAAAATTCTTTTGATCCCGGAACGAAATTATGCTAACTTTGAGGTATTAAAAATTTCATAAAAAGCGTACATATTTTTGCTATTCAAGCTTACAGGTTAATTTCATTTCACATAAAATATTCAATTTTTTCTGAAACCACCATTCAAAAAGTTTCTTTGTCCTGAAGAACTGAGTTACAGCATTTTTTTAGATCAAAATATGGAAATTTCAACAGAAATTGCCTAAATCAGTGTTGTGCATAATTATTGTCTAAAAAAATCGGAAATATTCAAATAAATTCTTGTATTTATTTGATTTGAAGAATCAGTATTTAAAACTGATATTGTTTTTATTCCTATTTTACTCCAAATCATCCTATTAATAGGCAAAATTTGTACGGTTGCACGGATATTTGTGCGTTTGTCATCCCAAAAGCGCTACAGACACAGTATTTAAGCCAGAAACAAATTCAAGGTGGCGCCACCACCATTTCTTTGTCTGGATCGACATTATTTTATAGCCGGAGGTTAACTTATAATGACAAAGCTTAGCGCTAATATATATATTTTAAGTCAATGACTACTATACACGTTTTGTTTTTTTAATTACACGTGATATCACATTCATATTCACTCTTCAAGCATATTTCGAAACTAACCTCTAAATATAGATAATTACATGCTTACAAGAGTTACCATAATCAAAATAAAACAATAAATATTTTGTTTTATTGCTTAGTCATCATTCAAATTATACGTGGGCTGTTATGGACGTCGTTGCTTTTAAAAAAATGACCTTAGAACATCGTTTTCATTTTTGTGTTTTCGAAAAATATCACGGTATTTTCAAAAATGCGGAATCTCTTTTACTTCCGTGAATATTTCACGGGTTGCCACTAGTTATACAATAAACGTTTTTAAGTTTTCTTCAGGAAACATCTACGGAAGGTTGGACTACGTTTATAAGAACGAATTTTCTGATATGAAAAGTCTAAGAAGAGCCGCGATTCCACCATCTGTTCTGCTCTACTTGTCTGCCCTACATTCGATGGATGGCCCTACATCGGAGTTTCCATTGGAGGAGGCTGCGCTGCAGTGTGGCAAGGGGAATCTTGTTTCACTCCTGCCATAAACCAGCCACGGTTTCCTAATGCCGTTTCAACAGACTAAAGGTCGTCTGTTTCCTAATGCCCGTTTCAACAGACTAAAGCCGCAGTAGTTCAAAGGGGAAGCGTCATGTGATTTAACTGGAATCGAACTGAACGGAATTGATCGAATCCCTGTTCGTTGGCCATTCGTGATATGTAGGCCATTGTTGTTCGGGTGGTGTAACTCGACGCTTTGTCCTGATGGATACATACTTCAGACGATGCAGTATCGTACAGTGCTGGAATATCGCTGAGGTACGATGGTTGTAAGATGCTTTACTGATAATCCGTAGCATTAACCTTTGCCTTTCAATCAATTTTTCGCGAAGGCAATTTCCCCGATAGCTCTAACCAGTCACAATTCTGAAGCCCTTTGAAAGCTTTTGCTTACATTGGGGGAATCATTCTGAACGACCTTTCGCATCACAATGACGATAAAAAATTGTACGTGGCTTGTTACAGTCGTTGAGCTAAACCCATGCTTCGTCCAATGTCACAACATACTTCCATTTTTCGCCCGACAAATGCTCTTCATACAACTTCCAACTGTTTGTCTTACGTTCGGCGTTGTGTCGAGGCAACAGCCTATGAACATTTGCTTTGTAGTGCTTCTTTAGGTGTAAGTCATTATGAATGAACCACTTGAGATTTACGCCCCTATCGACGTCGCTTATGACGTGTAATGTGGGATCATGTGGGATAAACAAACAATTTAGTGTGAATTACTCAAAAAATCGTCGATTTTTGATATTTCAAGACGGAATGGTTCAGTACTGTGCTGTTCCTTATTGTGATAATTCTGTAAAACGCTTGGAATATCCTTCTTTAATATAATATTTCCTCTATATCGACACGAGTTAAAACAAGGCACATGGCTTTGTTTATCCCACAAGCCAAGCAGTAGCTTGGTGGGATATTTTGTAACTACGAAGCCCCGCCTATTCTCAAGTGGTCCATTAAATTATAGCTTTCGTTGATAATATATTGCTGTCGTCTTCTTTAATAGGCTGTAATAAACTCTACATCCGATATGAACATTTAAGAAGGCTTACAATTGTTTCATCCAAATCAAATCTTTTAGTTCACCCTCTATATCTACACGGGTTAAAACGAAGCACATGGCTTTGTTTATCCCACAAGCCAAGCAGTAGCCTGGTGGGATATTTTGGAACTACGAAGCCCCGCCTATCCTCAAGTGGTCCATTAGGCGTGTTATGGTTGTTTTGGAAACTCCCGTTCGTTGTGCAAGACTTTATGGGTGCTGGTATTTTCTTCCATAATGTTTTGTTTAACCTTACAGACCACAGCTGTAGTGTGAGCGCTTCGTGGATGTGGTTTGGGCTCTCGGGTTTCTTTCTCACTTCACTAACAACCTTAAAACGTAACTCGGCAATAATTCGACTAATAACAGGCTTGGAAGTTTTAAAATTTCGTTGCTTACACATTTCTATTATTCTGGAATATGAATATTTCGCATCGAAAAGGTCTACAACGTACCCTTCCCATTATATCGGTACTCGTGGAGCCATTCGAGCACACAACACTAATGTACATATGTGAACACTGATTTCACTTCCTTAGCAACAAAAACAAACAATAGGAATTCCGGTTCAATTCATGTGCGCATAACAATGCGCTATTGAAAATGTTTTTATAAACATGGTCCAACCCTCCATTAATATTATAATAAATTTCCCGAAATATTACTGAATCTTGTAATAAATATTTTAACATTTATTAAGATTTAATGTCGTTTCAATTTTTTAAAAATTGAAATGAAAATTTATCAATAATATTTCTTTAACCTACATAAAAAATAATGAAATATGAACGTAATGTAATGGGCCCGGTGGTCGATTGGTAAGGGCTTTTGGCTACGGGTTGGAGGTGGCGGCTTCGATTCCTAGTCTCGGCGGAGGGAGTGGATTTTTCCATGCTCATTCTCCTCCAAATTGGTGCTAAGGTCTACCCAACCTCTGTAGAATGGGAACCGGGTTTCTTTCTCTGGGGTTAAAAGATGACGAAAATCGGGCTGACCACTTGAGCTCAACTTAGTCCCATTGGTCACGAAACACCGGTAGACTACCTCCCGCGACTCCAAGCGCCACATAGGCCTGTAGTACGACACTTTAACTTTTAACATAATGTAATGGAAACAAAAAAAATATAAAAACAATAAAAGAAATATACTAAAAAAACAATTTAACTATTAATAACTGATATTCGTGAGATGTTATTTTCTAGAATAATTTTTTTTTAAATTTATGATAGAATATCATTACATTATCGTGAAAATTATCCTTATACCATCGAGTGTTATTTTCATTAATGAAGTTTTTGATTTTCAAAACAATTGATTAAAAATAATTGATAACCATTGAGATAGTTTTTCGGATTGATTTTAAGTTTTTGGATTGAAATATTCCTGTGTGCTTTCTAAATAATTATCAGGAAGAACTTACGAAGTTTACTACTGCACTCTCTCTACTTCTTCGGAATAGAAATATGAAATGCTAAAGAGATGATAATCGGATAAGATGGTGAAGATAGTTCATAAGCCTTGCGAAAAACGATCTTCTCCAGATTCATGGCTCAGGAGAATTACTGTTTGAATTGTTTACCTAGCTATCTTGATCATCGTTCCTTCTTAGTATTTTGTTACTTTTCGTATTGTCTTTCTAATTCAGATTCCTCTATCCAGCATGAAAAGTGTTCTATGAATATTAGTAAACAAATGGTATGTAAATAAACAGGAAATACATCTTAATTATTATTTAAAAGTCATTCGGCCATTATTTTTTTTAAACATAAAATTTCATTTTCGAATAACAATTTTATTGGATAAATTTACAATCTAAATATAATTTCTAAGGTAAGTCTTTATCAAAGTCTAATAAGTAAAACCTTACAGGAGAAAATCGCACTATTTTGATCAACTTGGATATAAAGTCTTAAAAATTTACAAAGGAATAAAAAGGGATAAAAACGCACTGCAAATAAAATCACTGAGCTACTGTTTGAAGCTACGTTTTTATCCCTTTTATTGCTTTGTAAAATGTTTCTACGCATGTTAAATTTAACATTAAGTATAACATTTACTTTAATAATTCATGAAATATAAAAAGGATTCAAAATGCATGGATTTGTCTCCGAAACTTTGGGAACTTTCGCGAAACAAAAGTAGTTGAAGTTCAGCTATTGAATTCATTTGCTAATATAATTTGGAGGTTTTTTAAAATATAAAACTATTTATAATAATCGTAAATGTAAATAAATAATTTAATTTATGGAAAGAACGTTTCGTCATTTGCTGGTAAAAAGCAGTCAGTTCTAAGATGTTTTAATGTTTCTAATTCTTTCTTTTATCTCATAAGAATAAGTATTTTTTTAATGACTAATTCGATTTCTTAGAAAGTCATTAATTTGACAACTATGGCAAGTCGGTAGATTAAACGATATAGAAATGATATCAAACAGACAGACTGAAAAGCTACACACATTTTTTATATTAAAAATGATATTATTACACATAAAATAAGAAACTAATTTGTTGTTTGCTGTTTTTCTACAAAGTAGATACAATTTAATCATTTTTAATTGCATTGTACTCCTTTAATATCGTCGCAGCTGTTTGAATTTAACATTAACATTATGTTCTTTGAAAACATTCAGTATTTTTTCCTTTCATCGACTTTGGCCAACTATGGACCACGGGCTAGCCCTACCTGACAACATAAGGGTGAGACTACGAAATTCCAGAGGGGGGACGAGATTCACACCCCGTCCAGAAATAACCCTGAAATAGTAAGTAAGTTTCCCCAGAGGAGAAACGGCCGAAACACAGAAGAAGAAAGATGAAACATCCATGCTCTCGACCGGGATTTGAACCGGGTACTGGTACACAGGCCGCACGGCAGACCGATGCCTGAGACCGCACGACCACGCCGGCACGGCCATTCAGTATTTTATTATAATTGACTATTAGTTTTAAGAAAGACAACTAAAATTCTGCTTTATTAATGATAATAATAGCAGTGTCATTAATTGTATAGATGTAAATTATAGATGTATAATGATGTAAATTATTTTAATCAAGAATTGTAAAAAGAATTATAATCAACAATCTTACACAAGATATTAGAATGGGTTATACTGTATTAATAGAAAGATAACATACCTTTTCAAAAGAAGTACTTTTTTTTAAAAAAATAACATCTTAAAAATAACCTTAAAATAACATCTTATATAGAATTTAATCTCTAATTACGATCTAAATGCTGATGCATATTAGATATGATTTTCTGTTTTCTCAATATATAAAAAGAAAAGTCCTGACTCACTCATTCATTCACTGAATTATCAACGCCCAGCCCAAACCCTTGGACCTAGAAAGCTGAAATTTTTGCACAAAGGCTCCCTTAATGATGTAGACAAGGAATAAGGCCGGGTTTTTCGAAATTCCCATGGGTTTAAAATGACCAGGAAGTGTGTGGCGGCCAACCCGCAATACATCTGAGTTATCCGGAGAAGCCATATCGGGCTGCGAATTCGTATATTTTACAATCTCGATATTAATTTGCTAAATAAATATAGTTTTTTTTATGCTATGTATGCAAGGTATCCGGCTAGTTTAATAATAAAAATAATAAAGTTCGTCTTATAGTAATTGAATAGATCAGTTGCATTCACAATTTACATTTCAAAGAATGGAAAGACAATTTTTTTTTAGCTATTCAATTATCTTTGTTTTTCCTTCACTGATAATATTTCTTTAATTTCTGTTAATATTATCTTGAAATTTGTTACTTTGAAGTTAATTTTCAACCATTTTCCCATAAATTCTTTTTAGCCAATAAAATTTCTATCTTTGTATCAGAATGGTGTTTCGTTCAGATGCAGCAATTGGATAATCTCTAATTATTTTTCACTCCTTATTTTTATGGGGGAGAGGATCATTGCAGAGGAATTTGAACGACTTACTCTAGATTTTCCCTTTGTAGAAATAGCGTAACTGCAATTTATGTTGCGTTAGTCATGTGATATGCATTCGATACTTGATTAGGAATAGAATGCACTTGCTGCTATTTAAAATGCAAAATTTTAACTGAATGGAAAGTTCGTTACATTAAAGCTTCACATTTAATATTGCGATAATTGTATTCTATTGCTAACAGAGTGTACGACATACATACTATGATGACATACTGCTGCTATATCGCTTCCTATTTTTCAATGCAACAATGCATTGGTTGATCAAACCATGGACTGAAAATTAGCAGAGAAACAGTATGAAATATGCAAATAAGAACAAAAAAAAAAAAAAACAGTCACCAGTGGGATTTGAATCTCAGCATAAAGATGAACAGAGCCTGTCCGTCATCATCAATGGCGCTGCTATGTTATGGAAATGCTGTTTATAAGACATAGCCGTAGAGAAGAATCCGTCCATGCCCAAAATTAATGGAATGAAGAATTTAAAGTTTGACGCCTTTACAAAAGATATAGGGGATTTGTGTACCTTCGACCTACACTGATTGTAGCGCTATGTGTTGGGTTGGGTAACAAATTAATATAAGTAATGCATGGATTTACCGTAGGCTTCTGGTAAGTTGTGCTCGTTGATGACGAATGCAAGGTGTTACTAGAAAATATTGAAGTCACTTTTTACCTATTGAAGGTAAGTATTTTTCAGGAAATACTTTTCCTTTTATAATTGTAACTATTTGTTTTTATGTGAAAATGATAGGCAGATCTTATAAAGCATTATTTTAGCTATAGAAACATCTGTTTCAAACTTCATTTAGGTTAAGCTCCAAATTGTAGCCAAATTTTTATATAAGTAAAAGCGATCGTTCAGCTAAAAAGGGTGAAGTAATTAGTTTATTTTACAATAAATTTTCTATGAAAAACCGCTGTTTATGTAGAAAAAACCTCTTATCACAATAAAAAATGAGCTAGTTTAGTAACTCCTAAATTTTATAAATGTAGGAAAAGATATATAGACTTTCAGAATATTACATGTACTATTGTGGCATTGTTCACTAAAGCTAAACTGTTTCCAGATTCTACAAAATCAAGCAATTTTGTTTAAAAATTATTTGTCCTTTTGAGTGCATCTGTAAGTTGGGGCATCTTTCTTATCAAGAACTTTGTAATCACTTTGAATTTTAATTCATTTTTATATAATATTATTTTTGATAGAAAATCATGATAGATACATTACAGTTGTTAAATTTTTGTTGTAAAGTTTCTATCCCATGTCAATAAAATATTAAATTAAAATCAATAACTATGCAATATTTAAACAAATTTATAATTTCCGTCAATACTATTCTTGTATGTTCTTGAAATGTTCTATGAAATGAAATGAAATGTTCTTACTTTTCAATTACTATGAAATATTCCATTACTTTATAATGATGTTTGAATTAGTCTTCTTATAATAATTTGAACAGAGCTATAAGTATTAAAAAGAATATATCATCACTCGAATTGCAAATATTATTCAATGTTGCTAATTTTCGGAAAAGAAAGCCTATTCTTTTTAATATAATATGAAGAGAGAAGAAGTTAGTAAGAAACATGGAGTTATAATTATTTTTAACAGCGAAAATTTAATAACGTTTCTAAAAATTGACAACTCAAAATGCTTTATTTCTGAAAGTAAGCGATATTTTTGCCGTTTTAGGAAAGAATTTTTTATTCTGATTTAATCCATAATGTGATGATTTGATGACTGCCAAATTACTGTGAACCTTCAAAAATTAATATTTTTTTAAATATTCTTACATACAAATCTTCAAAAAAATTAAAGCATGTATCAAAATAATTTTCTAAAATAGACAAACGTAAATCTTGAAATCAATTCAATAACTACCAAAAATCTCTTCTCACACATTCAGACTTCACAAGATTTATAAAGGTCAAATGCAAATCAAAAATGATATTTTCCGTTGCAATCTATTCTCAGAATTTCGATCTGAGTTCAAATTTTCAGCTTCAGTTCCCAATTATTCACTTTCTCTGGAAAAGAACCAAATTTAGAAATGATACAAGATTTTCTGAAAGTTCAGCAAGTTTACTTTGCTTTTGAATGCAACAATAATCATTCACTTGGCTTAGAAATACACAGCATAGTAAAGGCAGCCAAATTGTACAAAAAAAGACGAAGCAAGAAAATGGATAGACTAAAAGTTAGTAACTTTTGATACATTTTATCAACTACGATGTGATATTTTTAATGGATTCTGTCAATTCTATCACATTAAAAACCAAAATCAAAAAGAAACCTCAAATCTGTTTGTTTAAAAGCTAGTAAAACTTTAGTACATAATACTAGAAAAATTTATTAGAATTACATTAGAAATATATTACTAGAATTAGGAATACATTGTATTTTTAGAGATTCATTGAAGAAATACATTAACAGAATTTCTTGGAGGAAACTAATATATTTAAAAAAATATTATAGTTTCTATCATACTTTTACTGATACATTCGATATTTTACATATATTTTTACTGATACATTACATTTTACATATATAGAATATAGAATATCGAAATATCTACAGTGAAAACTTAGGAGCCTCTTTGAATGTTTAATGCAGATGTGTTATCAAAGAGGATTCTAGTTACCTTTCCAGTTAATTATAGGAAAAGATTTGCATTAGGCCATCAAAATCAAAAAAATGATTAAATGTAACTAAATAAATAATAAATGTTACGTTACTTTGAATATTGTAAAGTAATTTATATTCCAATGAAATACGTGCTTGAGGAGATAATGATTTTTCCCTGATGTTTCTCCTCTAGACATGTCCTGGTGCTCTCTGGACTGTTACTGAATTAAAGGCAGGAGGACGTCGTTCGTCCATCTTATTTCATTCGGATGGTCGCGAATCATTGGAGTCAATACCTCCAATTCCCCGAAGGGATATTATCTGTTAAAAGATATCCTTTAACATAATTGGAAAAAGAAGAAATGATTAGGAATCTTGTGGAAAAAGAAATTAAGAAGCGATTGATGAATTATATGATTTTTATTTTGCATATATCTCAGCAAAATCTCTCAGCAATATAGTGTTTATCTCGTAATTGTTGTGTGGATGGCCTTGTTTCTAAAGGATTCAGTGTTTGATTAATGTGTAAATATTACATTTTCTGTCTAGTAGAAATGAATAACTGATATACTAAAGAATTCCTTACTTTTACTCAACTCTTCGTTCTTTCACTTTTATCTATTTTTTTCGTACCCTCGGGCTCTTAGCACTTCTACCTTTGGCTACGACAAGCACGAGAAATTGTAAGTCGTTCGCAGAAGAGTTGTTACCTAGGGTAGGACGTAGGAGACAGCTCACATAGTAGCCGCAGAAAGATACGAAACACAAAAGAAAAAAATAACATCCAAGCCCAACACCATGATTCGAACCTAGATTACGACACATCTGCTTCGTGAAAGGCCGCCGTCTTGACCTCAAGGCTATGCCGGAACCGTTCTTTCACTGATTTGAAGTAACTTCTATTTTGTATTTTTGTTAATTAAAATACTTATATTTGTTATTATTAATTATTACAGGACCATACACACCAATAAAAGAGAACTAACTTTATGAACCAAAACATAATATCAGTAACATGTTTCTAAGAATCTTCATCCTCAGCCTATAAACAAAAATGAAAACATATAGGCTTATAACAGCCCCAAGAACATCGTAAGTAGTAATCACTTACATAATAATTCAATATTGGAGTAAGTTATTATCTAACACACACACTCCTTATAGACAGCTCATTATTATAACAACTAGTAGTGTTAATAATGACAGACTCAAAGAATTTACGCAAATATCGCCTTTTTGCTGACCATAAATAATTGACTTATTTGTTATGATCTTGTGCCCGTATCGTTATGATGTCTTGCCGTTAGATATTTTAAATCACCTTTTTCAATAGCATTACAGTGCTCATTCATTAGAATATTAGTCCGTCTTTTTGTTTCTCCTACGTATTTGCAGTTTGGGCTTCCATTTTCATATTTTATTCCATAAATGGTGTAGAATTTGTCCAAATTATTCACTTTCTTGTTGTTACTGTTGATTAACCTTTCAACGGTGTTGTTTGCTTTATAAGCTAACTTTATTTTGAATTTTCCAGTAACGGCGCTAATCCAGTATTAATGTCCTCATCATACGGTAATGAAACGTATTTGACTTCAGATTATCTTCTTTTTTATTGCTGTTCAGTTTATATCTATTGTCCTTTAAAGTCTTATTAATTACCTTATTTATAAAAGTCATAGTGTAATTATTAAAAGTGTAGATATTACGTATATTTTGCAATTCCTGTATGAGTAATATTCCATTACTACAGATATTAATTGCCCGATTGATGGCCCACCGTAATGAGTTAACCTTATATCTCGAGGAACCGCAGGCGTAAAGTTCAATGTAATATCTGCGTTGGTTGGTCTAATCTTTCTAATGCCTCGTACTTTAGATCGGAGAGAAAACAAAAATGCTTTTGAATACAAAATTTGAACTTGAGATGTTAAATTGCTATCTGTCTATAACTTAAAAAATTAAATTTCATTCATTTTAATTAATTTTCATTAATTTCCATAATTTAAAAAATACTGGTCTATAACCTAAAACTATAATAAGAAAACTATAGGAGTTTATAAGAAAACTTTCTATTGATCGGACGAATAGGAAGATGCTGAAGTGCAAACACCGCCCGTATGTTGGAATTCAGTTAAAGTTACAGAGAAAAATATGTCCGAAAATTAAAGATCTCTGTGATGCAATCTTGTCTTCTCAGTTGATTTTTTTATGTTGACCTGTTTATTAGTTATTTTCTCGTTCTTTCATATTTTCAATTGACTTCAAATAGCTACTTCTTATTTTATATGTTTTAGTTTTAGGAAAATTTGAAATTATTTAGTAGAAAAAAATTCAAAAAATGTTAAATATTATTGTTACAATATAAAAATTTACAATGGTTTGATATAAATATCAAAACAAAATCCAGTCGCAAAAGAATTAGTAGTTTATGGGTCATTGTCAAAGTAAGTGGATCAAATAATGTCCCTATGCCCTAAAAATCTATATATATAAAATCAAGTCCTTATTTTGTAAGGTGATATTGCTTATAAGAATAGGGAGGAAGGGCTTAACACTCGTACAAACAAGAGAAAATTAATGATTATTGTTTTCAGAAATCTTGAGTAAAAGTGTTCCCTCCGTGGATAGTCCCCATCCATGTTCCTTGAAAATGTTTAATTTTCTCTGTCTTATTATTAATGATAATGGTAAGATATGATTTTATATTGATAATATGAACGTTTTTGAACAAATAAACAAAGAAATTGACAGCTTAAATTGTAAATATTTGACAAAAATAATAACAATAAAGTGCCCCTGAAGAAGAAGTCCACTATGTGGACAACTATATGCAGTTCAGTAAAAATCCAACAGAGTGAAGCTGTTGTTAGTAAGCTACAGATGGGAAATTAGCCATTTTGTTTGAAGACAAGGCAGCAAGTAAATATGAGTTTATTTATTGTATTTTAAATAAGTTGAAGTTTTTTATACTGATTACGTAGAGATTGTTATTCCCCTCCCTTGGCAAGATTTTATCAGACAAGAAATAAATTTAGTCACCTAATAAGTTTAAGAAATAAGAAATAATATAATTAATTGCTCCTTTAAGCTAATTTTTGTATAGATAAAATACTCTACCAGTAAAGTTGATTCTGTTCCCTCCGTGGAATTGTGTCCATGGAGGGGACACTGTTGTCCACGTAGTGAAAATATCTATAAATTTAGAATCATGCCACACCCATCTTACAGATAATGTGGCACTGGTTTTCTCAACTATGCTGGTGTGGGTTCCTTGCTTTTAAAAAGCAAGACCTAGTTTCTATGCAGTAGAAATAGACTTACATAGTTTCTTTTCCATATTAAGGAATTTGATCAAAACATCATTTGGGCAGAACTTTGTGCTGCAATGCTACTAAGATAGAAGTTTGGAACGAAAGTGCCACTTTTATTTTGAATCAACTATAAATGCAAATGAGTTTCAATAAATGCAAATGAAAACAATACTTATCAATAATGAGAAAAAAACTCCCTGTAGTAATTATAGACAAAGAACAACAGTGCCAGAAAACACAGTTGTGTGATCTTCAAACCCCAAAAAGAGATTTTTCAATACCATGTACAGAAACATTATTAAATGCATGCAGCATGTATCAATGTATACTAGTTTTGAGCAGTTTAAAACATTAAAGAAACAATTTCATAAGGAGATGTTGTTTTATATATTGATTTTAGTGAAGATTACTAGTGCAAATATGCAAGGGAAAAATGCAGTAATAAAAACAAAATGATTATATTGTAGTGAAATGTTTTGGGAAAAAGACAGTCCTCCACGTTGTGGCAATTTGTAGATTTCTATGATGAATGGGTGATGAATACTCAGTATTTTTTTCTTGAAAAAATTGGTCAGTTTAAGTTTAGTTTACGGGACAAAGGTGATGGTAAACAAGTTCTTTCCGCCATGGCGGAACGGCAAATTCCTTTTTATGAACATAATAAATTATTATCCACTCAGTAAACAGTGGATTGTATTTTGATTGATTTTTTTATGATCGATCTTAACAAATAGGCACTTTTAATAGCGTGCACAAAACATGAGATCCATTTTTTTTGACATATTGTTATGACATTATTGATGTTATAACATTATGGTGTTAATTATATGTAATTTTAAAAACCGCAGCCGTTTAAATCCAATGAACCATTAATTCAGTATACAGGATGATTCATAAAAAATACTTTGTTTTTACTTTGTTTTTATTTATTTCCCTCCCCCCAGGAGCTCTTTTGTGTTTGAAATAAACCCAATGGAGTCAACACTCCCTTTCTTCCCTTAACTAGACCAATTTTTTTTCATCGGGGCATAAATAAGGTTAAAATGGGGACCCCATCATCCGATTCAGAATCGCACGTTCGATCCGGAAATCCATGCCCTATTTTACTTTTTTTTTACACCGAATTTGACAGAAAAATATTTCGATGTTGGTTATTTATAGGCCTATTTTTCCACTACTTTATGAATCACCATGTATACACCAACATGTTTCGTATGATTATATATACATTTTCAAGGCTAAGGTTTAATATGTAGCATAGAACGAATTACATTTTGAAAAACAATTTTTGGTTAATAAATAACGCTTTTAACTTCAAATCTTCTAAAACTTTAAATGACAAACTTACATAAATTCATAACGATACAAGCTACTTCAACTGACATCAATACAATTTGGAAAACTATTAAAATATTAAGAAGGACAATTTGGAAAATTTTAAAAATAAAATTTATAAAATTTAAAAAATAAATATTTTGGCTTTGTAATTAGAACCTATGAGTGAACGTGGTTAATATCACGTTTCATATTGTTGTATTTGTTTAAGTTTTTCACGTTTTTTAGCGTTCTTGTCTTGTTTTTTATTTCAATGGTGTTAGGTAAGGGAGCGATGTTCTCCCTCCTAAAAAATGTTTGTAGTAATCCTGAAGAAGTCTTTGGAATGTAGAATAAAGACGAAATATTGATGTCAGTTGAAGTAGCTTGTATCGTTATGAATTTATGAAACGCTTTTAACATTTTCAATTTTTATAATCTATACTATAAAAGGGAAATTGCTGGATGTGTGCGTCTGTTTGAAATGTCTAGCATACTTTCCAACATACTACAAACTTTAAATTTGATATATCGGTAGGTTCCATAGTGTAGACAATGTAAAATGTATAAAAAGAAACTTTTTTATTTTGGCGTGGGCGGGGGGAAATGACCATGAATTGTGTGGCGGCAAACCCACAATACACATGAGTTAAGCGGTCTGCAATGCTTTCCCCCTGCCATTTCGAGTGATCTTTTTGAATTTCTTGATTTCAATTTCTTTTTCATTCACATCATTCTAACCCGTACAAAGAATGGGAATTTTGCTAGTGTATGTTATTATTAAGCATTACGGGAATCGTAAACTATTGTCGTACAAAAATATCATTTTTTTTGGGTTGTTAGAATTGTCATTGATAGAAGTCCAATATTAGTTCTGACCATTTGTTTTTGGCATTCAGAGAAGATTTTAAAAGCAAATTTGATAGCTTATACAATATTTTGTAACAAAATTGAAATCCTGTTGAAACAGAATTCAGTGATGTTAAATAACCTTTGACTCGAGCTAATTACTTTTACAATTTATGATTTTGCCTAATGTCAAGCTATAAACTCCCAAATGTACAATTTTAACATTGTATAGCAACTGAGAATTGTTGTGTTATTGTCAACTTAAAACTAAAGTCCGTGACATTGGAACTATAAATTTTCAAAAAAAAATCTTGAAAATCAAAAAAATCAAAAAAATCCCGGCAGTTTAAAATCCATTAAAATTATTTTTCATTTTTAAATTGTCTATTTAACTTGAACTTTGTTGAAGTTTGAAGTTTGATTTCGAAATTAAAATTTATTCATATTTTTTGGAATTTTATTTGCAATTTGTAGACAAAAACAAAAAAATATTTCGTTCCAATTTTATAAAATATTAAATAAAAAGAAGAACTATTATAGATTCAGATATAACAATCAAACAGCATATGTAAATATAGATTTTTACGCTGCCTAAAAAAAATAACATCCCATGAAAATCATGAAGGCAAATAAATAGAAAAATAGAAAATCAGAATTCAAAAGGAAATATAAAAAAAAAGTAAATGAATAAATAAAATATAATTAAATAAAATAAAATTCCAAAAATAGAATTTAGTTATTGTAGTATCTAACCATTGCAATATCTTAATACTTGCCAGAATCTCATAAAAAATTACTTAAGTGATATTTCTGAATATGTTGTCACTTAATACTACTTTGTATTGATTTATGGGCGCATTAAAGAAGAAGTATTTCAGAAAATGGAAACGAGTGCGTAATTTTAAAATAACTTTAACTTTAATAACTGGTTTCCTAGGTTAAGAATTTTAATTTATTTGATATTAATAATATTTAGTTATTTATCGTAGAAAGCATATGATGCAATGGGAAAAATAAGAAAAAGTACAATAACTGGATACCAAGATTATATTTCATGACTTTAGAACTAATTTCTTTACTTTCGAATTAATTTAGTGAATAAAATTTATAATATTTAGTTTCTACGGACTAATGATATTATTTTCCGTTTAACAGAAACATTTATACTGTTATAACAATAGCTTCGTTTTCTATTTGGATTTTGTTTTCAACAATTATTTCTTAAAAAAAATACTATTTTCTTAAATATTTTAAATTATAATCTGTCTTTTAAATATCAATTTAAAAGATTCAATTTTCTCAGAAAAAAAACATTGAACAGACCAAATTGGATTCACTGTAAAATTTTATATTAAATATTAATATGTTTCAAAAATGTCAAAATTCGCTTTAAGGGATTCGTTGACTTTTAAAAGTGCTTTTACCTCTATTCAGTGAATGACTGAAATACAAATTGCTGAATCTTTTTGAACTGACATCTATTTAACAAAAGACTCCAAGTAATACAGTAAAAACTTACAAAACACTTTTTATTAATAAACAAAAGAACTCCAGCTTGGCTATATTTCGAAAGTCTCAGCGACGTTTCTTTTACGAGCCTTACATCATAGGGAAAAGAAACATCGTCTTCTTCCCCAAATAATAAAAAGTGAGACTTTCGAAATACAGTCAAGGTGGATTTCTTTTGTTTATTAATAAAAAGAGTTTGACATCTATTTATTTCAGAATATCAATGTTTTTTCAGAGAAGGACAATTGCTCGAAAAAAGAAAAAGACACCAAAGTCATCTGTTGAATAACAATTTAATAATCAATCGTAATTATCAGTGGAACTGTTACTATATAATAACAAGAATTATATAGAACATTTAACACGATATGCCTGAGTCTATTTGAAGAGAGGAACTTTACAGACAGAGTTTATTACAGGTCAAACCTTCCAGCATTACTAAAATAAATTTACCAAGCGGTGACTTCCTTCCAGTGTTCCCTTTCGCTGTAGTAACTAATATTTTGTGCCCTGAGGGCTCTAGAGTGAAAACTGTTTGCCCTTCACAATTTACGATTTTGACCACAATAGCCACGAAGTCATGTATTGCAGCATTTTAAGCATAATAGGTTGGACTGGGATTTATTGAAGTTTCTCTCATAAAACTTAATGGTTTCCGTTTATTAAGAAAGGATTACTTAGGATTAGGATATCTCGCAAACTATCTACTTTTAACATTCTAAAACTGTTTAAAGTAGAAATGCAGGAGTTGGGATTGTCTAAATCGCATTTCTTTAATTTTCAGCTTTTGATAAGATTTATATTTTTAGGATATTCCATTGCACTATCTACATTTTCGGCAATAGAGTAAATTTTATGATCTTTCATTTCTGTTATATTCGTTTGGAAAATTTAGTTCTCTTCAATCAATTAGGAAAGAAAGTTTCCTATCAATTAGACTTTCATAGAAATCTTTGGTAGGCCCGATATTAACTTCAATGTTCTAGAATATTTTGGATAAATCATTATGAAAACACTAGTATTTGTAATCCTGCATATCTTCCTCAATACGAAACGTTTTTGTATAAAAAAACAAACTTGCATCCGTGATAATTTAGGTAGGCCTATATCATTATCTTAACTCTCTTGTTCAAACAAACTAATTTCATTATTGTAATAATCCTATTCAGTGGAATGACTGGTGATCTATTCAAAACAATGAATGCAAACATATTTTTATATTTGTACATGAAGTAACAGAACTTTGAAATTGATCCATGGTATTACAGCAGAGTAATATACAGTAATGCAGATAATGTTCACATTGGTATATGGACATATAAGATCCAGATTCGAATTTGCGAAATGAACTCAAATATGAATTGAGGACGAGACTAACGAGGTACCTGACTTATTTCGTATATGCGCTCTAGTGAACCTCAACAACTGCACATCGTCGTCCTTGGCCTATCTAATAAGATAAAATGTGCAACAGCTGCCAAATAAACCTAAGGCCGTTAAAATTAAGGCCGTTGGCAATTAAGCAAAATTTTTCGGTATACTAGGCCTATTTACAAAAATACCTGTAAATGTATTGATAAGCTGAGAAATGTAAATCAATGATTATTGATAAAGCATTTTGTATAAGTTTAAATAGAGCAGATGAATTATTTCAAATTAATGAATATGGAATCCCACCATCAATTAAATGGAAAATTATTGAAATGTTTGAAACGATATTAGTACTGCTCTGATTTGTTATCAGCTTGTTATTATTTTTTTTCCAACACAAGCAATTTAATGAATAAGAATATGGTAAAGCAGTTACTGAATTAACACTATAATCACATTATCCATTGATAGGGAAAATATTATTCGAGTATGATCTTTTCTTTTCTTCATTGTTTTTGTTATTTTGTACTCACTTTTTACTTTGAGCTTTTGAATCTCTATCTTCCATTGTATTTTAGAGGAGTTAACTTTAGTGTTCTATATTCTGTTTCTTTATTTTTTTATCTTGATTTTTTCAACTATTTTAATGTTATTTAATTAAATTTAACTTGATTTTTGTGATAATGTAATGAAATTATTGTCTTCAGCATCTGCATACAGGATCTAGATGTAGAACCCGGCAGGACTGTAATTTCTTGATATTTAAATAAAAAAAAACATACAGATATGACATCTCGATGGAAAATTTCTTCAAACATATTCCCAGAAAATGGTTAGTTAAGCCAAAGCAATTTAGTGGACCGTTGTCTTATTTGAACTTTCTGACTTATTTGCTGACAATGTTTTGTATTAATAGTGTCTATAAAAATATTTAAAGTAGGCATAAACTTTTGGTTATCTGTTGTTTAATAAATATTTATTAAGCAGTAATAACGTAAGTTCAAATAACGATAATTGCAAATATTGAATTAAATTAACGATTGCAATAGAGTTGTTTACAATGAATTAAAGAAATATTTACTTTAGACATGTTCAAAAATTCTTAAAGTAAGGGCAGTTTCAGTTTGTTTTCAATAGCAATGATAAATATCAACACCTGCATTATTCTTGCTGGAATGTTATCATAACATTATTCGCATTAATAATTTACAGGATTCTTAACTTTATAGATTCATAATAACATATACTCTTCCGCTTGTTTATTTCTCTACTTTTCAGAACTTGTTGACTTATTCAATTAGTGCTGATCTTGAAGCGTTATTACAATTTTATTTTAAGCTTCAAAGTTTTTCTCTATTTATGTACTTAGTAAGCTCTTCAATTAAAAATTCTTTTCTCGGATCTTTGATTCAACATATCTTTGTACAATTTAAATACATATTTAATTTCACAGTGTATTTTCACGAAACTTTTGTAAATTCCGTCTGATGTTCCATATTGGAATTTGACTAAAACATTATCCTACTAGAAAAATTTGAAGAATTCATGTAAGAAAAGAAATTTTAATTTCTTACACCAGTCATTACCGACCATTGATAGAATGGAAGAATGAAACTTTTATTCTCTTTGCGAAGGTCGTCATTTTCGGAGTTTAAACAAAAGGGTACTTAGTGAATATGCACGATCTTGGAATCATTCCAAATACTGGGTTAATAAATTCGGCAGAGAGTTCCAAACACAGACTAATATTTCATTTCGGCTCTTTCCACATCAAATTGAGCATAAACATAAAGTATTTTTATTACTTTTCAAAATTAAAATAAATTTCAGGAAAAAAATTAAAATTCAACGTTTTTCAACCATTTCTTATCGTCCTTCATTCGAAGGAAACTTTGAAAAAAAAATTGTTAGAATTTTTAATAAATTTCCATTAGGTTTAGAAAAACGAATGTATTTCTTTCGTTTCCCACCCAACTATTAATTATATATTATAAAACATATCTATACGATAAAAGTAGGCCGACAACTCCTACATCAAAGCAAATTATCGATATGCTTTGCCTAACCTCTTCTATCAAGCCATTTTCTTTTCTGGAATAGCCATAAACGACTGGAATTACAATATGATGGTTTGCAAAACTGCGTGATTAATAGGACAATTTTCTTACTGTAACTGGCATCCAAGTTACTTGTATTCATAAAGAAAACAAAGTGAAGGTTGTAAATTTTGTGAGACAATACATGCAATTTGATACTGTGTTGCAATCAATAACATTTAGATGTGTTGTTATCGTCGTTGTTTTATAAACATCATTGCATCTTATTTTTCAAAGTCGATTGGATATTTCTTTTTGTTGATTCTAAATTTTGTTTTAGTTTTTGTCAATTCTACACCATATTGTAATTTTCAATTCTTAATTTATTTGAAATTTTGACTTTTCCAGAATGATTGTTATGTGTGTAGCTGCTAGAGAAACAGATAAAGAAAATATCTTAAAAAATACTGCTTTATATAGTAATTGTGTGTCTTATTTTGTTTTTTACATTGCATTATTATGACGACTTTAATTATTTGTAGATTTATTTATACTAAAACGAATCTGAAGAAGGAAATCTGAAGGGATACGTCGTGTAGCTCAACAAAGAAAATACAGGGTTTAGACATTCAATTTATTTCAGATAGCAGTTTTCAATATTTCAGCTCCATCAACTCAAACCTTCTTCATGAGAGTTTGGAAACATTAATATCAATCAGTATAGTTGTTTACTCCATTTTAATATTTTTTTAAACGAACAACTTTTGCGACTGCTACCTTCGCAGATAATAGTCTTGTGCATAACACAAGTATGTACGTATTAATACTGTATTTTGAAATCATACTGTAATCCGAAATATTAAGAACTTATATCGTGAATAGGCAAATATTTAAAAAGTTCCTACATTCAACGTTAATAAGTAGTTGGTTAAATTAAAGTGTCCCTTTACATGCCTGGACAGGCCTTTGGGGCGCGGGAGGTCAAGCTCCCAGCGTTTCGTGTCTAACGGGACGAAGTTGAGGCCGGGTGGTCAGCCCTACGCCCGCCGTTTTTAACTCCCCGGAAAGAAACCCGGTACCCATTCCACAGAGGGCTGGGTAGACAATAAGTAGTTGGCAATAATGCTAATCTTGATAAGATTACTTCCTTGCACTGTTGTAATATTAATACCCACTTTTACGGAAACGTAAAAAATTTTCATTATATAGTGATCAGCTTTTCCTAAAATGTAACCAAAAGAATTTAGTAATTTACTAGTTTATCTTGAAAAAATTGCTGGATAAACGACAAACTATTTGAAATTGAGATCTGTTTATCAAAAAATATCAAAAAGTGATAAAAAAAATAACTGAACCAATACCATAAATAGAAATATCTTCACAAGTTTCAAGGCTTGATACACGTAGTTTTTTCAACATACGGTAGAGCATTTCACGGAGAATGTAGATATTGAAGGAAGACAAGAATGTAACTTTCAAAAATAAGTATAAACAAAGAAGACATAAATCTAAAACATATGTAAATTAATGAAAACTCAATGCAACATTCATGATCTTCTATGAAGACTACTTTTCTACGATTATATTTGATGCCGCAATAGTATTATCTACTTATATGCTATAGATCAACCTTTTCCATTTACTTGACTTCCAAATAAAATATTTTTCTTGACCATAATGAAAATAAAGTTTAAATTTGAAATACAAACTTAGAGACTATATTTGATCAGTTTTGTCTTAGCTAAATGGACTAACGAACTTTGAAAATAACAGAAACAAAATCCTTGTAAATCGGTGCTAAACCCGAATTTTATTAATTTATTAAACAAGTTTAGTAATAACATATGGCAACATGCAAGCGTAGTGGAGTACTTATTAGTTTCGTTCACCAAACTATTTTCTTTTCTTATAGATTTTTTATAGGATTGCACTACTTTTAAATTTTTAAATTTACTTAGAAAAAAATAGATTCGTTTAGTTTTAGAAAGCGAATTACTATGCATAGGCGCTTTCCCCGAGACAATATCGAGGGCTCTATGACATAAAGGCCTAAGTGACATTTTTGTAAAAATTGAATTACATGTCTTAAGTGAAATCCGAGAACCATATCTTTCATATGAAAAAGAGACCTAACTGAAAATTTCATTGCAACTGGTAGAATTCTACTTCCATAAAAAGCTACTTCCATAGAACTGTATAGGCAATACAAACATAAAACCCTTAATAACTCGGAATGAAGATTTTGTCACTTAGGCCTTTATGTCATAGAGCCCTCGATATAACCTATCGTATGTTCAGTTTTATGGTTTTGCTTTCTCTTTTGTAGCGTGCCGTAACATTTAGGAAACATAGGTTAATTAAGATATTCAAACTTTCATCATCGGATCAAAAATAAAACAACGTAATTATTTTGTAGTTATTGCTTGTTAAGATAAATTTAACCAACTCGGAGAAAAAAAAGGTATTTGGAGCGAATTCTTTTTTTTCTGTATATTCAACTTTTTAGTAATAAATTTTATTGTTATTGAATTGAGTAATAAATTAAATGACGTGAAGTAATAATTTAAGCAATTACAAATTAAATAATGAATAACTAAACAGTATCTACTTTTTTATCAATAATGTTAAAATAATTTTGTTTTAAAATTGATCTTAAAATATCCTGATTCCTTTAACATTGTTTTCATAATTTTAAAATTGAAGATTTTTTTTTTCCATTAATACATAACTGGACAATTAATGATCATTAGTTTTCTAAAGATAATGGCTATGAATTAAATTCGTTTTAATTGTTTGATTCTCTCCAATATTTTTTTGGCAAAGTAGTGGAATATATTTAGTTTACTCTGAAGCCTTATTTTCAGCCTACTTTATAGCATAGACTGACAGCATAATGACTATAATAGTTTTCAAAAAAGAAGGGTTTGCCTAATATGGTCATTCCGTAGCGGTCGATTTTGTCTGGAAAAAACGTCACCAGTCATGACGTCATCAACTTGACCCCCGAGCAGTCAGTCCAAGATGGAGTCGTTTTGTGATCGCATCAGCGTGACCAAGAAAGGACGAGCTTTGCATAGCCAAGCAAGAGGAATTGTATGGAACGTTTGTAATTCTTTCACTTTTAATTATTATTATGTATTAGTAACTGTAGAAAATACAAAAATCAGAATGTTTTCGTAATTTTTATAAGATTCAGTTACGGATGTTAGCAATAGATGGCGCTGTTACGTCCTGGAAACATCAATCTATAAGAAAATTACGGCATCAAAAGCTCTTCTTTCGTGAACTGAACTGTAAAGAAACTCTTTTTCTTATTCTTTTCTGATGACATTGTAGATATTAACCATCTATATTCTTTACAGAAAATGGAAAGTCCTTTGTGTTACACAGCTACATTACAGAAAGCATCAGAAAGTAACGTCACAAAAATTGTTACATAAAAGAAACCCTAATAGTTGGAATATTTGTTGTCTCTCTGAAAAGAGAGAATGGAAGCGAAAAAACCCAATTACCTCTTTGCTAACAGTGACAATATTGTGGTGAAAGATATTCAACATTGCAATTACGATTAAATATTTAAATATTATTCAGAAACTTTCCAAGTAATCCAAGACGAATTGAATCTTCTAATCCTTTGTTGTTTCCTTTTCCAAATCTGTTTCTAATTAGAATAAGCTGTTTTGAACTCAAAAGAACAAGCAATTGCATTTTAAAAAGAAACGAAAAGAATTCCAAAACTTTGTAAATCAAGCAATAGATTGTGTCCGTGTAATTAAACATTTGAATCAAGATTTAGACGATAACAGTATTGATTTGTACTTTCTAAACATATGTAAGAAAATTAGGAAACTTGTGGAACAAGTTACTTACTTGGAACAATGCACTAATAATAAGACAAAAGAAAACTAACGATCGGCGAGAATTAAAGGAGAACTGCGAGATTAATAACAATTCTTATTTTTGTCCAGTCTTAAAACACAACAACGCTTAAAGCACAGTTCTTTATTTCCTTTCCCCATAGTTTTGTTTCGAGAATGACGGATTTAGAGAAAGAAATTAAAATTTAAAATTCACTTCAGATCCTTTTGAAGATTAAAAGATTAACAGAGCTATCAAAATGTTGTTCGAGAAAGATACTTATTTTATTATCAATCAAACAGTAAAATAAAAACAGAATTTAGTATATAAAAATTGTATAATGAAATATCGAACCTAACTTTAAAACACCACTGTAAATATTCAGATATATTAATGCCGTTAATTTATAATACATTGTTAACATCTACTAAATATTACTAAAGATAAATAATAATATTTCAAGATTATTGATTTAAGGTTATTTTCAATTTTCCTAATGTTTTGAGTAATTTTGTACTCTCGTATTAGTTAAATGTATTATTTATAAGCAGTTATTGTAACATATTTTGTTTTTCTCTGAAAAAGAAACAGTTTATATTATAATTAGTGAAATTTAAATATTCATAAGAATATCAAGCAGAAAGATAAATTTGCGTGTGAGAGTTTTAAACACCATAAAAACGTAATTGTGGAATACGTTTTTACGTATGTATATTTCTTTAATGGTCAAGTTTTCAAGTAGTACAGTCGGATTTTACAAAAACATTTGTAATTTTATATTTTCTTTAAAAATATTGAATAAAAAGCGATACTTTCAGTTTTATCTAATTTCATCAGTTTTCATTAATGCTATATGAACGAATTAAAAATTAAGCTTGTTTTCATTTAAAATCAGTGAAGTATGAATTTAATTCAAACATCAGCTTTAATGTAGAGTAATTATAAATTTCATATTTTTAAGGCATATTCAATTTTTAGGGCATGATTAGAAACAACTAAACAACGTCATATGTTTTATTTAATGTTAATAAGGTTTTCAATTATTGTTAGAAACTTCTTACGATTGCAAATAGCAAGGATAGTGCTTCTTAAATAATGCAAACGATGTGCTGAGGAAGTTGACCTGTTTTTTTCGTTGTTTCTTAGCGACCCTGACCTGCAATATTCATAAACAAAAGATGAGCAGAGCAAGAGATAGGGAACATCATAAAAGAAGGTGGTAGAAACAAGCCGACGACATCTATGGCTGGTTTAATGAGATGGCAGCCCCGGCATCTTGCTTTACTAATGTACTTTTTAGATATTCTTATCACTAAAACCATTCCGAAAACCACGCTAGGTTTACGATGGCTACCTTGCAACTGCGACTCCTGGTGGGCTGCAGCAGCTTTAGATGAAATTCTCCACATACTAAAGACCGCATTCGGAAAATGAAACAGTATAGAGAACGAACAGTTAGCACACATCAGAAGATAGACGATGTTTTAAAGAGTCATAACGCTTCAGAACATGTTTGATCATGAAATAAAGAGATTCAAAACATTGGGAATTAAGTGAGGAAACTCAGTAATGTTTCTTTTCAAAACTTAAGTTTTTTTAGAGTTAAGTTCAAATCAATTTTAATGTAAATACAAAATTAAACAACTTTCTCTTTTAAAGAAAATGGTTTTATAATAAATAAGCCTCTACGATATAAATACATTTGTCTAATAAATATAAAATATAACAGCATAAGAAAAGAAAATTATCTTTCCTGAATAAAACAGAATTCAATAAAATTCCTTAAAAACTTATATATTTCATTAAGACACGTAAAACACATAAATCTATCAATTCTTCTTTATTCAACGATATTTCGTCTTTTTTTACACAATATTTCATCAGGTTAGTAATTCGAGGATAAGAAGAGGAAAAGGAAAGGAATTTTCTTGTCCTCGAATTACTAGCTTGATGAAGTCTTCTGTAAAAGAAGACGATCGTTGAATAAAGAAGAATGGTAGATTTATGTTTTACGTTTTTTAAGACTCAATAAAATTTCTTTGTAAAGCTTAAGTTCTTTTGAAAGTTAAGTTTGAAACAAAACTTTCGAAACCAAAACGCTTTTTAAAAAGTATTGCGTTTTAGAAAGCTTTAAGAAACTACATTTTTAGTTTCAATTATCAGCTTCAATTATCTATTGGAAATTAGATGTGGTTAGTTCTGCTAGCCTAGTATTTTCTGCATAGTACATTATTTTCTGCTCTTATATCTTTACGTTTTTTTTAAAATTTGTTCAGTACATTTATAAGTAGCTGAGCAATTTGCATTAAAACCTATTCCTTTTATAAATTATATATCATTTTTCCAATAGTAAGTGTAATATTTACTACTATGATATTGCATTCTAAAATGATGGTGTTTAATGATGGGATATTATTTAGTGTTAGACGAAAATTGTACAGTATCTTTAGTAGGGTGAGATTCCTTCAGAGAGGACATCAGTTGATCTTAATTTATAAAAACTCCATTAATTACTTCATTATTCTAAGAAGCTTATTTAAACATATATCTTAGTTACATGTTTCTTCTGTACACTTACTATTTTAACATTTTCAGCAGGTTTTTACTGTTATTACATATTTCAATTATAATTTTAGAAAGATTAAATTCGCCTCATAATTATCCATTGAGCCATTGAATTTTGGGTGATCGAGCATGTTAGAGCTGTGAACTCTCGATATTGTGAAGCTGATGCAAATTAATTTTTGATGTAATCTATATTGCTTCATAATTTTGCATATAGATTTTAGGAAGTAAAAAAAATCTTTAATTCAGTACATATTCAGGTTGAAGCCTGGAATAAATCATTAAATGATTAACTTTTGAATTATGAAATGAAAATATGTAGGAAAATGTAATTAAGGTAAATTACATTTTCCTACATGTTTGCATTTATTCCATGAGAAACACTTTATAAAGAGCAAGTTTTTAAACGTAAAAGTATTTAGAAATTATCCTCTCATTTAGCATTCGATATACTTAAATTTGCCAATCACAAGAATAAAATGTTATACAAAAATCTGGGATTTCATCGGTGAGAGTTTGGACGGCTATTTCGTCTTTTTTTGTTGACTCGTTAACTCCCCAGACTCTCACCAATGAAATCTTGGATTTTTTTTTATATTGTGTCATTTCTCTATTCTTTATATTACTGTGGTTAAATCCTTTTATTTATAGTAAGTTTTTCTGAAGCAATATTTTACAATGTTTCAACCATGTTAACAAAAGAAATGCAAATTTTATTACAAAGAGCTTGGACAGATACACACATAGTTTATACACACAAAAGATGTTTAAATGTAGGAGGAAAGGAACCATTCTACAACACGTAATTTTTATCTTTCTGCTTAACTTTGACACTTCGATGACACTCCTTTTGGATGACATCCAGGTCACGGGTCACAACAGCAAATGCAATTGAGATAAACTCTTCCGTTTGTTCATTAAAATGTCACTAAACAGGATACAGTCGGATATATAAAAAAAGACTTCATGTACGCATATAAAATGGCTTTAAACAAAACGTAGTGGATACTAAACTATAATTAAATGA
Source organism: Thereuonema tuberculata (assembly GCA_023159025.1). Classification (NCBI taxonomy): domain Eukaryota; kingdom Metazoa; phylum Arthropoda; class Chilopoda; order Scutigeromorpha; family Scutigeridae; genus Thereuonema; species Thereuonema tuberculata. Next base: position 37,092,838 of record JAFIDM010002131.1, read on the forward strand.
AAAAAATAGCACAATGGACGAAATAAATTTAATATATTAAATATGGAAAGCTAAATATTTCTATATGCTTTGTGATACATGTTTTTCTTAGTTTCATGATTTCTGTTTTAGTTTTCTGACAGATGACAGGTATTAATGGTAAATTTCTGCCATATAAACCAGTAGATACTAAGGTAGTTCTCCATTTGCTTTGCTTAAGAAACCATTATGGTATGACTTCGAACTTGAAAAGAAAGAGAAGAAGACGTAGACAACACAGGAGAGAAAGGAAACATTCATGCCGGCTCCGGGATTTCAAACACGGATCCAGAGCCATTTGCTTCTTGTCAGGCCTCTGTCTTGATCACAAGGCTGTGATCTGAACGCTTCAGTTTCGGATTATAAATTTAAAAATATAGTTTCAATATATACTGTATTTTAAATTGTTCATGATGTGTATTTCCATATAATAATAGTGAAAGTAGATCATATACACAAGGAAACCAACAAAAAAGCATTTAAATAACATGTTTCGGGATTATATAAACTCCCATCATAAGATTACAACATAAAATAAAACTTCGGAACTTAACCGTCCCGATTAAACATCAAAAGAACAAAAGAATTTGACAAGTAATAAGTTAACAATGCAAAAGTTACATCATTAATAATTATGTAATTAAAACAATGAAACAGGAATTATTTAATAATGACAATATTTTATTTCATTTGATGTCATATTGGAGCGCATTAAGAATGGATACCTCCGTGTTGTAACAAGGGATGGATTTAGGGAAACCTCTAGGACTTGATTGATATTGTATTTATTGACAATGATGAACGTATCACACATTAATGACACTTTATCAATGACAGTATCTACATCCCAAATTTGCTGTTCTATGTAATTCATAACAACAATTTGAGGTTTTTAACAGCATACACCAGGACATACAGTTTACTATCGAATATGAAAAGGAAGGAAAGATCCCTTTCCTTGACATCTTGGTAATCAGAAATAATATGCAATTTGACACTACTGTTTATAGAAAAGCAACTAATGCCAACATTAAATTACACTTTTCTGCAGCTGGACCTATTAAATATAGTTAATTCTTTATGTGGGGCTATAAAAAGAGCGATCAAAATTTGTAGCAAAGAAACACTTTTAATTAATGAGTTACAAAACATTAGAAATATTTTCTTATGTAATGGATACCCTTTGAGATTTATTAATAAATATATTGATAAGATCTTAAAAGCTAGTAGGAGTCAAAGGGTTGGAAGCAACGCTATTATAAGGTATATTTCTATTCCATTTGATGAAAATTTAACTACTAAATTAACTCCATTGTTAGGGAATGTCAATATAAAATTGGCGCACAAAGCCAAAAACACACTTGGTAGTATATTATGTTCACATAAAATATCTATTAATAATAAAGACAAGATAGCGGCTGTTTATGGGATAGAATGTGAGGGAGGCGTTAAAACATGCAGATATATTGGCGAGACTAAAAGAAGGGTCAGTCTCCGTATGAATGAGCACAGAAGAGCCATCGAAAGTAATAACAAGCAATATCTGACCAATATCCATCAAAAAGCAACTGGACACAAAGTATTAATTAACAATCCTATTGTTTAAGCCATAGAGAAATATGATTATCTACGTAAATTTCATGAATCGCTCATTATTAAATCCAAATCCATCCCTTGTTACAACACGGAGGAATCCATTCTTAATGCGCTCCAAATTGTTACGTTTATTACGTTAATTATATTATGCTTATGACGTTAATAGTACATTATGTGTGTGTTTATAACGGTTTGGGTTTGTTTGCAATTGTAATGGAGAGAAGATGTTTTATCCCATGTATCACAACTATTGGGCTTATTCAGAGCAAAATAAGAGAAAACCCAACAAATAGTAATATAAATGTACCTTATTATTTTTATTGGCTTTGAATTTGGTTCTTAATCTAAGAAATATATTACATTATATTTTGAGCTGGAATTTCTTAAATTATTATATCGTAATTAACTTAATTTTTGTCTTAATAATTACTCTCAAATATTTTATGAAGTTGGCGTTTTGTTTTCTCAGATATTCTATATCTAATTTTATCTGTTATATTCTTTAGACATGTTGCTTATACCATTTGGTTTCACAGTGGAATATATGAAGTAAAGTAACCCACTATAGGCTTATGGGCCTTTGAGTCAAGGGAAGTAAGGTACTCGACATTTTCTAACCAACAAGACTAAGTTCATCTCGAGTGGTCAGTGCCCACCTTTCATCGCAGGGAAAGAAATGCGATATCCATTTTTCAAAGGAGTGGCTGGATTCTAGGATCCTTCTGGAGAATGTGGTAAAAAAATAACCGAACTCCAGCGGGATTGAACCAGGCTACTCCGGCCAACCTTACCATTTCTCTACTGTGGCCACTATACAATGGTATCAAATCTGAATAGTGAATTAAAAAAAATAGTTTTAACTAATTCAAGGCTTTTATCTTCATTATTATATATAACTTAAAAGCTGCAACTTGTATTGGTTAATGAAAATTATCTTAAAAATTACATGCTGAAATTCTGACAAAAATTCTATAATTTTTAAATTAAGAATTCTGACTCACGAAAATCCCTTTTTTTCTAAAAATTTCATTAAAAATACGGTTCTTGTAATTCACACGGACACCACCGATTTTAGGATTCCAACGAATTTTGAATATTAAATTGGAGTGATATTTTTAATAGATTTGGTATGCAAGCAAATCTAATATCAATGTTTAGCACACCGAAAATAGATTTGCAGAGATTTAAACAAGTTTGGAATTGTAATTTAATTTCCATTGTTGAAGAATCATAAAGAATTACTAAGTACCGATGATCAAATGTTTATTTTGTTTTGTTTATTAACCCGTTTCTTTATAAATCTATCCATATCTCTAAGACATCTTGAGCGTATATAACTGAAATATATCAGGATTTACGGTTAATAATTTTTAACCGTTACCGATTAAAAGTATTAAACATAAGGCAATCAGAAAAAAATAACTAAGAAATTATGATGGAAACTCAAGATAAAAGCCAATCATATTTACTTATTCGTAAAAGAAATTCATAAATTAGCAAGTTAATTTTTATCTTTATTCAAATCATTTTTTATCATTAAAATTTCTTATTTAATTTAAAATTATTTATTATCTGAGTTGTAATTAATCATCAATAACATAAATCAGATAATAACAACCACATGTTTTTGAGTCTATTTCTGTATAAATATATTTTTTTACAACAAAAGGCATTTTAATCACAATTAACAATAAGTAAAAGTTACAAATAAAATAAGGAATAAACCCCATGCTTTTTCCTTGCATAGATTATAATTACAGAAGGGATTCTGGAATTTTTTCAGATAAATCCTAATAAGATTTCTTTTGGAATGTAAGGCATTTGCTAAAATCTAGTGGTTCAGTAGAAACAAGAAAAAAATTACTTAGCTGTAACTTGGATTTGTTTTTTCGTTACAAATTTCATAATCCCACCCCCGCTTGTAAAACGCACGCGTTCCACGCTCATATATCAAACCTGTTTCTTAAGAGGAAGAATATTAAAGGTGATTGAAGACTTCTTATATGAGAAACTCTTTGATTTACGGAACTGTAAATCTACGTCCAACCAGCTCTAGAACTAATCTTTCTTGGCAATGTTGAGAGATAATTTCAATTCTTGTTTATAAACAAACAAATCCTTCAATGTATCAGCGATAAAAGCACAATGAAATATTAAACAGGAAATAGTCTACTATTAGTTTATTTTTGAACAGTTATTAGGTGATAATTTAAGGAAATATCTTTACCTTTATAAATTACTTTGAAATAAGTTTTAACCAATTTTAAAAAAGTAAATAGTAAGAAGCCTATTTAATAAAAGTTGAACACCATTTAATGTAATCTCCCTTTCTTTCAGTGAACTTAAAAATATGAAGCGAAACATTTTAGATCAGTAAGAACATTTTAATTCATAATAAAGTCTGATTAAATCTTGCTTAGTTCCGAAATGTTTATAGATGTAATAATAAATGTATAGAAATGTATATAAATTTAAATGAATATTGTAACTAAACTTGGAAGTTATTAAATGCTCAAAATGGTTTTCGTTGAACTTAATAATAATCGTTAACCGTTATTTAGAAAATAGACACAATAAAACTTACAACTCCTTCGCTTGACATTCTATATTTCGTCCTTATGATAGGACTTCTTCAGGAATCTCAAATCTCAAATGATACAAAATAAATAAAAACATAAGAAAGAGAAAAACTTTCCTCTTCTTATTCAACATAAAATATAATAACAATGTAAATCGTAACA
>JAFIDM010002131.1:37100046-37144022 GCA_023159025.1 Thereuonema tuberculata
AGACACACAGACAGACAGAGAAATAAAAGATTTTAGTAATATAGATTGTTACTTTTCAGTCAAAGTCAGTTCAGTTTTGACAGATAAGTCAAAAAAGCAATATGAAGAGAGTTGAAGTTCCCATGGCCTAATGGGTAAGATGTCTGACTTCGGATCAGAGAGTTGCAGGTTCGATTCCTGTCGCGGGTGTTTCATTGAAAAAATTCTTTCTATTTTTCATTCTCACAGAAAACTGCGCCGGACAGACACACAGAGAGACAGAGAAATAAAAGATTTTAGTAATATAGATTATGAATTGGGTATCAACATAATAATCGTAAAGTAATGTATATTAACCAAGAAAAATGTCAATAAAAGTTGTTTTCTATGTATTCTTTCTTGATATTTACTAAAATCTTGTCTTACATTAGTTTTATAAATATATCAAATTCACAATTAAAATGTTCATCAATGAAATAAAAATAAATTTGGCGGTAACTGTAAGTTAGGTTTTAGATTTAAGGTATGGGTCTATCAGGTGACCAAATCTACTGATGTTCAATTAACAAACTTTCTTCCTATTGTTAGGAAAGCACTCAATTTATATCGTATGTACAACATTATTGAAAATGGGTCCTAGGGCTTACCCAGCCCTCTGTAGAATGGGTACCGGGTTTCTTTCCCGGGAGTTAAAGGCGGTCGGACGTCGGGCTGACCACCCGACCTCATACTAGTCCCGTTTATCAAGAAACATCGGGAGCCTTACCTCCCGCGCACCGGTCGGCCTGCATGGGCTGTTTGGGGACAGCTTTTACTTTTTAACATCATTATTCGAGAAGACTTTTCTCTGTACTCCGGATACTTTTTGATATTAAATATCCCACAGGAAATTTTTAATTTTAATCTCAACATACGGAAACTCATTAAAGATACATATATATAAATCATTTATGGTAAGTAAATTTATTAAAAGAAGATGAGTTTTTACTGAATTTTTATTGGAATAAGATTGTTACGTAGTCTGTATGTAAGCCTCACGTGCTTATGCAATTATAAATAAATTCATTACTAGACGGCTACCTCTCGTTTCGCTCCGGAGTGAAATCAAAAACAACATTTTATTTATTCATAAAAGTAAATTACATCAAATAAACAAAAAACTAAACCTTAAAACTAAAACTAAAAATATAGTAAAGTTTCTAAAGAATACATGCAATACATGTAAATCCATTTTAACAGTTCGAAATCTGTGAATTGAGTTAACCATGCCACAATATCTGGCAAGGCGCTTGCGACATTCCATTGCTGCTGAAAGAAGTGACAATGCAACAATACTCCTGTCGCTTGGCAACGCGCGTACGAACTTCAATTGTTGTGGACGTACGCCGCACAGTGTCTTTTTTTTTTTTTTTTCATAACATAGATTTATTTAGTTCCAGTTCCCAAATGCTATTTTTAGTTCTGATCTAAAAGAAAATTAAACAAAAAAATTGACAAGAAAATTTCGTAAAAATGTTTCATCTAAAACGAACAGTACCGTTTTGAAGCTATGCTATTATTTATTTAGTTAAATTTTAGTTATTGTAGACGATTACTTTTAAAGGATTGATGTATTGATAATCCTATAAAAACAGAGAACTTATATCCAATTTCGTTGGCATCATTTTAATTTTGATAATAGTTTATATTTCAAAGATAAAACTCTATATTTAATTTTTTTCGTATATACTAATGAATATAAACATTTACCTTATTACTACCTTATAATATTAGCTTTTTCTCACTGTAATCCCTAGGGGCCCCCCTCCACGTTTTCCTTTGGCATTTAAAAACTATATCATTTGCGACATAATAAATACAACAGACTAAAATTATAATAATGTTAATGATTTACATAAGACAAATTTAAAAATAATTTTTCCTATGTACATTAGCTAATTCTGATGGCTACATTGTTCCAAAATTTCGGGTAGCATGCATGTTTTCCCTTTGTGAGAAGTGGCTCAAGCGATGTAAGCCGAGAAAATCCTGTGGACTTAATTTTAATTTGCTAAGCCTTAAAGCCATTATTAAAATTTTAAAAGCAGTATTTTGGAACGTGGTGACTTAATGTAACTGTCGGAAGGTACTTAGTAAAAGGAACTCTTCCGCCTTTTCATTTAGAATAATTATTCTGATCAGAAACAACTAATAACAAACTTATTATCGAATTCTTCAAAAAACTTCAGTATACATCAATAAAAACATCGATAGGCAGGTAGATAGATATGAATATTCTATATAATCAGTGAATACGTATTAGAAATATTAATTGTTGTCTTATCTTCTAAAAGTTATAGAGAATTTCAGGGAAAAAGAAAATACAAAATTGTAAAAAGTCTAAATTGTGTAAAATTTCACAAAATAACAGAATGCTTGCCATATCTTTAATCTTTCCACGTTTCATCTTGTGGAAAAAAAATAAGAGCAGAATCAACGGTAAAAACATAGCATTTATATGACAATTAGTTTCCGTGACTTATTAGCATTATTAATATATAATACATTTATTGTCATTGGGAACTTCTGGATTATCGCCATCTAGCAACCGTAGAAGTAAGTAGATGCATCCAACCGTAGAACACTATCTTGCACATCATTAGCTCTGAAAGATAAAACATACGGTCCTTAATTAATTTCTAATAAAAAGAAGAATTCACTTTCATTAATCTCGCTATACAAAGATTCGTTAACAAAGAAATTAGTTAACTGGAAATCAAATTCAAACAGAGTAGACTAATAAAAGAAAAGATCAAAATCCAGATTACGATTTCACACTTTTTAATAACTTTTTTTACTGAAGAAAAGTACATAGCTGTCTATTACAAAGGATGCTTAACTAAATATAGCCTACTAAAATATGAATTGAAGTGAAGCAGTTTTTCTTCAAGTAAAGTTACATACTTTTTACTTTAACACCTATAAATAGATTAGTAAGTAAATACATTAGCATGGTCTAAGGAAATTTAAGGATTCAACCATTAGCTTGAATATGTGGAACTGGAAAATCTGTTTAACAGAAACTCAGTTCCTCATAATATCACAGAAGAATTCATCAAGGTTGGAAACAGCGTAATGCTAATATTTCCGATTCCTAAATTTATGTTTATTATGAAATATCCATTTACTTCAGTCTTTCATTTGAAGCATTTCCTCATTCTCCTTTCTAATAAAATATTTTTTTTTTTTTGTCCAGTAACCTGCAAATATAATTTTTGTTAATGCTTACACTAAAATATTAATTGTACTGTAATTAACCAAACTTTTTAATTCGCAGGATATGAAAACGAGAATGATTCCAGAAAGTGTTACTGTATTGATGAATACAATGAATGAAAAGTAGAAACTGATTTAATAATTGCTATGTTATTAATCGAAATTTGTGTTTCATTAGAGCGTATCAGAAAGAGGACAGGTTTTACAATTTTACTCCAGCTCTTGGTAATCACCTCGCAAATTTTAGATTACATTTGTGGGTTTAAGTTTTAAAAATTCTATTGCAAGCAAACACTACAGAACTCATAACCACTTAGATTAAAGATAAAAATGCTCACATTGATTTGAGATCTAACTTACATCCCGCTCTAGTCCTACAAAATTTTATCTGGATCTGTGTCATCTTCTATCATCCTCCCATTCTTGATTGTAACCTGAAACTATTAAAAGAAAATCTTAAAATATAAGTATTAAGTTAGATATACTTTTCAGAGCATTTTACTATTTTTTTTAATATTGTAGGAATTTTTACTCTCAAAAGTTGCTTTTTAATTTAAATTCACAAATAATGTTGGAAGCTATTAACAGTAATTAGCCGATGTTGTTCAACGGTTTTCAGTTGTTTAGTAATAGGAAACCCTCGCTGGTAAATGTTTAAAAATCACTGCCAAAGATTCCCATTAAAAACCGATCAGTGTAGCAATTCCAGAAATTTATGTTCTTTCATTTTTCATTGTCATTTTTTATTGATTTCTTTGCAAGCTTTATTGATTGTTGTTTTATTGAAATATAAGATTTTAAGATATAATACTTCCATTATTCATAGAATTATACGAGATATCATTATTATATCTAATAGTTACAGAAATAAATTAAATTATTAAATATATTTCAATCCAATTTTTAAACTTAACTTTTTACATTTTTTTTTTAGAAAAGTATTGCTAATTTCTTAAAATAACAACATGAAGAGTTGATAGTATATTTCTAAATATTTTATGCCGGTATATATACTGTTAAAAAATGCAATATGAGTTTTGACATTTTGTCTCGTTGGAGCACTCAATAAACTTTGTTTTAAAAATTAAGTTTTTAATTTAAGTTATTATTGGCAATTGGTATTGATAGCTAATTATCACTAATCGTTGAGAAGATGATTATTAAAACGTTTTCTATAATCAGGGATTAAATGAGAAACTCGACAAGTTAGTAGCAGTTACCAAATGGTTGAATTCGAGAAAATGAGATTCAGCTGAATTACTGTAAACTCGGCGAGAAAATACTTGGAAGTAAGAATCCGCCACTGTTAGCTAATTCACTGTTCTGATGAGCGCTGGATAGGCTTTACACTTTCCCCTCGATTACCGTATTCATGAAGAAACCCATTCTTCCTAGTCAAAACACAAGAAATGTTACTCAAGAGGCAAAGAGTTAACCGGAATGAACATAAAGTGCTCTAATGCTTAAAAGTGGAAAGAGAATTCTGCAATTTGAAATTCAATAACTACCTTAACATCTGTGCTAATTTAGAAAAGTTTGTGGGAAATATGCATTGCTGTTCTAAGAATGAAGTTAAACAAGGACAGTAACATGGTTAAATGCCAAAAATCTAAAACTAAAATGGAACGTAGATAATATTTTTTAAATTTTTTAATGGTCAATAATACTGTACAACAAAACTTGATTGTTGCAAAGAGTTTTTCTATTCATTAAGTTTTCTAAGTTTTAACAGCAGATATACGGTAACTAGTAGCAATGCAATGTTTTCGGAGGAATGTATTTCGGAGATAGACAGTTATTTCAAAGAAAATAAGTAATCAAAAGATGCCTACATCTCTCCTACAATTTCTAAATTCTTTGGTTAAAGAAATTAATTTAGACGAATTCCAGCACACTTTAAACTTGAAATTCACTGGTAGCTTGTATCAGAAAAACCTCGTAGCAATCTGAATCTGTGAAGCAGAATTAATTTCAATTAGCTGAAAAAGATAACCAATTTATTCTTGAATCTCGAGTTTTCGGAATACCCAAAAAAATCCGTCGAAATACTCTTATTTGTCAAGACGGATAGCAAATGAACTCGTGATGAAGTGAAAGGATCAAGTTCAACGTTAAAAGCTAAGAATGTCAACCGGAAGTACTATTTTGTCGGATGAAGTGAAAAAAGGGTAATACTGAAATTGAATAGGTAAAATCGGAAGAAATGGAAGTAAATCTCTTGACAGTGTTTATCTATAGAAAGACAAATATACATAAAATCAAATTTCATCTAAAAATGACACCCCAAAGGATAAAATGTGGCCTTTGTTTAAAAGAATAGCGTGTAAATTACTGTAAATAATGGTTTGGTTGTTAGCATATTCGTGGATCATAGCGCATGATGTAGGTGTTTCTTACTTACTATTACTTGGCAGAGTTAAGTAGACTAGCCATGTCGTGCTCCTGTAAGTTTTAAATTTTTCCTTTATTAAATAAACGTTAAAGTCCAGCCGTGCCGGCTTGGCCGAGCGGTCTAGACGGCGGTCCGCCGTGTGACCAGTGTGCCGGCACCTGGGTTCGAATCCCAATAGTGGCATGGCTGTTTCTCTCTTCTTCTGTGTTTCGCCCGTTTCTCTCCTGGAACTTACAATTTCGGGGTAATTCCGGTCGAAATGTGAATCTCACCTCACTTTGGCTATTCTAGCCTCGTCTGGCGTTGTATGGTTTGGTCTGGAAGCGTGCTACGTTGTTGGCCGAAACGAATCCAAAAATAAAACAAGAAAACGTTAAAGTCCATTCCTCTATCACAGTGATATCCGTATTTACTTTATTTTAATGAACTAATTTACAGCCCATTTTATTTGGTATCTTTGAAATTGCATTGTTTATATTAAACATTCTATAAAAATATTAGCATTTCAAAAGTAATTCAATTATCATACATTTGGTTTTCTTAAAATCTTTGAAAATGAGATTTGCGCGCTTATCAATAGATAGTATTACTTTTAATAGTGCAATCGTTTGATAGATTGAAAATTGTACGGGTTACTTGGTTTTGTCTTTACTGCTAAGCTGCCAATTCAATAATTTAGGTTAAAAGCTTAAAAATTAAAACAAAAATGTACTCGAACATCTGATCAAAATCAGTTTTGCATATTAATGAAATACATCTTATCATATATTTAAAGAATATTTAGTTCTATATACAATCGTATCTTTAAAGTTGAATGACTTATGCTGAAGAAAATGATGCATAAAGTATCCTTCATTATATTTTTGCTCATAGCCTTTCATTCTAATTAATTAAGTTTGGTAATAAATCTTTAAAAACTGTTTGGATTAACAAGCTTTTAGATATTGATTTGGATCGATTATAAATTTTGTTTTACACAAAGAAAACATCAGTTTTAATTCAATTACATCTTTCGTTTCAAGTCATTCTTTTTTTTCTGGTGCTAACTATTCACCAACTCATAACACTTCAACTTGCTGTAAGGAAAGGAAGTAAATTTAATATATTCTAGGTAAGTCGTATATTTAAAGGAGATAACAACTTAAGGAGAACTGAATTTTAGTAGGAAAATTTCAAATAAAGAGGAAAACTTAGAATAACTTCCAATTTTCAAGTTATGGATCAAAAACCTTTCTTCTCCACAAAATATCAAAATGCCTAAATAAAAGCATTGGTAGTTATTAATAATCTTGTAGATTATGAATAACTAGATTCACGAAGATTTAACAAAGAAAGATGGAAAAAAAGAAGATGACCATAATTTACAAGAGATATTTTTCATGCTTATTACGACGAATTTTGGTAAGATGGAAGTTATAGGAAATTGTTTAAAATAAGTCGATTTGGTGGCAATAATTCCCGATTCCTGTGATTTATTCGAATTTCATTAAATTGCTTAAAATTGGCTGACACCGGGCATTTTTTAGGGATTGCTTTGTTTCTCCTTTTCCATCTACAATGCAAGTTTAATGGTGCTTATTGGTGATAGCATTAATAATATTTGGATCGAAAACTAAATACAGAAAATATGAAAGCTATGTTCTCTGCTAATTTAAAAAGAAAAATCGTTTCGTAATATGCAAATAAAGAATAACCATAACATATAAGTTTTTTAAAATATTGAAAAAATTAAGAAAATCCCACTTTAATTTGTCCAATTGAATTTTATTTTGTTTTTTTAAATAGATAATCATAAATAAGCAAAATAAACTACACCAATATAATGAAAAATAGTTACTCTTAATTAAACATGGTAGACACTAGACCACAGCTTAGTATAGTTCATCTTTGAGTCACGTAAAGTTGATGTGATTCCTTTCAAATTTTTTGAAATAATAAAGTAAAGAAGGATAAAAAAATAATCTCAATAGTGTAATGGAAATTAGGGTGATTGAATTGCCTGATTGCAATACCATGCTTTTAACAGTACAACATTCATGTTTTGAAATTAAATCCATGTAACTCTTTAAAAATTTCTTGTGTATTCTCTAAATAGAACATTCAGTCAATGATATATCCATACATAGAGTACCATCTCCTGTTATTGAACATATCTTGAAGTTAAACATTGGATTGCAACATTGAAAATATGACCAGACTTTTCATAAAATTTTGATTGAAGAATCTCTCAGGAATAATGAAGATATAAAGATATTAACAAAGATACCATAAAAATACGTTACAAAATCATAAATATATGACTAAATGATTTTATTTGAATTGAATTAAGCATTCCAGTGAAACCTATGAATATCTGTAATTCACAGCTGTTTGATCTTACATAATGTTTGTAAGCGTATAAGGGATATAATTATTGAATTCTTAATCTTTATCAGTAGTGTTGCAAGATCCGCAATATAAACAAGTAAAATTAGATGATAATTACAAATCAACAAAATAGAACAAAAAAATTAAACTTAATTCAATATTTAAAATATAATTTATAATTAAAAACAAAAAAATAATTCCTATACGGTATCTTTTGCTTAAGTCATATTTAAATTTTAAATTTTTTTCAATCTTACTGTTTTCAATTTTTAATAAATTTAAATACAATGTTATATTTATTATTTTATAAAATTTTATTTTTAATAATAAATTATTATAAAAAAGAAATTTTATTTGCAAATTGCAGAATTAATTTTTATCGAAATTGACTTAACTTTTCCAACACCTAAAATATCTAGGATCTCATGCAGGGCGTCATGCCAACCTCCTTGGGCAGTTACTGCTCAATTTTAGAAATTCATAGGGCTGTTAGGAACCTGTGTTATGTGCGATACGTCACGTTGATCTTCCCCTTTATGTAGTAGATCCTGTAAATAGCAAGCAATCACACAGGTAAACATAACAGCAGTACACCAGCCACTAAGTGTTTTTTTGCCTTTGCCAACTTCCATTTCGGCAAATTAGTAATTTTTTTCTGTCCTTCTATTCAGGGAAACATTACAATTTTCAACTCTTTCAAACATTTTAGGGCAGATTTATTTTAACCCTATCACCTTTCTTTTTAATATTTTACGGAATATATTTTTAGAAATAAAAAAGGTTTAGGTTCTTTAAGAGTTTATACTTTTCAGCTATACAGTCAAGAAGTCATGACCCTATGAGTACTGAGCTCATAACATGATGAATCACTGCTACCTTGGATCCACTTTTTGCAGCTAGAAAGAAAATATTGTCTGGACGGGTTTTTTTCCAGTAGCCTTTTGTGATACTCAGTACTGCCTTTTGGATACAATTTCAAATTTGTATAATGGTTTTAGACGGAAACTTACAAAAGAACAGTAAATGATTATATTATACATAAATTGAAAACTCACAATATGGTAATAGTAATGGCTAAAAATTGAAAACTTCTCGAACAGACTATTTCCCAAGTTGATTGAATAAAGTGGCCCAAATATTTCTGTTTCGATATAGTCACAACTCCCTTACCGACAGTGTTAAGTTCTTAAAAACAATACTAAATATATTGAAACTTATTTTACGTTAAACGTATATTAAACGAATATTTCCATTTATTTCCAGTTAGTATATTTCTTCATACGTTCTTATAAAATTAAAATTTTTACCATTATAGCTAACTATATCCTTTCATAATAATCTATGGAATGTTTTAACACCATAGTCATAGTCAACACCAAATCATTAAGTAAATATATGTATATTAAAATTATGCTGCTTATGTTTTTTTTGGTTGGAAAGTTCATTGCTATATTCGTATCCCCATCCCATCCGGAAAAGAATATGACCCTTTTTTTTTATTAAAATGCAGAAAGTGCGGCCTGATGAGGTCTCCATTATATAACATGTGACTTTCCAAAGACAAAAGCTTCCTCACCCCTGCACCATCTATTTATATGCATTACTTGTCGAACTCTGATGATCTGGCACAGCAGGACACAAGAGAAGCAAACTCTTCCTGACAGCCAATCCTTGTTTATTAGCTAAACTGAAATTATACAAAATTCATTTTTCCTCTTTCTCTTTCTCTTTCTCTCTCTCTCTCTCTCTCTCACACTTTTAACCTTCTGTAGCTTTTTTTTATTTATTATTATATTGTTAATGATTATGGACTGGTGTAAGTATCACAATTTATTAAAGTTCTTTAAAGATTTTGACCTAGGTCGTCCATTTATTTATTTATTCAGTCAAGTCTCGTCTTTCAAGTGAAAGAGATGGCTTCATTGGAATATTGAATTAACGCTATTTTTCATTTCTAGGGATTTAAATTAATGAAAGAGAATTACTGAACTTAAGCTACTTTAATGTTTAAATTCAATGTTTTTTTGTTTCCCAAGTGTGAAGACTTCTAAACCTGCAGATATTTTTTTGTCTGCAAGGTTAGGTTTACTAGCGAAAACGCTGGCGACGGCTTCATCGTCCCGATCGCTTCTCTACTTCATAACTTAAAATTTCTCCATCTAAAGCCCCTTTGTACAAAACGGTCATCGTTGCTGCTCGAAATACGAATGTGTACTAATGTAGCCCGAGTGGGCACTCTGGTTGTAAATTGTCCTTTCAGCGGTTAGTAACTGTCGCTCAGATACTAAACTCCTCGCTTTAAAAAATGGAACTGGAAGTAACAGTTTAGTCACAGCCACAAAAAAGAGGTCGTCCTTAAAAGTTCGTGCTACAATTTAGGAGACTGTAACAGTAGCCCATGTGCAAGGGGGCTTAGAAAAAGTCTCTGTCACCTTTAGTTTTAAAGTATCTGTTGGCACATCTCTTAGGCATCAGACAACGAAATTTCCAGCTTTTTACAAAAGATTTCATGTTATATTTCTCGCACTTTCTTATTGCAGGCCCGCTTCTTCTTTCATAAAATGTTAGTTTGATAGCATCGAAGTTTCATAAAAACAGTAGATGAATTGTATTTGAGTTGTACAAAGTTTATTTATTGTATATCATTCAAAAGCATATTAAAAATCATCAGCCTTTGATATTTAAATATTTTTTATTTCAATAGTTAATCTGAATAGGATGATGAAAAACAGAAACTTCTTATTATAAACTAATATATAATTTTCTACATTTGTTATTCTAGTAGTTGTGACGAGGAGTTTGAGCTGCTGTACTTTTTTATTCATTTTTTTCTGCTCATAAGAGTTATTGACTTTGATTTTATTGCTTTTCACTATTCCTTAACATTTTTATTTATATAAAAATATCACTAAATATGGTTAGATAACTACGACACATTTTTTATATTTTCGACATTTAACTTTTATTCTGAATTGTTCTTAATGTATTCATTTCAAAGTGTAGTTCCAAGCTTAAAAAAGGGAAATACTTTTAAAATTATGGGGAATGTATTCTACAACAGTCCAGACAACAGAAATTAAACTAAGTACATACATTGAATTTTATTATAATATTTCATTACATAGAAATAAAATGCAACAAGTTTAAGTTTCTAAATCATGATGATTTTCACTATGATTATTATTGAGTGTGAATTAATTTTTTGCGTGAAAGCGTAAACTAACTTTCCAACATTTACTTCATCCCTTTAAACTGACATACCGTACGAGCCACTACTTCCTTTAGAAGATTCGGAGCTGAGTGTGCATTTATGCAGATCCTCATAAATACCATGGAAAATCAATACAGCGGAAAATCAAGACATATATCGTTATTTTTTTTAGCCAAACGATTCGACACTACTATTAATAACGCAATGAAAATTCACAAAATGCAATGAATTTTTTCTCATTTTTAAGAAAACTTCATCTTTAACTGCCAAGAGGATGACTGGAGGGAAGTGTGGCTGTATGCAAAATATATCGGAAGCCAAAATATGACTTTATTGTGGCTTATCGTGCTTTGGCCATTACTATTGTAGGGCTATTTAATAGTTAAGGCACTGAGGGCTAGTTTTGCATATTTCGGGTGTGCATATTTTCTCTTTATCCCCATAATACTATATTTTGGAATAAGTTCACAATGACCTCTAATTTCGTGATTCGTTTTCCGTCATTGGAATTTAGATGAAAGCCAGCCATGTTCATCCGCTGTCGTGCGAATTACAAGACAAACCTCTACTTTTCTTAAAACTGTTAAATAGAAATTACAATTTTACCGTCAAAACATTGTTAACAATTTATTTTCGAATGGAGTAGAGATTTTAATTTTCCAGTACTGATTCTGCACAAGTACCACATTGTACTTTACAAGTAAATTTGAAGTAAATTGTAAAAATTAATATCAATACATTATATATTTAAGGACTAATGTGTTTTGAAATTGCACAGCACTCTTGTTAATAAAGTTATTGCTACTTTTTTTAGAAATACTACTTTTATAAATGCTACTTTTGGTTTTCTTTTCTTTAAGCATATTTAAAATATTCTCTAGATAGTAATTACCAAGGTCACTTAATTTTCTATAAAAGTTAACTATATTTTGGGAAGTATAAATATTTGTTATTTAAAAAAAATCGTCAAATAACAATATCCATTTCTTTTTTCATAACGTTAAAATTAAGCTTTTCAAATAGTAAATTAGGTTTGTCCTTGTACAGAATTTTTTCATAGACTGTAAAATGCCCAACGTAGATATCTTTAAAAATAATTCTTGTCTATTAAGTTGTTGAATGTACACACAGCAACCCCAACATTAGAAAAACCAAGAAAGAAAGTAAGAAAAATTGAGGAATAAAACAAGAACTAGAATAAATTATTAAATAAACTTAAACGATTGTCAGGTTTTAAAAAATGTGAACTTACCTTTAATATTATATTATTGCTCATCGCATTGCAAAAGATAACTATGTAATGTTTATGAATTCTGATATATTCTTCCTAATAAATATGTTGTTAGGGTGAAATGGAAGCTTCGCCTTCAACTAATAGTTTTCGACGACAAAATATTTGAAAATTTTAAATATTTACTGTGTTTACTAACTTAATGAGTAGATGAGAAGTTGGTTTGTTGATACATTAGTGATTCAGCTTTAAATAATGTGAGGAATGAGTATGGCACGGAAACTGCTCCTAAATAATTGATGTACAATTCTCTACAACAGTTAAAGCGCGCCATCGAAGGATTTTTTGTAAAAAGAAAATTCAACTTTTCATGGTTTGACAGACTGTATTCCTAAAGATATAAAGAAACAGGTTTTGTATCCAGCTGAAACTAAAAATATAGCTTTATAATGAATAAGATTTCCTGCGTGGAGAATTCTGATTTCTTGTATAGACAGGGATTATATCATATATAAGGCTTACCATTGGATTATCTTATATAAATCGACTTAAACCAAAAAAATGAAAGATTTGAAATCCGATTTGTAATTGAAATATGTTCTTCTTTGGAACTTAAAATTTCAATAAAGTTGATGCTCAGAAATGAATATCATAATAGCTATCACGATATTTTTTAAATAATAGTTTATCTTAACAGTTAAAATTGAAATAAAGGTATTTTGAAATTTTTCCTAAAATTTGTGGTAATCTGATATTTAACCTCGCTTATAATGACACATGAAATTAAATTATTAACAGTGTTACATAATAGAAATATATTTTTTTTGTGTAATTTGAAGTAATTTTTTTTAAGAAAACTTCGAAATACCTCGAGATTAATATTTGAAAAAAAAATACTATCGACAAAAGTTCAGTGAGGTTTTTTTTTAAGATCTGCTGATATACAGTGTGTAGTTTTCAATAAGTTACTTATTTGTAACTTGAAGTCAGAAAACAAGAGAATCCGGATTATTTATTTTAATTCCCCAAATCGGATTCATTTTAATCGTATCAAACCATCCATATTGCTTTATCTAAAAAGATTTTATAGTCATTGTTTAATAATTTAGATAATAAATAGAAATATACTGGAAATCCATTGTTTGGATTCCAGTGTTTTTCTATGAAAATTTTTGTCGTTTTCCAGCACTGATTTCTGGACAAAACCTCCTTGGAAAAAAATTCCGAAATATAAGTTACAAGAATCTCCATCCAGCGGATGGATCAAAGAGGTCACACATGCATTTTCTGTTGGGAAAATATACTAAAAAATAAAACAAGGCAATGATCCAACTAATGTTATTTTATTTTTGATAATATTTTGTTTCGCTTTGATTTCTTTTCTTTTATTTCTTTCAAAATTTCCACAATAAGACTAGAAATTTATAATATATTCATTGTACTGTCCCTATCTGATTGTATCACAAGAGCCTTACTTAATTGACTGTCTATCCTGAATTGAGGAGAAAGTTATGATACTTTAAACTGTCAATGATAAAGTAATCAATAGCATAGATCTTTATTGCTATAGTAATTGAATTAATATATTGATGAAAAGGTAAAAATAAATAGTCAATATCTGTGTTTTTTTATATTTTCTTACATTAAAATTTAATTTATCCATTTGAAAAGAAATTATTGCTTTCTTTGAATTAAATAAAAAGTTGCTTATTTTTTTTCTTCTTGATTTTCAATTCTAGTGGTTATCCAGATGTACGAAGCCCAGGTATACGATGAGTTTGTGATTGCTGGCAACACTGCTGTCATGAAATGCCAAATTCCGAGTTTCGTAGCAGACTATATCGTTGTAACCTCTTGGCTTCGAGATGAATCCTTCACAATTTATCCATCTTATGATACTGGTAAGCCTTATTATATACGTGATTACAATAAACTTGTTGAGTAGTACTCATACTACTAATAATAAAAAAATCATCTATCTACATCAATATAAGTAATTAATCTTAATTCACTTTGCTCTCCACACCACTAATTAATGACGAAATTACAAGGTCGGCATCCTTCCCTCGTCCGCTTTCCTTTCATCTCTTCCGTTTTCTGTCTGATTAATCACCTTTCTGCTCCATCGAACATCCATTTAGTTTAAGACATGTATCTTCATCTAAATGTATCTTACTTTTTATTTTACTTATTTCTTTAGTTATTTTATTTATTTACTTAATTATGTAAATTGCTTGATAAAAATTGAAGGAGTGAAGTTCAATCTCCAGCTGAGGTCGTAGACTTTTGCGTATTTGTTTCTCTCTTCAGATTTCTGGATTCTCACCTTAAGTCAAAGTCGAGCAGGCGACGACTGGCCATCCCTTGTAAACTTCCTTTCGTTCGACTAATGATCGTAGGAGCCTAACTTACTGAATAATTTAAGTTCTGTTAAGGGAAAGGCGGGATGCATGATGATATTAATTTTCTTATTTTCGTAATACTGCTAATTATAATATCCTTTTTACCTATCTGTTGTTGTGAAAATATTTATGAAAATATTTATGGAAATGCTTTTAGTTATTGCGTCTTTATTTTTATTCTTTATTATTTGTAAAACTTCAGCTAGGATCGAAAAGTTTTAACTGTGTTTAGTATTTGACAACTTACTTTATTAATACAGTTAAAGCTTTTATTACTGTCAATAAGATGACAATGATTTGGTTTTTCTTTTGGTTTTGTTTTGCTCAAAAAAGAAATGAACTTCTTTTCCTCATAAAATATTTTTTCGTTGTTTAGTGGACGGAAAATATTTCGTGCTGCCGACAGGTGAGCTTCAGATCCAAGATGTCCGTGCTACTGACGGCTTCTTCACTTATCGATGTCGAACACGTCATCAGTTGACAGGTGACGTACGCCTCAGCAACACAGCTGGACGTCTCTTCGTAACAGGTGAGGCATCTCTTTCATGAAAAAAATATCAACCAAACATGAAAGAGAATTTCCATCTCATGGAAAATTAATTTATAATGCAAAACATATCTTAATGTAAACACTCGCAAAAATTCAAAGCTTTTCTCACTTCAGTGAATTCAATTGAAGGCTTCAAACTTATTATGTAAAATGTATGAACTCAAACGATATTCTTGCTTACTAAATATTTTAGTGTGGCTTTGATGCATGTAATCGAGCAATTACGAAAGAAACAGAATATTACGAAAACTCCATCAACATCTTTAAACTTTCTAAAACATATATATCTAAATGGTGGAATAGTTCCAGTATCTAAACATTCCTAAAGTACGATTTACTTTGTGTATTTTGAATTTAATTTATTTACACTAATTATACTGTATAATGCATATCCATTACAGATATATCCTATATAATGATCATACAATAAATTTAGGAAATAAAAGTTTAACGAGCAATAGGTTTTTAAAAAGAAAAGAGAATTTTTCCAACATGCACTAGGAAACAAAATAAAAGTAAGAATTCATGCCTACAACTGGCCAACGAAGTGGAGTCTGGAACGGCCGTTTCAACATTGTTATGAATCGTCAGCCTAACTCACCACTTCGATGACGAGTTCAGAAAGACATGAATACATATGGAAGACATATGGCATGAATTGTTGTTTCTATTTTGTTTTCTTGTGCATGTTGGGAAAATTTCTATTTCTTTTTAAATATCTATTTCACGTTAATCTTTAATTTTTAATGTAGATTTATATTTTGTGGATTTTTCCTATATAATTTGTTCCACTTGTGCCCGAAAGATGAGGGTCAAATTTTACAATCCTGTCGAGGAACAGGGATTTTTATTATTAATCTTTCTTTAACGTGCGGAATGAACTATCTAAGAACACAATTGACACGCACAATTTACGCAAAGGATTCGCACCCCGAGCAAGTGCGAAACGGTCCGTCCCAGTCTCTTCACGATGACAGCTCGGGGTGCGAATCCTTTGCGTAAATTGTGCGTGTCAATTGTGTTCTTAGATAGGGATTTTTATTTTCTTGTTTGGTTTTTGCCCAGCGATTGTGAGTTGCATATGTCTTCATACATTTCTGAGCTTTTTGCCCAGCGATTGTGAGTTGCATATGTCCTTATACATTTCTGAGCTTAATCATCAAATTGCTGCGTTTGGCTCATGATTCATAACAACGTTGAAACGGCCGTTCCAGACTCCATTTCGTTGAAAAGCTATAATCATGAAATGTTGTTTTTATTCTGTTTCCTTGTGAATGTTGGGAAAACTACCTTTCTTTTTATACAATAAATTTATATATTTATATTATAAATGTTAAAGATAAAGTAGACATTAAATGAAAGGTCGTAAATTTTTGTTCAATTTTTACAGGATGTTCGCATTTAAAGCTCACGCTTTGAAAGGCTATAACTGGAGACCTAATCAGTGAAACGATTAGACATGAGGACGTCTGCGGGCAATGCAATATCTTTTGGCGCAAGCATTTCTTCAGCTTTAAGAAGCCTGTATATTTAAATTTCAAATGAAAAAAAATCGTTTTGTCCTGTACTTTCGCTATGCTGTGAGGCCACAGCTTAATTTTGGTAAAACAGCTTCACAAAAAGTCGCTATGCTTCGGTAACAGGACATTATGCTGTGCAGTGAGGCATTTTTAAGCTGTCTGCATTTATAGTAGCTTCTTTCGAATCACGTGTCATTGCGGGCATTGGTCATTTGATTATCCACCACAGTATTGCAGCTCCATGTCATTGCAGTACTTTCGAAACTAACGTTTATTTTTGCGTCAAACGAAATTCTATTGTTTATATATATAGGGTGTGGCAAAAGCTTTTATAGGCCACAAATCACTAAGTATTTCTTCTTTTTAAGATGCAACCAATTGCAAATAATGGTTGAAACTAGTCTAAGCTTTTAAAAAAGAAAATTTATCTTAAAGTATTACTGGAATTCAGAGACAGATCCACCAACAAGATCCGCCATGCCTCACTTAGAAAAAAAGTTCGAAACAAAAGGAACTGTTGAAGACGTCCGCAAGCAGCTATTGGAAACTGAGAACCTACAGGAACACACCATGTGAGGTTAGCAGGGATTAAATTGGGATGTGAATTTTCAGCATTGAGTTTATCTTGACTTCTTTTGCCAACACTGTAACTTGTGCTGTTTATTTGAAATTATTGTAGGAATCCGTCAATGCCATGCATTCGCGAGATGTCTGGGAATGAGAACTTTTTGATGACAAAATATGATATGGATGACAAAGAAATTGTAATTGTGTGATCACTTTGAAACTTTTCCATTTGGTAAGAAAGGCACGTGGATGTTACAAATTATGTTATAGATCTCCTACTGTCGCTTCGCTCCGAAAGTCTTGTTTACGTAAGTAAAAAAAAACACTATTTTTTTTTAAAAAAAAGCAATTTCAATCAATTAAATGAAAGACTGAAACTTAGAATTAAGAACAGTCAAGGCAAATTTCATGTTTACAACTCAAGCGGTTTTGGAGTTGCGCATACCCTGCAGGAAAGTCCCCCGACCCGTTTATACCCCTTAGGATCCGAATATACGTATTCGACGAATAAGTATACTTTTAGATTTTGCCAAAGAACACTCATATCAAATTTCTTGTTTTCAACTAAAGAGGTTTTAGAGATTTGCGTACCCATCAAGAATGTTTACCCACCCACCCGTTTACATCCCTTAGTCCATATCCGGGTTGTCGTTGTTCATGCACTATTCTGGGATGCCTGTAAACCTTCTTGCCAAATTTGGTAAAGCTGCGTTGAGAAATGGCGACGTTGTTTCAAGACAAACAAGCAATCAAACAAACAGTCAAACAAACAAACATCCCAACGAGCTTATTATACAGTGTGTTCATTTTATCTGAAGACATTAAAATATCCCGAAAACTACAAATCGGATCAAAAAACTTTATAATTAAAATTTGTTCGTCTCGGAGGGGACATTCGCAGCGTGCTGGTGGGGGGTTAATTCACGTTTCATTGGATAGCATTTTGATAAATATCATATACATCTACATTTTTATTTCTCTGGTTGCAAATGATTTTTTATTTCTTGAGATATCCCAACGATGTTTTACCCATTTTGATTTTTGTCGATTACAGCGCCATCTGCGAGCAACCCCGACGTACAGTACATCAACTCAATTTGAAATTTTCTGGAGAATCCGAATTTGCAATAAAAAATGGGGGTTCCTATTTATGTTTTTCTTCCCAACCCCTAACCTCATAGGGGGTGGGATCGAGTTTGGTATCATTGGATATAGCCCTCCTAGACGAACAAATTTTAATTATAAAGTTTTTTGATCCGATTTGTAGTTTTCGGGATATTTCAGTCTTCAGATAAAGTGAACACCCTGTACAGATTCTTCTGAGATATGGAGTTTAAAAACAGAGAAAAACTGAGATTGCACATTTCTAAAGCCCCGAAAATTAGATGTTGTTTCCGCTACCTTGTTGTTTCCGCTAACCTATTTTTCTGCGCCATCAAAGCTATAATACATAACTTTTGTTTGACTATTTTGTAACTTGAAAACAAAGATATAAATAGAAAAGTTAAAAATAGATACGTTCTACGTTATATATCGCTTTAAGTTAAATCTTTATTATTTTTAACTTTTTTAATTATACCTTCATTTTTAAGTCATCGGAACTTAATCTTGAAAACTGTTGCCTTTATCACATGCTGGAATATTTTTAATTTTCTAGAAAACAAGGGTTATTACGAATGTTGTAATACTTGTTTTTGATAATCTGATATTTTATAGAATAAAAAAATAACTCATATAGCTAAAACTTATTGAAAGAATCAAATGCTTCCATAAAAAGACATAAATGGTATACTTGGTACCTAAAAAATCCTCCGTGGCTTTTTCAACAACAATCTACATCTGATAACCACACTTTCGTGACACTGATTGAAATGGCATTTGTCATCAATTTTCAAATTTTGGTTGGCCGGTGTCAGCCCTTGATGATTTTTTTTAATCCTTAATGTTTGTAAGGAGGCTATGTCTCGATTCAAATTTTGTAAAATTGCTATTATAGAAAGCAGTTTCCTCACACTGTATGTTTCCTTACATTGCACGGCTAATAATTAACAAGAATAACAACTGTAAAGTAGCAATTTAAATCTAGAAGGGAAAATATATATCGAACAAAATGGGAAATTCATAAATACATCATAAATTGCTGACCAATCAGAACATGCTTTTAGTAAATCTTAACGTCCCTAAAAAATTGGCAAAAGCCCATGAAATAGATAAATAAGAAAATAAATAAAATAGTTACAAAGAAAAGACTCTCAAAATACATTTTATTTTTATCTTTTCTATTTAAATTGGGAATCACTAAAAATCTTTTATTATTTACATATATCATCAAACTATGATTCTTATTAATCTTTATTGTTGATGAAATTTATTAAAGCTCCAAAATACACGTAGCAGTCTGTTTTCTTAGATCTTACAGTCACAGAATATTAGTTTGTAGCGTTTGATGTAACATCCCTTCGTAAGCGTTGAGTAAAATAATTGTAATATAGAAACTTAAAAAATAACAACTTAAAATCCTTTTACAAATCAAAATAGAACATTTAGGTCCGTATGTTTCATTTACCTCAAAATTCTACAAGTTCAAATTTTAGATTGGTATCAATTGCGAAGATCTCAGTTACATTTATAACCAATACCTAACGAGCTAATTGTAAAAAACTGCAAAATACATTGTTCGATAACATGGATTAAAAACTTGAAAAAATAAGTAAACTGGAATCTTTTAAGAAGATGTGAATTTTTATAAGGAAGGCCTTAAATATATTTGGTAAATAGATTAGGAATTACGGGACCAAAAACCATGAAGGTAAAAATATAAAAAAAAAACTTTTAGAACTCTTAAAATGCCTAAATATTCGAAAGTTAGTAAGCCACCTATATCTCTTCTCTGAATTTTAATTCAGTTTTCGTGTAAAAATCAAAGCATTTCATAGATTAACGCAATAAAAATAGGTTAAAAAAAATATGGCTTCTGAACACATGCCTACAAGCGCAAAAATAACTTACTAAAGCGGCTTTGTCGGTGCTGATCATATTTTCAAGGCTGATATTTCATTTGTAGCTGACCGCTAATATGGATTCTGAAATATGCCAATTCTCATAACGTGGAATGAACATAAACCCGCAAGATCATCTTACAGAAGTATTTCATTTAATTCTTACTCATTACAGAGGCGGAACGTTGGGAAATGACCAGAACTATGGATTGTTGAGAAATTGGATGAATGCCAAAACGGAATCTGAAAACTACAAAGCCAGAAATTTATTTTGTTAGAAACTTAAGTGAATTTGCACGTTGTTTGTAGCAAAGAAGGTAACTTAAGCTTTTCCTAGTTTATTCGATGAACTAATTTAAGTTGATTTTGAATGTTTAAACACTAAAGAAAGCTCGATTGAAATAAATGAATTTAATTCAGTAACCCAATAAAATCCTCATTCTTGATTATCATTAAGCAAGATATGTAATATTCATATTACAAATTGTTTTCTACACTCCTTTTTTGTAAGTTTACCGATTTAATGAATTCGGTGAAAATTAATTATTTTGAATATTATACATCCGAGTATCTTTATTCCTAGTAGAGTGTCTTGAATGTTTTTATTACTACATAGTAATTTACTCTGATAATCCCAAATTTGACTTACAAAGAGACGACACATACTGTATATTATGAAAATCAAGGCTCTTTATTGAGATGAAAGTACACATGAAGTACTTCAAAAATATGTATGGATTGGTTGGGCGAATACTATTTATATACTTTCGATATATTATATACTGATTTTATTGATTTTCGAGTGTTGTATTATGAACATCCTGCTGTTCGATTTCAGAGAAAGTGTAGATATTGTATAATGCGTAACCAAGCCGACTGAAGATATATAGGTTCAATTCTGCTGTGGGGGCAAGCTTTTTTTTAAAATTTAAATTACATTTCCTCTCTTTTATCTTCTGTTTCTTTTTTTTTATTTTCCTTTGCTTTCTTTTCCTTCTTCCTTCTTTAAGATAATTTAAAATAAAAAATACTAATTTAAAATAAAATAAAAAGATAATAAAATAAAATAAAATAAATATAAATACACAATTTAACTACGCATTTCTTTTAAATCTTATTCTTTTTCTTTCCTATTCTAATATGCTTTTATCTTAGCGTTTTTATTATTATTATTAATACTTGAACCATTAAAATTAATGGATAAGAGGTCTAACAAGTTTGATATAAATATCTGCACCCCCATGATTTTTAATGAAAGGTTTTAGTATTGTTTCTCCGGAACAAACGATTTAAAGCCATCAAAAACGAAACTTGTTGTCTCTTTTTTTGAATTTGTAATGGCAGGGAAGGGGAAATAATCTTACTACGTACAAGAAATAATAATATACTCCAATCTTGCCGATATTTCGTCTTTATTTAACATCAAGACTTCCTCAGGGTTCGTATACCGATTTTCTTTCGTATTTCAATTTATTGGTGCCTCTAATTGTTTTTATTGTGTTATTGTGATAAAGGTTTGAT
Source organism: Thereuonema tuberculata (assembly GCA_023159025.1). NCBI lineage: Eukaryota > Metazoa > Arthropoda > Chilopoda > Scutigeromorpha > Scutigeridae > Thereuonema > Thereuonema tuberculata. The sequence continues at coordinate 37,122,041 of JAFIDM010002131.1, forward strand.
GCTAAATAGTTTAATTTCTCTTTATTGCTTAAATCTCTTTTTGTTATATATGAAATTTTCATTTGTATGTAGAATTTTTATTTTTATTTATTGGGTGAGTGCAAAAGTTCTACCCGTTTTTGGATATGACACTTTGCAATGGAAATGCCCTCACACATGACATTGTAATGACACAAATTGTCTGCCAATCAAACATGTGGATGCCTCACATATAAATGCATCGTGTCTTACAAAGTTAGTCATCTCAAAAAAAATATCAGAGGGTGTAACATGGAGGGTGTAACATGTAACTCCTTCGCGAGAAGGAGCATATAAGACATAGTTTGTTATACGAGATCGATAAAGAGAGTACAGCGGCCGCAATATGTCGCAATGTTTGTCAAGTTTATGGGGCTGGTGCAATAGACGAAAGCCATGTCGTCGATGGTTTCGTAAATTTAGGGAAGGAGACAGAAGCTGCCAAGTTCAGGCTAGGAGTGGACGGCCATCACACGTTGGAGAGGACGATATTGACGAAGCCATAAGGAACAGCTCGAACCCAACCGTGCAAGAATTAGCGGAGACCTTCAACGTACACCGGACAACGGTCGAGAGACGGTTGGTTAGGTTGGATTTTACGAGAAAGTTCGATCGTTGGGTTCCACATAATCTGACAGCTAAGCAACGGGATGACCGAATCGCCATCTGTGTTTCCATGCTTTCCCGGTACAAAAATGATCCATTCTTGACACGAATTGTGACAGGAGATGAGAAGTAGGTTATGTACCGTAACGTAAAGTGTCGTAGGACTGTGTGTCGCCCTTCTGATCCGCCTGCATCGACTTCGAAAGCTGAACTTCATCCCAAGAAGGTATTATTGAGTGTGTGGTGGGATGTGCAGGGAATAATTCACTGGAGGTCCTGCCACTCAACCAAACCATCAATGCTGCCTTCTACTGTCTACAGTTAGATAGGCTGCAGTCAAATTTCGTAGCAAAGTGGCCAGGTCTCATCAATCGTCGCGGTGTTATCCTTCATCACGATAACACCAGGCCACATGCTGCTGTCATCACTTGCCAAAAGTTACTTTGGTTGGGGCTTTGGTTGGGAGGTTTTACCCCACCCTCCCTTTCCTCCTGACTTGACACCAACTGACTATCACCTATTTCGTGCGTTGAACAATTCCTTCAGTCAGAAAATCTTTGATGATCTTGATGCTGTGAAAACTGCCTTCAAGACTTTTTTGACTCGAAATCGCCGGAATTTTACCGTCGTGGGATTCATCTCCTACCAGAAAGATGGCAAGAGGTCCTAGATAGCAAAGGGGATTATGCAGAATAATAGGTACTGTTCATTTTGCGTTTATTTGTTCTTCTCTATGGGTAATAAAAACGGGTAGAACTTTTGCATTCACCCAATAGTATACGAACACGAGGAAGTCTTGATGTTAAATAAAGACGAAATATAGGCAAGATTGGAGTTTATTATTATTTCTTATACTTAGTGAGATGTTAAAGATACAGAAGTATTGGGGAATAATTTTATTTATTTGAACTTGATAGATAACTTGACAAATATGTATCAAGGTGCTTTTCTGAGATTTCCCCTTTCAACACATCAACCCTTTTACATAAAAGTATCTACAGTATACTAATTGTTAACTTTGTAATAAAAATCCTTAAACTATAATTTTGTTAGTTATATTAAAGAAATATTTTTTTGTCAATTAAATTAGAACTAAATAATTTTAATTAAAAGAAGAATGGCTATTAACAATTATCAGGATTAATACCTTAATCAGTGGAATCTATAAAACTTGGTTACCAGAAAATTTATATACAATATATACTAGTAAATTAGAAATTAGTAAATTTTAAGGATTTCAGCATTAATAATATTAAAAACGCCAAGAGACAATCATATTAATATAGAAAAAAATAAGATTATAAGAAAAGTTTAGTCACTGTAAGTTGATTATTTATAGATATTATAATAAATTAAAATACTTCTAATAACAAATAAGTTGAAGAGAATATTATTTAGTTATTTCTAATTGTGTTACTTTTCTGCTTAATATTCATAATAACCTGCAAAGAAAAAAACATATCTTAAAGACAAAAGAAAAGACACGACAGGAAAGGAAAATAAAAAGAAACAGAAGAAGAAAAAATAATGGAATTTAAAAAAAAACATACTGAAGAACTGAACCTGGCTCCTTACCTCTCCAGTCCACATGATTCCACATTACGCCGCACCAACACTTCATCTACAGTTGAACAGCAGGATGTTAATAATAATAATAATAATAATAATAATAATAATAATCAATGAAAACCATATCAATTAGCTCGAAATCGGTTGAGTACTGGCTCCCCAACCCATATGTGTAGTTTCATTTCACTATTTACTGGTTATAGATATACAGTAAGTAAATTTCTGCAGTTCCTGTAGATATTCACGTTATCTATTTCACATATAGTAAATAACTTCCGTTACTGTATGGGTAATAGATAACTTGACATTGATTTGACGATCGCCTAGTATCCATCGCAGGGAAAAAAAATATGTTTAGAATAAAATTAAAGAATGCAAATTGTTATGTTTTATGAAACTAATGATAAACTAATGTATATGCCCCTTCAACAATGACGGTATAACAGTTTGATGGCTTTTAGTTTAGTTAGCTGTAAATTTCTTGATTCATGTCGAGATATGACTCTTCAGGTGGTAGCTGGAAAAAAAATTAACATTGAAAGTTAAATTTTAATCTAGTAGGCTAAAATTTATGAGTTATTTTCTTTATTCTCTGGCTCTTCTCTCATTGCGCCCACACACACAAAGAGAGTGATAAGAAACAACAATTTGAATGTAACCCCCATGGCCTAATGATAAGACGTCTAACTTCGGATCAAAAGGTTGTAGGTTCCATTCCCGTCGCGAACATTTCACGGTAGTAATTTTTCACAGGAAATTAACAATTGCGCCGGACAGAGAATTAACAGTTTTTTAGTAATATAGATTCCATCTTATTTATCAAGAATGCAAGTTTATTCGTAAATCTTTATCATAATATCAAACATTACCTAAATACTTTACATCTTATACCTTACTTTCCTTTTTCCTCATGAAAATTTGAACTTTTTAATAACAAGATGAGTATTTTGATATTTTCAAGAATATTATTTCAGGAATATTTACATTTATATAAATGTATTTGATATTTTCAGGAATATTGATATTATCAAAATGTACTGCATGCACCAAAACTAATGTCACAAGCCTTTGTTGCTCAAGCGCACCCCGTCATGACATCATCGAACGTAGTCATGAAAACGTATCGGTATGCTTATGCTGGTTGAAGCTTGATAGATGGTCAACTGGTGCTAATAAAGAAGGAAACAGCATTATTTTCAGTCATACGGAGTTGGACGTTCAAATGGACCCAGTTTCCTATACATTGAAAATGCATTTCGAGAACGTTTTCAAAAACCACTACTCACAAACATAGTAATGTTAGTCGTCATTTAAAAAAATTCGTTCGACTGTTTCCTTTCTGCCACAGCGGATGTCCAGTTACAGTGACAACAAATGAGAATCGAGGAAGGCTTCTCAAGCAGATGTTACAGTCGCCTAAATGAAGTTTCCGGCGAACATTCTTAAAAACGAATCTTAGTCAAACATCTGTGAGACGAATGTTGACGGAAATTAGTGGTTTCGTCAACAAGACATAGACCGGACGATATCTGTAAAATGTCGACAAGGACTCGAGAATCGCTTACTGTGCGACGATGTTAGCTATGGAGCACGATGACGAAGCTTTCCTGTCAAATGTCGTTTTCTGATGAAAGGCATATTCTTTTGAATATGAGTTCGCTTTCTGGGATTTGAAAGACCAGACATTATTGTGGAGAAACCACTCCGTACTGACCCTGTAACAATATGGTGTGGGGTGTCTGCATACGGCATCTTCGGCAAAAAACACATGCTATGCCTCAGAAAACATGGAAATTGACTTCTAAGTATCTCACCTACCTCTACTGTTTAATATTCTGTTTTAATGTAGACTTTATTTCTATGGAATCAAAGAAAAAATGTTAAAAATTAGAAATGTTTAAGACCTAATTTAAAAAGGTAAATTAACATCTAATGAAACTTGTTTAATTTTAAAATTAATCTTTAATTTCTCTTGCATGCATTTTTAAGAGACCTATATCTCTTTAATGTTGTTGATTTTTATATCAGCTTTTGCGTAGGATTGGGTTCGAATCCCTGATCAGAGAGGCTTTTCTCTGAGGCCTTCTTTTTCTCTTGGGAGGGATTTCTTAGTCTCTTCTTGAATCCTTGTACTATTGTTTGCGGTCAGTGCAAGACAGTATTCTTCAAAAACGTTTTTCGTAAACTTACAACACCGTAGAAGAATTTCTACTTTCATTCGTTACATAAATTGGTTTTCAGAAGTTTTCGTTGTGGAAATTGTCTGTAGAAATTAAACTATCTCTCCAAAAAACTTAGAAAGCTGCTTTAGTTTAGGTGAAAGTCAAATATGCGTAATCGTCTTCTAACTATCAATTGAGTTCCTCTTTCGCTGTTACATTCCTTGTAACAAATAAATGTTAGTTTTGCAGACATTAGTACTTAATAGCAAGAATTTCAATATCTGTTTTTTTGTTGTTTTTTTTTTAATGCTTTTTTAAGATCTCAGCGTTGCTTCTAATATCTTGGGTTTTTTTTTAAGAAAATGTATTTATTTTTCACGTCGTAGCAACGTGTTAAGCACTACCTCTTCAAGATCTCATTAAATGAGGGGAAAAAAATACTTGGGTGCGCAATGTCTGGCAACGATAAAAAAAACTGACATAATTACATAGAGTTCTATATTACTTAATTAACATTCATTACAAGTCCCCACATGGTATTAGATCTCATTAACACATACATTTTTTCCCCTCGTTTAGATTATTTGGAACGGTTACAAGCGCAATTAACCTACTTAGGAAGCATTTTCATTTTGATCTTATTATCTAAAGATTAAAAATGAAGGCCTGAAAGAACTTAACATGGATATTACTTTATTTTAAGAACCTTAATATTCTGGTAATGTTTTGAAAATGATAGAAATATTTTTAATGCTTTTATTTGCTTCTAACTTTCTAATGAGTTTTGTAATATTTTGGAAGGAAGCCTAGATGCACTAATTATTCCTGAATTACTTTGTTGGGTTAGTATTTACAGCATGGTTCAGTAAAGAATAGACACTATGCAGAGGTTTAGTTTTTATCTATCTGTCCGAATTGTTTGCATCGATTTCCATCTTTTATTCTAAGATCACTTTTTTTAAATGTTCAGTTTTATGCGGCTCAAGTATTTTTTTCTGTGTTTTAGATCACTATGTAAATTTGAAGCTCCTAACTAATCCATTATGCTTATTAATTTTAAATACAACACTGTATGTGATTTGTAAATTATATTTCAAATTTTTAAAAATAAAATTCACACAAAAAAAAAACAAAAAAAACCATGCAAATCAGAATATATCGCTAGAATAATGTTCCAGAAAGTTGGATTAAAATTAATGGAATTCAAACAAAATTCCATTGTGCATGACCGCCTAAAGGTATTTCTATTTTGCCTACTCTCCATTCAACATTGCAGCAGCAAAATCGCTCCTCCGATTAAAGTTGCATCAACTAGCGGTTCATCAATAGCTTTCTGGAACTATTATTTGTCTTTCGAAACCAAACTATCAGACAAATAAAGGCTTATATTCGTCAGTTTTCGACAGATAGCTCGTTAAGACTTATCCAGTTTTTAAGTCAACAGTAAAATTGAAAGTAATTTTTTAGAATATTTAACCGGGCAAACAGCTTTGAAGCATTAATGAAGGTGGTATAATATATAAATACAGTATTTTTGGGGACACTCTAATTCACGTATAGAGCATACTCAAGGAAGCTAGATATCAATTTCATTTGATATTACTAAATATTCACTATTATTCAATAAAATTTTGCTTTGATTCCAGTTTCTCTGTTGCATTCTGATTTCAACTCTTTATTTATCATGAAATCTCCTAATATTGCACAACATTTAAACTTTGCAATAATTACCTTTGCAATAAACATTTTAACTTTGCAATAAATAATTTTTATTTAAAATACAACAAGCTTTGTAAATTATTTTTACAGATAGCTAAGTTATTACGAATAAACTTAATGGATTTATTTTAAATATAGTGAAATGATTAAACTTGATACTTTAAATGTAGTGAATGAACCTTGCTAAATTATTTAATTTTTATAGTTTTTCATATTCACTCGGATTTTATTTCTTAATTATTTTTTATTTCCAATTGATAATTTTTTCAGCTAATGACATTTAATAATTTTTAATAATTTTAAAATATCTCAGAGTATTTTGAATAGAAGTTTACCTACATCCTGAAAACATTTCCTTACAATTGATTTTCCTATTTCTTTCTTGTTGCTCTTTGGTGTAAATAGCTAAAATTTTAAACTTGAATTACTGCTTCTCTAAAATGATTAAAACTTGATACTTTACAACTTAAGTCATCTTAAAAACAACAATAAACAACACATCTTAACTACTAGTTGAAGCCGGTGACTGCTGTTAATCTTAACGGTGGAAGTTTTAAAAAATATATGTAGCTCTTTTTCTAATATAAAACAATTGAGGTAAATGTTTTGTTAGGAATTTACAAGGATTAAATTCAATTTTATTAAAGTCTAATACATCTGAATTAGACGTGATATATTATTATTTTATAGAATTTCTTCCAACAATAATAAAATTCATTATTTCTGATTTTATTTGTTGTGTGTTTTATCCCTTTTTATTGCTTTGTAAAATGTTTCACGCTCGTTAAATTTAACATTATAATAAAATTCAAATAATAAAAAATCATGAAACATAAAATCTGAAGGAAGTTAGTTAAAGAATTGAAAAGTCTCGTTTTCTTGGAAATCTTCATTATTAAAATATTTATTATAAAAATTGGTCTAAGGAAGGCGTTTATATAAGTACACACAATCACAGGAATTCTAATAGCTTATTCTTCGGGGTCGTTAAAAAACAGTTGCTGTTGATTTTATAAAAAAGTTCCTTTGAGATAAAATTCTTATATGTAACTTCAAGAAAGGTTTTAATAGGGCATGCCAATTTTATTATTGTCTAGTATCTTAGCGACATACATTATTGAAAAATTGAACAAAAAAGGAATATAAAAAATAGCTTGATGTTGTTTATTTAGCGTGAGTTTATGTGTATATTTTTTGCTGTAGGTCCTTAATAAGTTTTGAACAATTGGATTGATCTTCCTGAAATTTGGCGTTAATATTTAAAGACAAGAAGCGATCTCATTTTTAAATTTGAAAATTTTCCTGTGTGGGTTCTACTCGAGAAATAAGGGCTTGCATCTTCATTAAAAGCACTAGGATCAAATCATTAGATTTTTTATCGATTTCATAAAGGCTTTTAATCCTCTTTATATCTGCACAAGATTTAATATAATCAACTTCATCGCATTTAAACAATTTTAGTAATTAAAGCGGATTTAACCCATTAAAACAAATAGATTTTTCAGTTTATTTTTCTATTTATCGCAAAGCATCGAACTAAAAGTCCTATACTTCTGCAAATCAAAGTATCAGGTTATTACAGATGAAATGGGAACATTCGGCATTCGAACTTTAATGTTTTGTAACTTTATTAGCAATGAAGTAAAAGTAACACATTCAGTAAAAGTAAGAACCATTGGTTCTTACATCACGTCATATCTATACACCTCTGCCAAAGATCACGAAGCCGATAAATGCCCTTTTTTAAAAAAAAGTCAGAAACGCAGGAACTGATAAACTCGTCGAAGACATTTTCCAGCTGGGAAAATATCCGTATGTTCTCAGATAGAGTTCTAAATGATGAAACAAATGTCATTGTTCAAAGTTTGGTGAGTATGGTGGATGCTGAAGAACCTCATATCCCAGCTGCTGGATCTTCTCCTTGGTCGGCTTTGCAACCTTAGGAGGTGCATTGTCATGGAGCAGGAGAACATCAGACCGTTTCAATATGTTCCGATACTCCTTCAGCAGTTTGATGTGATACCACTTCCAAATCTGAGCTGTACAAAGGAGCGGTGACCGTCTGGCCTGGTTTCAGGAAAGTCCGATGGATCAAACCTGCAGTAGTCCACCATGCAACGAAATGAGTTTTCTTCTGGTGCAGCTCTGGTTTGGGAAAATGATGCGATTGCCTCCAGGTGGCTACCAATAGCTGAAGAATGGACACTGAAAGTCGCGGCAAGCAGTTGGAGGGTCTGTCGTGTATCCTTTTCAATATAAGCCCTTTGTTCATCGTCGTTGATGATGGACGGTGGTCAATCGCGTTTTTGATTTTTAAACATTCATCACCAGCCTCAACTTCTGGAATCAATTGCTGATTGGGGTTCCCTCCCCAAATGCCGTGTTGATTTTCTTCGGCACCTCACTCATGGTGCTACCCAGCTTCAACTCATACAGATCAATTACACGAATATCGTGACCCTCCACCTTGGGGCTTCATGAACTTTACAGTGCCTTCAGGGACCACTGAGATGCTTGGGTAAGGTGGGAGTTTATCTATAATGATAAGCCTACGTTCTTGTCACATGTCAAACGTTCATAGTCAGCCAAAGCAAGGAATTGAAGTTTCCATTTTCCCATTTGATCTGCAACTACCTGATAGAAGAGAACAAGATTTTCGATGTTGTTTTTTATTATTCTTTGTATCTACAGATAGTTACTGTTATTAATATCTTTCTACTATTCACATTTTTTATGAATATCATCCCTATCCAAAAGGCTTCGGACATGGAAAATGAAATGACCGGAGCGCTTCATTTGCGGCTCCCGTCGATTTTCGCTCGTCCACCGTCAAATGGGGCAAATTTACGTGCAACAGCAGGTCTTCCTAGTAATTCAGAAATACATATTCATTCAACTTGATTCTGAAATATTGGAAAACGTTCCAAATTATAATTGTAGCTTGGCTGTGAAGCTAACAGTAACTTAACAGTAACTTACAGTAACCTGTTCTTATGACGCCGCCATTTTGCTTTCTGTAGCAATGAGTTCCAGGATCAAATAAGTGAACCTTCTATTTCCTTTTAAAATACTTCCTCTTTCTCTGACCCGTACTAAGGATCTGTTTTTTTTAAACATTTTATTTTACGATAATGTATTAAGAGTAACTCTCATCAAAATTTACAAATAAAAGAAATTTTGAAAATAAAGTTGACGTGCAGGATAAAGTTTATAAATTGTCCATAGATCGTTGTCGTGCGTATTTTGTTTATTTGTTTTCAATGTTCGTGCTTTCAATCGGTGGACAATTTATAAAAGAAATTTTATTTTAAAGATAAAAATTGTTTTGTCCATGTCAGATAAAAAAAAGATAAAACATGAATTTTCCAAGAACCCATTAAGTCTAGTGCTTTGCGGATTGCGTATCTATTACTTATTTCACCATGAAGTTTCAATATCGTATGATGACATTTTATGATATTTTACCAGGATTTACTTATTCATTTCCTTTTTAACTTTCAAATTTCTGCAATATTTATCATTAGAAAACTGGTTTAAAGTGTATTTTTTTTATTCTTTTATTTAAAGAGTAATATCATTGGAAACAATAAATTATTTATACGAAAAGACAAAAGCAAAACGTAAACAGAAATAAAACATAATTCAAATAGCAAATCCGCTTCACATCGAATAAAGACTAAAGGAACAACTTTGTTTTGCTTTTTATCAGTTCAATTTACCCAAATAATAATTATATAATTATTATTTATATCAAATCATTATAATGTGCGAAAACAAGTCCTAAGTTAACTTCAGGCACAAACTGAAAATACTTGATGCCTTTACTGAATAACTTACTGATAAGTCCACAAATTAATTAATGTAATTAATTACTTAAAATTTTTGGTGTTAATATTACAATGGAACAACAGAAATATCTTACACTGATGTTTTATTTACACTTATCTGAGTTTGAAATTAACTTTATAAATATAAAAATTAACTTTGACGATATAATATTTAGCCATTCAGTGATGCTGGAAAAGACATAATTTCATTCAAAGCATTTGAATAATTTTTAACTTTCTGAATAATTTTTAAATGTTAAATTAGATTACAATTTCAAATTAGAATAGAATATCATGAACTTTCTGCTTCACTTTTGAACTCGAGAAACGAAGTGTGGATTTGAAATGAATAACTTAGGAATATTTTCATATAAATCCAAAATTTATGGTCTCAGTTCATTAGGACGTCACTACGTAGCACTAGCCTACATTTAGATGACTTCTTTGTTAAAAATAAATGTTTAGAAAATTAGCAACCACAACAATAATTTATAAGATATCTTAATTTTAAAGTTTTGATACGACATTCCAATAAAACTGAAATTGAAGACAAAAATCTGATTTTAAAAGATAAAATATCTTTGATGCCTCCATATTTTGAATGTAGAAGTGGAAGATGAACAGAAAAAGATAATGAAAATACGAAATATTCGTAAAATGTTACGAACAGAAGACAGTAAAATTTAATGACGCATTTTACAGAGACATTATTTTTCATTGCACATCATCCAAATTTGAAAGATTATTATTATTCGTCGCCAAATGGAGTAATAAGCGGCGATCTTACCCAATTCTAATCCAGAAGCCGAAGTTCCTAAGGCAGGCTTTCAGTATTTTTTTACTTACTTTCCAAGTTTATCTTTCTTTCTTTATACATATCCTGGGCTTATCTTCTTTTATTCTCGCCAGGGGAATTAGTGGAGACGATACAGTGCAAAATCGAAAAAAGGGAATAAGTAACTGTTACTTTTTATTCAAAGATGCAATCTGTTGTTGCTCAGTTTTATAAAAATAATCACACAATTCTTTCAGTATCCGTAGTCTAAATTTATTTTCATTAATTCATTTAATACTTCTTTTTCACATTCAAATAAATCAGAGATTGAAAGATGTTCCCTATTTTGAATTGTTAATAACAATTTCAATAGATTTTGTGTTCTCTACCTAGATTTTCATCTAAAACCTACATTTGCTCTATAAGGTTTTAACACGTGAATAATATGGGCAGATGACTTTTTATTTTCTTTGAAGGTCAAAAATAAAATTGGTCTTATATTTGAATATTGTATTCATAGTTTAGAAACATTCTTTTCTACTATGAATCAAATGGTTATATTGTGATTAATGTATATGAACGACAATGTGGCCAGATACATTTGTTTGTTGATCAATGTGACGATTTGAATGTGTACATTCCAGTCAATATATAATTTCAGTTACATTTTTAGAAAAAAAAATATTTTTTTAAATTATAATTATTCTTTTATTAGTATTCTCGGAAATACGATGTGGTAACTAAATAGTAAAGTTTTACACTCGAAATTTACTAAAAAGATCAATAACATTGTTTCATTCATTTTAGCGTAACATAAGACATAATTAGTTTCTGAGAGATTTGATCTTCCTCAGCGTACCAGTTGTAACTCTATTTTGAAATTTAAATTCTCGAAGCAGATTTGATGAAATGTATAATTAGCTGCAGAAAGGAAAAGTAAAATAAAAAAGTAATGTGAGTTTCGTGTAACGAATTAGGATGGGATTTGGTGATGCCGAAATTGTTACAAAGCAGTAAAGGAAAGAAAATAAAGAAAAACTTGAAATAGAAAAAGAAAAGTGATTAGAAGGAAATAACAAAAGTCAATAAATACATTAGTTAATGATTGAAACTAATTGATGTAGATGTAAAAAAGAGAAATTCAGAAAACTTAATAGCAAGACGTTTTCCACACTTAGGAACTACAAGTAATTTCGGAGTACAAAATGTTTATTGAAACAGAAATTTTGCCCCTAAACAAAATAGATATAAGAATTAAGATCAGTTCATATGATCATACTGTAATGCATGCTGTTAAATAAGAAACATAATGCAAAACACTGCATTATTTCTTGAGTTACATCTTATCAGAAAATTGGGTCCTTAAGGAAAATGCTCTGAAAGTAGATGTACACAGAACGGAATTTGTGACATTTAGACATTAACAATAATCTGTTAAAGATGAATGCGGATATGTGTTAGTACATCATTCTCTGATTGACTACAGGTTGCAGTCTTTTGTTCCTTATTTAAAAGTGGCCAATGGAAATAGCAATATGAATATCAAAGTATATACCGTTTGTATTCAGTAACATTCCAGAATCTATGAAATTCCCGGTCGATTATTATATTTACTTGGATTATTTTACTTGGAGCCAGTTTTGGCTCATATTGTAAAATTGTCACAAAAATTCCTGATCCGAATTGAAAAATAAGACTAATCTCCTGTATTATTCTAGTTGCTTTAGTTGTTTTAGTGTATTTGTCCTATTTAAATACAAACCCTAATATAAGTGTCGAAGCACTACAATGTGAAAAAAGACTGAATAAAAGTAAACTCTTCAGTATAAAATCAGATGTAGATTTGAGAAAATCTTTGAATTCTTTAATAACGAAATATTTTAACCAATATATAAAAGATGCCATAAAATGGGTTCATGATAACCGAAATCAAATCAAATATACATAAGATTATATTAATGACTAAAATATAAAAAATTAATTGAAACTGCTTCATTATTCCATGAGTTACTTCACAACACAATATTTTGAAATGCATACCCTCATACACTTATCACAAGAAAATACCAAGAAATCTTAATTTAATCTAGGGACAGAACAAAGTAAATTTCTGTTCAACTAATAGTCTAATAATATTGATATTTACTATGATTTCTTTCCTATTTTTATTTAGTAATGTTAAAAAATTAAAATAAATAGGAATTTTAGAAATAAAATTATAATAGCATGTTGTTTAAATAATTAATATGCTTCATATTGTCATCACATGGAGAAAAGTTTGTAGATGAAAAACGTGAAGAAAATAACAATAATGAAAACGAATGAAAAGAACAAAATAATATATTGGAATGATATTTTTAAATTTTTTGTTTCTGTGAAGCATACTCGAAATGAAATCTAATCAGATTAATCAAAGATGTTAGGATTTTACATTTTTCTGTCTTATTTCTATGTCAACTATTTTTTCCCCATTCTATTATATAAATAATTAATAAATTATTGCAGTTCTATTCTTTTCTTTTCTACAAAAATAATGAGATCATTTGTCATTAAATAGAATCATCCAATCGTATAAATCACTTTTCCTGATTTTTTCTTAAAAAAAGCATCATTGAAGTATAATTTAAAAATGAAAGTTGGAATGTAATTAGATTTTGGATCATAAATCTTCCAACTATTCCATACAAAAAGCAGATTGTCTGCTAAAAAATAATATTGATTAGCTTTGTTAAAAGAATTTTTACATTATCGTCTCTGAAATATAATATTCAAATGGAAGTGTGCTTAGTATATAAAGAATAAAAATTGAGTGTTGTGCTTTATAATTTTTTTTCTAGTGAGTTTTTTTAAGTGAATATAAGTTAACTTGTATTTAATTGAAATCAGAAGTTTATTTCATTTATCAATAAAATATTTATATATATTATTTATTTATTTATTTATTTATTTATTTATTTATTTATTTATTGATACTTAAGTTATCGCTCAACGTACAAATCAATAATTCCATTTTTATAATTAAAGAATATAGAAAATTCTACACAGTTATTCTAACTTTCAGCAGGTTTCTTTTCTTATTATTGATGTTCCATATATTTTTACTATTTTAACTCCATTGTCAATTGTAAGATATTAATAATAAAAGAATATTTCAGATTCATAAAAAGACTACCATCGCAATTTTACAAAAATTCATGATGAATGGAAATAATAAGTTTCTGTTAATATGCTTAACAGAATGCTTTTGTTTATAACCAGCAATTGGGTGAATGGCAATGATGGATTAAAATTAAAGAAATGTTAAAGGAAAATCTACGATGTATTCTCTCTTCCTCCGCTGTAAGTTAACTGATTCTTTGGTGGACTATAACAGTTTGCCTTTACTTAGGCCAAATTCGAATGGAGGAACAGAGATGTCAAAACATCAAAAAAAAAAATACGATACACATCTTATTGTGTTTTATAACTGTTAATAATGCGGGCCCGGTAGCAGAGTGGGTAAGGGCGCTTGGCTGCGGGTTGGAGGTGGCGGATTCGATTCCCGTTCTCGGCGGAGGACGGGAATTATTCCACGCTTCTTTCTCCTCCAAACGGGCCCTAGGGTCTACCCAGCCCCCTATAGAATGGGTACCGGGTTTCTTTCCCGAGAGTTAAAGGCGGGCGAGCGACGGGCCGACCCCCCGTCCTCAACTTTGTCCCGTAGGTTCTGAACACTGGAGCCTACCCTCCAGTTGCATTGCGCGGTCCTCTGGGCCTGATCGCAACTTTAACTTTAACTTTAACTGTTAATAATAATGCAATGGGCAAACTGCGATGCATGTGATTAGATATTAATTTGGTTAAATGGCAAATGTTTTTATGGAATGGAATGTTTTTACTTTCATTTCTATTCTTCTGTTACTTTCGTTATGTTTACGAAATCACTAAAACGTACAGGATGGGCATAAAAGAATGGGGTGTTTCATAGACATGTATTTTCTGTTCGTGTATACCTCAAATGCCCAGATCCGTCAGTCATATCAAGAAACGGAGCACTCATGACATGGAGGCCATTACACCGGACATGCTTCATCCAGTCTGGCAGGAATTAGACTACCGCTTGGATGTGTGCCGGGTAACGAAAGGTGCGCACATAGAGAGACGTTGAATGACGTGCATCAAATTTGGACAGTTGCACTTCCAATTGAGAGATGTCATGACCGTATCCATTAAACAAAATAGAGAATACGCGTCTTTGAAACCCCACCATTCTTTTATGCCCATTCTGTATATACAGTAAAACCCCGTTATTACGCTCCCGCTTATAGCACTATCCCGTTCTTAACGCTCCTTTTGTACGGTCCCTGGAATTTTCTATATAACTCTCTATACTTTTACCCTCTTATAACGCTTCAAATCCCGCTTGTAGCGCTTTTTTATATCGGAAATTTTGTATCGAAAAGAAATGTAACACTGTAACGATTCTTTTCTTTCCCTGGTAGGAGGGAATCTTCGAACTCTTTGAAGCGGAAATCCCTTTCTATAAGTGAAAAATTGCAAATTCTTCGTAAGTACGACGAGAATTCTACACTAAATCAGAAGGTTTTCGCAGAATCTAAGAATTCCCTAATCCAGTCTGAGAACAATAATAAAAAATAAGAATGGAATTATCAATTCAGCGAAGGATGGTTGCAAACGTAAAAAAGTAGTGTGGAAAATGTGAAGATGCCGAGGAAATTCTAATTGAATGGATTCATCAGTCCCGTGATGCATCAGTGCCATTAAATGACCCAATCATTCAAGAAAAGGCGCGTGAAATAGCGGGCAGTGCACTAAAACTGCTCCGAAAATATATTTATATTGCTCCTAGTGGAGTATCAATTGATGTTAATAGTTTTTTGAACCGCATTGAAAATGTCGTAATTTATAACAGTAGCATACACACACGGCAAACCACAATCAAAGATTTTTTTAATAGGAAATAAGCTCACATTTGCACTATATCTATTTCAGAATCAAGTATCTTTCCTGTAAAATGGTGTCTAAATGTTTCCCCATCATATAAATCATTCCCCGTTTATAGCGCTATCCCGCTTATTACGCTTGTAGGTCACGGTCCCTTGACGAGCGTAATAACGGGGTTTTACTGTATTTATTAAAATAAATTATGATCTTCTAATAAATTTATTAGTTTTATCACTTACATCATAGTAGAATGCTATAACTTATTTATTATAATGCATATTAGTAAATAATTAATCATTTTTTAGAACAAATTAAAGCATTCTGCTATCTTGTAAGTAATGAAAGTAATAAATTTATTACAATGTCGTAATTTATTTCAATAATTACATGACGATTATATTAATTAAGAGTATGTCACTTAATAACTAGAAATTTAATTTACTATTTACTCTAGAACCTTTTCAAGTGTATGATACATTTTAATACACTCAAAAAAATTAGCGCACGCAGAAGCAGTAGTGGAAATGGAATAACACTTGGCCTTAGCAATGAAAGTGATGATGGAAGTAACTGATGTAAATATAACAGTAAATGAGCTAAACAATGCACGAAAACAGTCTATGGAAACCAGTCCTGTATAGGGGCGCGCATTTGTTGTTGGAAATGGACCACTGTAGCCACTCCATCAAGAGAAGCATAGAGGAAGGTGGCCGTCGATGAACTATATAGTATTTTTTATTTTATATTTTGTAAAAATATTTTTATCTACAATTCAGCGCTATATATGCAGATATTTCATGTGCTATCTCCTAAACAGCATGTTTATTACCAATATTAACATTTCCTTTTATTATTGAACTACAATTAAAAATCAAAATTGTAGGAAATGGTCTAGTAGTGGCAACAGGATTTCAATGATTGTCCATTTACTAAAATAAGAAAACCACGTATGTACCTATTACTTTTCATTTTATAAAATCATTATAAAAGAAATTATTACATTCAAAAAAACTTATGAATAATTATTTCCTTTGCACATTTTTCAATAATTACAGAATTATTAAAAGTGTATTTCTTATTATTATTTTTATTTTATTTCGTTAATTAATAATTATTCAGAATATGATTACATATTTTTCTTGATTGTTTTTGTCCTACACAAGTATTTTTCAATCCTGATAAGTCCACCGAATAGAGACCAAAAAAGGGGAGTTACCTTACAAAAGGTCCGGTAGTTCTAATTTTTTGATATGTTGTCTAGGATGGTTAGTAAGCGTTTACAATGCAAAATGCACAATTTCCCCCCCCCTCCGCTCCCGCCGCCATCTTCAAAAAAAACAAAAAAAATCGGCACTTTGTTTAGATTTTCGCTTATATCTTCTATTCGGTGCATTTTAGCGACACAAAAGTTCTACTCAATGTTGTAGAGAATACAATTTTCTACAATTTAGTTTTTAAATTTTGTTTCTAGAACTGATAGTTACGGAGATATGCACTTTTTGAAAAACAAAAAAAACACGCACTTTTCGGAAATTTGTCAAACTTCGAACTTCAGGACGCTGTAATTCAGTTATGGTCTATTCTAGGAAAACAAGTATCAGAATAAAATGTGTAGGGAATTTAATTACCTACAAAACGCATGTATAGTTTTATGAACCAACCCTATGAGTGTTGTGTAAAATCAAAAATCAAGAACAACGGAATATTGCTGGTTTTTGCTATTGTGACGCACTAGTCCATCAAATAGAGACCAAAGAGGGGGGTATCTTAAAAAAGGACGGGTAGTTCTAATTTTTTGATATGTCGTCGAGGACGGTTAGTAAGTGTTTTAAATGCAAAATGCACAATTCCTCCCCCGCCGCGCCCGCCGCTGCCGCCGCCATCTTAAAAAACCAAAAATAATTGATACTTTCTTTGGATTTTGGCTTATAACGTCGTTTTGGTGCATTGTAGCTACAAAAGAGTTCTACGCAATGTTGTAGAGAATACAATTTCCTACAATAAAGTTTTTAAATTTTGTTTTTAGGACTGATAGTTACGGAGATATGTTTGTTTTGAAGAAATAAACAGAAACGCACTTTATGGAAACTTGTCAAACTTCTAATTTTAGGACGCTGTAATTCAGTTATGGCCTATTCCAGGGAAACAAGTATCAGAATAAAATGTGTGGGGAATTTAATTACCTACAAAACGCATATAAATTTTTTGACCCTACGGTGAGTGGGGTAAAAAAAAAATCAAAAACAACGGAATATTGTGGTTTTTGTTATTGTGACGCACAGAGTATCTAAAAAAAATTCACCAATTACCTTCCAGTGTTGGCTTGAAATTGGAGTATATATCAACCCTACTTGAGTTTCTGACATGTTACAGCGCAATGCTCATGAAGCAGGTACTGTTTCACTGGAATATCTACTGGTGAGAGCGGATGTTCAATTTAAAATATCCCACCAACACAGCAGCTTCATTTTTTAAAGATGCATGTATGCAAACAAAGTAAGAACAAAAGGCATTAATAATCATACCAAAATCGATATTAATTGAACTAAAACTGAAAGAAAACAAATTTACATCCTTTTCGCTCGTTTCATAGGGGGTGAGTTAATGAAGTCGGGGTCTGCATAGGGCGGAACAATTGAGGCCCGCCTTTCTACAGCCACACGCCCCCATACATCCAGTTGTGCATCTGCATGAGATGGTCTTAAGCAGGTTTGGAGGATTAGCGTCGCTACTCATCCTGATGGGTTCCAGTCCCGGAGCTCTTCTACACCAGCCCCAGTCGATCGGCTCTTTGACAATCCCCATCTACTCCATGACCGGCTGGTATGAACTCAGGAAGTGGAAATGTGCTGCATCAGTGGTCGGAGGTAGTTTAGCCAGATTGAGCTTGGTGGTACTGGTCATGAATTTGCTGTGGCGAAGTGACTCAATGACTGTTCGTTACTGCCACCATACAGGGATACCAAGATTTTCTCCCCTGCTGCTGAAATTTCGTGGAGAGTGGCTGCAAGGTCCCCGAACCTCTCCGCCTCCTCCAGCAATGATGGGTCTATCCTAAAAAGTTGGCAGAATTTATTCTTTCCAAACCCAAAAATGGTTGAAGTGGTTTCGCAGCCCGATATTGCGTGCAGGAGCAAGATACAGCGTGTGGAGTTGAACTTGTAGGAGGAGGCGGAGTAGATTGCGTCTGGCTGTTTCCCTCTCGCTGGTTTTTTTGAGGTAGACATTGCTGACCGCAGGTGTTGTGCCAGACAGCAGGACGAGTAGGTCAATGTCTTCACCGACAATATCGACGGCGTCGAACGTGGGGGAGAGGCATTTAGCTGTGGCAACTATCAACCTGTCAGCATCTTCAGTTTCATGTCAGAAACTCAAGTAGGGTTCGTATACACTCCAATTTCAAGCCAACACTGGAAGGTAATTGGTGAATTTTTTTTAGATACTCTGTGCGTCGCAATAACAAAAACCGCAATATTCCGTTGTTTTTTTGTTTTTTTTACCCCACTCTCCGTAGGGTCAAAAAATTTTCATGCGTTTTGTAGGTAATAATTCTCTACACATTTTATTCTAATACTTGTTTCTCTAGAGTAGGCCATAACTGAATTACAGCGTCCTAAAATTAGAAGTTTGACAAGTTTCCAGAAAGTGCGTTTTTGTTTATTTTTTCAAAACAAACGTATCTCCGTAACTGTCAGTCCTAAAAACAAAATTTAAAAACTTTATTGTAGGAAATTGTATTCTCTACAACATTGCTTAGAACTCTTTCGTAGCTACAATGCACCAAAACGAAGTTATAAGCCAAAATCTAAAGAAAGTATCAATTTTTTTGGTTTTTTAAGATGGCGGCGGCAGCGGCGGGCGCGGCGGGGAAAGAATTGTGCATTTTGCATTTTAAACACTTACTAACCATCCTAGACAACATATCAAAAAATTAGAACTATCGGACCTTTTGTAATGTACCCCCCCTCTTTGGTCTCTTTATTTGCTGGACTAGTGCATCACAATAGCAAAAACCATAATATTCCGTTGTTCTTGATTTTGTTTTTACCCCCCTACTCCGTAGGATTGATTCATAAAACATGCGTTTTGTAGGTAATTAAATTCCCTACACATTTTATTCTGATACTTGTTTCCCTAGAATAGACCATAACTGAATTACAGAGTCCTAAAGTTAGAAGTTTTACAAATTTCTGGAAATTGCGTTTTTTTTTATTTTTTAAAAAAATGCATATATCCGTAACTATCAGTCCTAGAAACAAAATTGGAAAACCATATTGTAGGAAATTGTATTCTCTACAACACTGCGTAGAACTCGTTTCTAGCTAAAATGCACCAAACAGACGTTATAAGCGAAAATCTAAAGAAAGTATAAATTATTTTTGGTTTTTTTAAGATTGCGGTGGGCGTGGCGGGGGAGGAATTGTGCATTTTCCATTTTGCATTTTAAACACTTACTAACCATCCTAGACAACATATCAAAAAATTAGAACTACCGGACCTTTTGTAAGGTAAACCACCTCTATTCGTTGGACTATAATACCAGCACATTCTTCTTGCACACACTGTTTGCATATCATACATGGAATCATGTCTTGTTGCGCATCTTCTTCACATAAATCACAAAGCCAATTTATTTCCTTTTTTCAATTTTTTTCACTTTTTCTCTAGTCAAATGGAAATGCATTTGGTTTCCATTTTGGGGGGAATTTTTCAAGCCGTTCTTCATAAGGCGAAGAAATCAAAATAATAAATCTGCCATAGTATATAAAACATAAAGTTTTTAATTAACTCTCATCCTACAATCAAAATCTAGAGGTAAAGTATGCTCACTTTATACAAGGCAAATAAAAAAAATAAATATCAGAAATTTATGCAAGTTTTCATGAACAAATCCCCTCACAAACTGGTACGTCGATGGAAAAATAAAGCAGTCCAATCATGACAGCCTCGTCATATTGGATGGAAGGACAGCATAGATAAAACAACGATTTAAACAAAACTTCAACTATCGGATTTAGACCTATTTTTTTCAAAACGAGCTCTTTAATTACAACAATATGCTAAATGGCTGAGCGACATACTAACATGAAAAATTAACAAAAAATAGGCCAAAAGTTACAGAAACAAGACAGAAATATTAATTGAATGGCCAGCTTGCAAACAAATTGCTCTAACATGTGTATGTCTCTGCTAACAACTGCTGGGAAGGAAAAGAAAGGTTTACAAATGTTATTGAACATTTGCGGGCAGTAGCACGGAAAATACTTAAAGATAGATCCATGGATCACTGTGGGTCCTTGATAGCAACCTCCTCTTACGAGGCCGCAGAATTTCCTTAACGTACCACTACGCCATCAATGTTCCCCTGATCACTAACAGCGGAGACCAAGAATCGTATGAGACAGCTCCCCCACACCATGAGCCACCAGTGCGTGATTCAACATGTGTGTCGCTCAACAATTAAGTCCGGTTTGTTCAAAGCTTCTCCATACTCGAGTACGATAGCTATCTGTGTCCAGCAAAAGCTAGAGTCAGTTCGTCGTTGATGACTGATGCTAGTCTACCATGTTCTTGACTTTTTTTCACACATCACCGGCCTGAAACTTCTGGAACCAATGGTACACCATGCTTTTGAATGTGGTTCCCTCTCCAAACGCCATGTTGATTTTCACCTCGCTCGCGTTGCTGCCCACCTTCTACTCGTAAAGAGCAATTGCACAAATATCGTGATTCGCCATCTTGGGGCTTCAAGAACATCATTGTGCCTTCAGGGACGACTGAGATATTTGGGTAAGGTCGAGGCTTATCTATGTCAAACACATGTCAAACGTTCGCAGTCCTTCCCCTCAGCCAATGCGAGGAATAGAATTTTCCATTTTCGCATTTGATTTGAAATTGCCTGAAATATATGTGATACACCACAGTCATCTTCGATTGTCTTAGAATTTCCTATTGAATGGAAAAGGTTTGATTTATAGTTGGTCATCCAGAATCAGATACTATTCACATTTCTTAGTTGAGTAGCCATTAATATTACGAATCTTCTACGAAGCTGTTATAAGTACAAGAATGTACTTATTATTACTATTATACTTACTGTCATACATTATTCATCAGAATGTTCTTTATTCTAAATAAATAGTTTTAATGAGGAATGAAATCTGGTATACTTATCTGAGTACCTTACTGTTTGTAGTTTTGTAGGAGTTATTAAGCTTAATAACTCTTAAAATTATCCAATCGGGCGATTATCTAAGTTTAATATTTTTATTTAATTTGAAATACATCTGTAATTGATTAATTCATGTTTTTAAAAAATATTGTTTTCAAGCTAAATTTAATGATTTAAAAAAATCATAAAA
>JAFIDM010002131.1:37144422-37154492 GCA_023159025.1 Thereuonema tuberculata
AAAATCATGTATTAAAAATTGGAATTATTTTTATATGATTTTTGTTTATAATTTGATTGTTAATATTACGAGATTGTAGAATGTATTTTCAAGGCAAATGTCAATTCAACTAAAAAAACAGTTAAGTACTTGATCGAAGTTCTGTTTTTACTATCAAATCCTTACTTAAAAAAATTATAAAAATTAGAGAGATCAATGTAAAATTTGATAAAAAAATTTGAGCATTTAATCAATCCGTTTCATTAAAATTCGCCTTTATCTTTTTAGAACCTCATGGGACAGTTCCTCCAAGAATAGCAGAAAGTAAGATAATGGTTACAGTAAAAGAAGGAGAAACGGCCGTACTTCCATGTTCAGCACAAGCGTTTCCAGTTCCGACATACAGGTAAAGTACTGTTAACAACGAATTACTTATTCTTCCATTTATAATTTTATACTTAGAATAGATCATGTATTTATGAGACATTATAAAATAAAAAATACAGGTGAAACCAAACGTTCTTATTAAGCATTCCTTGTATTTTCCTTGTTTAACTTAAGCCAAAAGTCTCTCTGTCATCTCAAACCGTGCAATTCACTACAATTGCTTCCTATTTAGCAATAACTAACTGGAAACTGACGTCTTTGGATGTCATACGTGAACATCAATAAAAGTCGTTTTCTCTCTTTCTGTGAATTAAGTCGGTCAGTCTGTGTATGTATATGTTTACCTCCCTGATAACTTTGAAGTATTGGATTGATCTTCTTGAAATTTGGAATGCATATTAAAAGCGTGGGTCTTTGTACTGAAAACAAAAACGAATAAAGGTGACAAAATTCCCTTAGAAAAACATATATATTGGTGTTCTAGCAGACCTTATACAATGATATTGTCTGTCTTTTAATTGTCTGCGAGAGATTCAATATAATTAAAATTTAATCGTAATTACAGAAATTTCTACTTTTGGTACTCAACACACATTACAATTAAACGTATTTTTTGTGTTATTTTATAATATTATTTCAAAATAATACATTTATTATTTTTATTTATTTCAAATAAAATAAAAAAAGGAAAATTTGAAGGGGTCATTCCACGTCGAATCACCTGATGAGTTCACCACACCATCACAGATTTTTATGAAAATTTATTTGCATGTAAAGATAAAACATTCTGCAAAATATGGGATTTTTTGGTGAAATATTTGCCGCGATATAAATTTTTGAAGTTTTTTTTTTGTGTGCCACGCCCTTTTTTGATGTATTTTCTTGAATATCTCATCTCCTAATCAATTAAATGGAACCATTTAATGTGTTTTCCTCGAGTATTTTTTAATGCTGAATCCAAAACTTTCAACCAAATTAGTCTTGATATATCTTATATTACTTTCTTGAATTTCATATTGATTTCATTATATTTTCTTAATTTTTTTCGTGGTGAATTTACGGTTGTCAATATTCGCGTTGTTCAAGGAATTTTGATTATGGCTTTCGCCACAAACGTTTGAGAGCTTTTAAGGCATTGGTTGAAATACTATTAAGTATAAAAAAAAAAAATAGAAATCTGTTCACGGGTTTTTAGGGACGGACTTTTGAAGTGGGGCGTGGATAACTGCCGGAAACTTTTCAGTTAATACTCTTGTGGGTGCTAGATAACCTTAAGAACTCGGCTATTATTGTGTTTCAAATCAGATCAACGTTTCAAAATGGCGGCCAATAAAAATTTCAACTTTTTGACGTTTTTCCTATCTTCAAACCTTTCTCCTGATGTTGTTTTTACAGCTTTTGTCATAAACGTTTTACAACTCTTAGGGCATTGGTAACCACAAATAAGTAACATAAAAGTCGACATCGGTTCACGGATTTTTAGAGGGGAGAACTTAGAAGTGGGACGTGACCTCAACGTTGTTTCCTGGATAACCCGTAAATTTTGGACTTTTCAGTAAAAATTAACCTTGACTTCGGATGGCTGAATATCAAACTTTATTATTAAAATATTGACAAATACTATTCACAAATCAAAGTGGTTGACCTTTGGGAAATACACTTAACGCGGTAGATGCACGAGAGAGATATTTATTTTTTTACGTTTATCTTTTATATAGCTGCTACTGCAATTATATTTACTTAGTTATTTACTTTTGCAAACAAATCAAAAATAAAATTTTACATCTGCCTTGAATTTAGCAATATTAGAGACTATGCCATTTCAAAATATTGACTTAGTCCGATCGTTTTCTTTTCCCAACTGCAGCCTGTGCTTAAGTCTCGTTTTACGACACAGAATTGAGAGACAAAAGGGATGCAATGGTGACAGCCGTGGAAAGGTGAAGAAGGAGTTCTAAGCTGTAACGTTATTAAGATCTTGTTATTGAGTCTTGATTTTAGAGAAAAGTCCTTTGCCCACGATTTTCTCTTAATGAGATAAGGAGAATCAGCATTCAAAATTTTATTAATATATATTTACTGCAAATTTCGCCTTTGTAACATCAATTTTCATATTATTGTCAAACTGTAAATTGGTTAAGCCATTGAATAAAATCGATTCAACTACAAGTTTTGAATATTAATTGAACGTTCAGTCCATCCCTTTCACAGATCATTGGCCATAGCTCGGACTTCGACATTGAAGGTCAAATGAAGGGATCAGTACGAAATTCACTACAATAAATGGCTAGTTTATCAATAAAAATAAGTACAATACCCCTCCCTTGTTCCTGAAAAGCATTCCTTAAAACTTCGTTCAAAAAATGGATAGAAAATCGCCAACCGGACAATAAATATGCCTTCGCACATTGAGCCAACATCAACGGGAATTCTGTACAATTGTTTCATCCTTATTATGGAATCATCAGCAGAATATACCCTTGATGTTTGGCTCGCTGCGCGAAAGCTTTACCCAAAAACATTCCCGATCCCGGGAAAGGGCCGCCGAGATATAAAACAATAAAATAAAAAATGATCGTGACAGATCCAATATATTAACCCCTTGTCCTCTCACTGAAAGGTACTAAGGAAATTAATTACAAAAAGGCAACATAAAAATAAGTTCAATTGAAAGCAAGTTTAACGTCCGTAATTATTCAGAAATGGAGAGAAAATCGCCAACCGGACATTTTTTTATTTTATAGTTTTATATCTCGGCGGCCCATTCCCGGGATCGAGAATGCTTTTGGATAAAGCTTTCGCGCAGCGAGCCAAACATCAAGGGTATATTCTGCTGATGATTCCGTAATAAGGATGAAACAATTGTACAGAATTCCCGTTGATGTTGGCTCAATGTGCGAAAGCATATTTATTGTCCGGTTGGCGATTTTCTCTCCATTTATGAATAATTACGGACGTTAAACTTGATTTCAATTCGTTCAAAAAACTTAACTATTTTTTTAAAGTGGCGGAAACGACACAAACAAAAAAAATGAATATTTTTAAATTGCGATTATAAACTGCTGAATACAAACTTTAGAATTAAAAATCGCCTACCTTATATAAGCACGAACTAGGTGTGAATTAGACATGAATCAAACACAACGTTTCTGACCTTCTACTATATAAGGTCCATTTTCAAGTCTGAGAAGTAAAAAACTAAAGTAAACTTCGTTCAGTACTGAAGTCGTTACATTTTGAAAGAAAAATATTAGAAAACTATTGGGACTTTGGATTCAAGGAACAATCGAGTCTCGTTTCGATATGCTTCTATCTTTTATGATGATTTACTTTTCAAAAAGTTAAAACCTGTTTTGGGAAGATCGGGAATAAAATTGGCCGGCAGACCAGGGAATACTTTAGGAAGATTTCTCAATAGGAAAAAAAGATCCGTAGAAGACAATGGTAGTTTTCTCAAAAAACAAGAGGTAATTTACCGGATTCCTTGAGAGGAACACACTATGAAAAATGGGGGGAAAAAATGCCATTATGTGGGCCAGACCAAGCGACCGCTGGAAAAGCGTTTGAATGAGCGTATTCGGGCTGTTAAAGCAAATAACAAGGCATACCATACGGCCACCCACTGTAACGATCTTAAACACCATTTAGATATAAAGAATGTATGCATTTATAATTGTTACAAGGATGAGTATCTGCGCAAGTTTTATGAATCTGGCACGATAAGACTTTCAAAAATTTATAACCAAGACTTGTCCATGACAAATGTTTTCGAATATGGCCTTTCATTATAAATTAGTGTAAATAAATTTATAATTTAAAATATAGTTAAAATAATAATAATAATAAAAAAATCCCGCAGAACAACCGCTTTTGTTGTGTAGTTTCTATTTTAGTCACTAGGGGTATCACTTCCGCTTCCGTTTGTATCTTCAAATACCTTTTTCAAAATGTAACGACTTCAGTACTGAACGAAGTTTACTTTAGTTTTTTACTTCTCACACTTGAAAATGGACCTTATATAGTAGAAGATCAGAAACGTTGTGGTTTGATTCATGTCTAATTCACACCTAGTTCGTGCTTATATAAGGTATGCGATTTTTAATTTGAATTCAGCACGGTTTTCAGTAAATAAAAACAAACTTTAGAAATTTTCTATTTCTGGAAAATCAAATAAAATCCTACTACTTGAATTTTCATAAGCAAATAAAATATGGTGGTTTATTACGTAATGAATGATTACCATTCATTTTGCTAGACATCTTTATTTCATTTTAATGCTTTCTGTAGAAATCTTTTTCATCTTCTCATGCAAACATCTCAACAAGGACCTAGTTGTAAGAGATTTCAAATGTAGATGTTAAATCATGGTTAGACTTAAATAAGTATACCAAGTTTCTAAAAGATTCATCAAATGGTTTAAAAATTACTAGATGGACCAAAAACTCTCATATACAAAGACACACATCACAGACCGACTTCAATTTCCTTGAAAACCAACTTTAAAAAAAAAGGAAATATAAACATTTTTACGACAGTCTTGCTTTTTAAAATTAGGTACATTTTAGCTTCTATTTTTTACAAAACAAAGTTTATTTTATAAAATAAGTTTTAATCACTATCCCCCTGTACTTTTAAGCAAAAATTTCAAGCAAAAATTTCCTGTTTTCCGAATTGATTGGTCCTTGGAAGAAACATATGTTACAAGTATAATTCCTTGTTGATTATTAGGAGAATTTATTTGTTGCCCGGCCAGGGATTAGTTGACCTCTCAAAGTGACAAGGTAACGAATGAAATAATCTCAAATCGGATTAGTTTTTCGACTGCTGTTCAATCATCAGTTCGTTCTTGATCTTTTTATACCTTAATCCAACCATCAAACATCACGTTAGCTGGCGCGTCTGAGCCTTTGCAGAAAAGTAAACGAACTTTTATTTGTCTGTTCTACAAATCATTGTATTGAGTTAAAATTCGGTTTGTTCTTTTGATAAACTAGAATCCAACTCATTTATCCAGTTTAAAGTCTTATACTCCTGCTATTTAAAAAAAGAAGTTAGCATTGATTTTGAGACAGTCTCAAATTGAAATAATGAAAAATAAATGCTTTATAGAGAATCTGATATCCTAAAATTATTTGAATTGTGAGACAATTCTGGATTTTTTTTATCTGAATACGCTTAGAACAGTTTTTAAAAAAGCTCATCATTGATTTTTTTTCCCATTTATTTTTTCGAAATTTAAGTTTCTTAATGTTTTTGGGGTTGTACTGCTTTACTAGATGGTTCTTGATTATGATAGTAGTAATTATCGATTTGCTCATTGAAGTTTTTATTTTTCATTATTGAAGCTCTGATTTCACGTACAGAAACTCATTTCTTAAGCACAGTAGTGGAATTAGAATCTGTATATTATTTCCCAAAAAAATAAGAGAAAAAAAACCACTTAAAAAAAAAATAAAAAAAATAATGGGCTTCATCAAGTGCTTTCAGATAAAAAAGTAATATTTTTTTTTGTCTTCATCTCTAATAAAAACAATCACGAAGAAGAACCTGCTGCATCACTGAGTTATTTTAGTCTAAGATTCAACGACTCTAGGATCAGATTAGTTTGAACTGATATATTCAAATACCACTTAAATGGTCTATAATCGCAAAAATCAAAATAGCAAATTGAACTAAAATTGATAAATTTATTTGAACTTTTAAAAAGTTTATATGTATCCAGAATGAATTGTCTCATCGGTTACCATGCTTTTAGTGTATTCTCCCAGTCTATATATATTTTTCCACTTTTTGACGATTTTTCCTGTCTCAAAACCTTATACTCACGGTGTTTATAAAGCTTTTGCCACAAACTTTTAAGATCTTTTAGGGCATTGATTTAAATAACAAAACAGTAGAAATCTGTTCATGGGATTTTAGGGTGCGGGCCTTAGAAGTGAGATATGACTCAAAGTTGGGACGTGAAAAGCTGCCGTAAATTATTGAGGTTTTGAACCAAATTCTTCTCTTTAAAGACTCGGCTGGTACTGTATTTTAGCCAAATCGAATCACCCGTTCCAAAATGGCGATAGAAATTTCCACATTTAGACGTTTTTCCTATCTTCGAAACCTTATCCTAATCTTGTTTTTACAGCTTCTGCCGCAAACTTTTTAGAGATTTTAGGGCATTGCTTTAACTACAAAAAAAAGTCCACATCTCTTCACGGGTTTTTAGGGGCAGGGCTTAAAAGTTGGGCGTAATCTCAAAGTAGTAAAAGGAGTTTTAAACAATTTTTACCTTTGGAAAATACACCTACCGCAGTTGATGTGCTGCAGAGTTATCTTTTCTTTTGCTGTTACGTCCTTGTTACTTCTACATGAAGTGCTGTTCATTGATGAAACAAGAATAGCAAAAGAGAGAGAGAAAATATATATTAATACATATATAATACACACAATAAAGAGTCCAATTATGAAAAGAAAAAATTTCCTCTTAAATGAGTTTTGGATTACTCAAAAGTTATCTGAAAACGATAACTGAAAATTCTTGTTACCTGAAAAAGTTATTAATTTGAATATTTTGACATATTTTGTTTTAAATTAATTATTATATTGTTAACTAATGAAAGAGATGATCGAATATCTTAAGCTTAGGCTAAGAAACTGAAACAGAGCACCTCCCCCGCCACTGCGGAACACTTTGGAAAAAAAAACTACGAAAAAACACTCAGGCAGTGAACGGGTTAAGAAAATCGTTCAAATATTATCCCAACATGCTAGTAAGTCCCTTCAAATATAAATATAACATCACTTGAAAATTCAGGAACAAATTTTACAAAATATAAAGTGCCTGAAATATTCGAGAATGTATATTTTTTTTTAAATTTCATGGTAAAAATTCAGATATGTATTACTCGATGGCATGAATTACATGAGTAAGTACAGTTATTAAAAATCTATACTTTTTAAAAAAGGAATCCACAAGCTATTCCACAAATATGATCCAAAGATTTATAAATGTAGTTATACATAAAATTATTATTTATTACAAATTTTCTTCCATCAATAAAATCAGTGTCTAAGCACGTATTTTGGGATATGTAAATACAATCCCGTTAATATTGTTGTATGTCTCGATAAAGCTGTTACGCCCGATGCTGGGTTCGAATCCTGACGGGAGTTTGGATTCTGTGTACGTTTCTTCTTATTTGAACGAATTGTTCTCAATTTCACACCATGTTCCTAAAGCAGCTTACAGTAGCCTATATCGCTTTTGCAGAATTGAAAAATCATACGCTGAAATATGTGTACAGTTAAAGAACAAGAACTTATGTATGTTACAACTATTTTACAAGTATTTTACCAGTTCATCAAGAAATTTAAGATAAATCCAATTTTTAGAATGAAAAAGTACCTTTTTCTTCAATTAATTTAAGAAGATAGAGTCGCTAATTTTAATAAGATCCTACTGCTTTAATAATGTGAGTAAGAGTATAATAAGAAATAATATACATATGTTTATACATTATAAGATTAGGTAAACAAAAAAAATTCAAATCTTCATTTCTAAAAGTTTGTATGTTTTTGTAATGGGTAAAATATTTACGTTATATTTTGCAGTTGGTATCAAAGATCAGAGGATGGAAGAACAGTTCCTTTCCCTGTGGGATTAGGGAGAATTCTTAGAGCAGGAGGAAACTTAATTATCAAAGCAGTGGAAATTCGAGATCGTGGAGCTTTCGTTTGCATAGTTCAGAATCCCGTAGGAAGCGAACGAGTGGAAGTATATCTCGGTATAACAGGTAAAGCATGTTTTTTTAAATACTTGTTTCATAGGCAAAGCAGACCAACCAGAAGGATAACATTGAACGTGATGCTCAAACGTTTTAAAATTTAAATCAGTTTTTCTTAGCAGAAATGTTTTTTTTTTCTTTATTTAAGAGTAAGGAAGACAAGTTCATAATAAATGTTTACTTAGTTTTAAGACAAATATGGAATGATAATAAACTTGAAAAAATATAAAGTTTTAAATGTTTTTAATTATAGTAACAAAATCAAGAACAGGTGGAGAAAAAAATGTGAACACAATATAATACTGAAAATATTTCAGGTTTATAAAAATTAGACATATCCTGTATCTATTGGTTACGGTTTTTGGACCTGCAACAATGCAAATTAGCTCAGATTAATAAAATTTCTAACTGAGACAAACTTTAATATGGTTATGATAACAAAGAAGACTACGAGTAGCATGTTAATAAGCATATAAAATTAATATAGGCGTTAATGAGAACTTTTTCTATTCGAATTGCTGAATATTTCGGTCACTATCTTGAACCTTCTTATTAGCAATTGAAAACTTTATTATTAAATTCGTACTTTTGCCAAAAGTTTTTCTGGAGGAAACCATGATTCGCAGACAGAGGAGAGAGGACAGGGAAGAGCAAAAAAATGTTGAGTAATGTTGTTGTCACATTTAAATTGTAAAACAACTTAAAAAATTCCAATGTAAATATAGTTATTATTAATCTACTATTTTATATTTTCAATTGAACTTCCAAATCAGAAATTAATTTGACAGTTACGAGCCATTCCATAAATGTTACTATCCATCTTTAATCCGATTTCAGGATTTATCCTACTTACATGATTTAACTTATTTTCACCAAAACATTCCTTTTGTCAAGGAAAATACAGCATTTGAAACAGAAAATTAAGTTTGTATTGATTCCTTTAAAATGATATCATTGAATGCGTTTTGTTTAAGCCACTTTAATATTTAGTGATACAGTTTGCTATTAAAAATACCAAGCAAAACTGATAGAAACGTTAGAAATGATGTACGAATAAAAATATATTAAATGCCAAAAGTAAGTTATTTAATTTCCCGTATTGAAGAAGTTTTTCTATCCAGTGGTATATGCGTTAGGCTGCGGGCTGGAGAAGCAAGGTTCAATTTTCTACAGTTGTTAGAGATTTTTCCTAGATGTTTCTCCTATGAAAAGTCCTAGGGTCCACCTAGTTTTCGTAAAATGGGACCGGGTTTCCTTCCCGAGCTTAAAGACGAAAAGTTTTCGCACTTGACAAATCAAACCAACTTTACCCAATCTTCAAGAATCGTTGGACTCAAAATTCCAACGCTCCGAAGTGGGCTGCATGGCCTGTAACGCTTAAAGAGAAGTTTAAAAATTTGTCTCCTAAAACTTTTTACAGGAATAATACATTACAGTTTCTTTTCTATACTAAACAAACTAAATGTTCTATACTAAATGTTTACATTTATAAAGAACAATAATCAGACTCAAAGCACAGTTTTGTGCTAGGAATTTCATTATAACTGAAATGCTTCAATTCCAAGATGGAGTATGGGTACATATAAATACGACCATGCCTCGAACGAAAATAATACAAAATCGATTTTGCTTTTCTTAAGACTAAGGGTTCTTAAGAATTTTCTAAAAATTGAAAACAAATGATCGGAACTTAATGATCATTTGAAGAACAAATGGACTATTTTTAAATAACTGTTACGGTTTAGAAGTGTTTTTTATTAAAGTTAAAAATTAAAGAAGAGCTTTTAATAAAAAGTTTCTTTTACCAATATTAGATATGACTATTAAACATTAACAATAGAAATTGTACTTTTTTAATATGATAAGGATTGCAAGAAAAAAATTTTACCTTAAAAATCCTATAAACCAATACGACTATAAATTCTTGTTCTA
>JAFIDM010002131.1:37154592-37269537 GCA_023159025.1 Thereuonema tuberculata
TTTATGCATTTGAATGTTGAAAATAGCCATTTGCAGAGTAAGAAGAATTTGATGTTAATCTTACTGAAAACTGAATGAAATGAGCCGCAAACAGAACAAATTGGAATTTTGCACCCCTAATCTCTTGGGCTTCCGGGAGTTAGATAGTTAAAAATGAATGTCACTTACTGCTAATTGTAGTTTCTAGCTGATGCTCTCCAAACATCTACTGTTCGAAATTGAATCAATTCTAAATGAGTTTAGGATGACTGAAATGGAATTGGAATTGTGGTGTTGTAGTGCTAGTTTGAATTACTTGATTGAACATTATTTATCGTGAAGAACTTATTTTCAGAATTGCTTAATGCATAAAGAATTCCTTAAAGCATAAGTCTACGTCTTTTTTCCTAGTGAGTAATTTTTTTTTAATATCAACAAAATAATTGCACCTAAAATCCAAAGAGCTATAGGTACTATCTAAAGGGCCAAAAAGCAAATAAACAAACAACACCATATACAACCAAATGGAAAATATCAGAAGTTACAGATGATCTCTTCAATGAGCTGCTGCCTGCCATTCTCTGGTATGGGGGAATTTTGTAATTTTAATTGCTGTTTTGTTAATTGAATGATTTTTTATTTATTGAATTTATTTTAATTATTGAATTGTTAATTGATTTTAATTGCTGATAAAATGAAGTGGAAATTTCTTTCCTATCTTATATTTTTTATCAAGTCAATGTTTAGAATAGGCTATATGAACACTAGTAGACCTTTGGATGAAAACTGGAAATATTTTGTAATTTTTACTTTCAATGCTATTTACTTCCTTTATTAATGAATATTTTAAATTTTGAAATGATGTAGGAAATTAATGTTTTCAGAAATTTTATATTAGAAATAAATCTTGTTCTTTCAGTCTTTCAGTTCTAGAATCTCCACTAAACGGAAAAATGACCTCAGAGTTAACCATGAAGAATGTTCAAAGGGAAGATTCATCAATTTTCTTTTGTGCAGCCGAGAATCCTTTCGGTAAAGACGAATCCCAAATCAATCTCATCGTCGTAGGTAATTCTACTTTTCGAAATTGAGAAATAACTTTATTAATAAATTATCAACCCAAAAAGGATCATTCTCAATCCTAAACACGTGTCTTAATTAATACAAATATCAAGAACGAAAAAAGGTTAAAAAAAGAAATTTGAAATCTTTTGTTGTCTGAAAATTGAAAGAGTTGTTTATGTCATCCTCAGTCATTTATTAAAGTAGTTCAAATAATTAATCAAAGAAAAAGTTCTGTTCACACAAACATTTCGAAAAGGTATTTCAAAAGAGTAATGTAATTTATTACTTTTGTTAAAGACAACCATTTTTAAATCTTTGCTTTATAGTGTTAAATGATAGAAAAACTTAATTTCCGCTTTTTCACCGAAAACCACTGAAGTATCACAAATTCTCTGCTAATCTTTTAACATTCCTGACCATCTTCTAGCATTCCTATAACTTTTGTCGAAATAAATTATCTCTAGTTTACCTAATTATGTTTCTGTAGTGAAGATATCGAAATACTTCTCTCTCTGCTTAGTATTCAGGGAATTATTATAAAAATACCTTTCATACAGTACCTGAACCAGACGACCACGAGATTAATACGTCTGAACCTGTTTTCGAATCCCGGAGCCTGATTCTTCTTCTCTTTCGCCCCTTCCACCGTCTGTGGCGAATTCTGTGTGATTTCTTAGGTTTGTACAGTAGGTCTTAGGCTGAGGTAGTAGTGGGTGTCCCCGTGGCCTTCCCAAAATAAAGAAAAATATTATAAATATTGTTACAAACTACCTTACATTGTATTCTGTCTTCAGAGACTTTAACTCTTCAGAAATGATAAAAAAAACCACAATATTTATATCAAAAATACATTTTTGACTTGTTAAGAGTTATGTATTGTAAAGCAAGAAATAACATCGTCTTGAAACCAGTTTATTGCTATTTGTTCCATTTATTTGGTGAAAAGGAATAATATTAAAGAGTCTAGTTTAGACCAATCGATATACTGATAAATGCTATGAAGGATACCTGAACATTATTTGTAAAGTTACTTACGGCTTTCCCGCTACAGCTTAAAACATTTTACTTTGTGTAAATTTAATTTAACTATATCTTAAATAAAGTTGTAGATTTTTGCTGGAAAAGTAAGTAAACTGTCACATATCTTCTCCTTCCAAACGAAAAATCCTCCTCAATATTTTAGCTATTTCCAGATCGTACTGAAATTCAAAAACAATAAAACAATTCGGATTTTTTGTATAAAGATCACTAAAAGAGACTATAAATAAATATTTGTTTTCCCTATAATTATGTTTTACTTTTGTTTTGTTTTGTTTTTGTTTTTTTACTTTTGTTGTTCAGTTCTTGGAGGTTCAATATTTATTCTGCGTTTTATTAAATTTTCATTTCGATAATGAAGATTTCTTATGAAAAAGTATTAGAAGTATTTTCTTTGAAACTGAGATAATAAAGTGATCTTAAATTTTTTTTATAGAGTTGCATTTCTTAACTAAGAAAGTTTTCATGAACTATTTACAAAGCAACTGACTATAGAATTATTAACGGATAGTTGAATAATGTTTTCATAAATGGGCTATTTTTTTCTTCAAAATTAAGCTCCAAATAATATTATTGTATTCAGTATTTGTAATTATTAATATTGACTTATTTTTATATTTTAGAACCTGCCGAACCACCTAAAGATTTGATTTTAGTTGACCATTTATCAAGATCAGTAACCGTTTCATGGAATAAAGGTTATAATGGCAATAGTCCAGTTAAACAATTTGTAATTCAATTAAAGAAGAATGCAGGTAATTTTGCAAAAATAATACATGTTCTTCAACAAAAAATTTCAGTTATTATTTTATAGTTTGTTTTGCTTATTTTATTTTAGTTTGAAAATCTTATCATTTCAAATGCAAACTCATCCAAAAGTCTAAAGTCTATCGAGAAAAATATCTATTTTTTTAGTAAGGTTAAATAAATGTTTTGCAATCCGAAAGTAATAATAATAAATTTCATTTTCACCAGTTTTAATTGAAGTAGTTATTTAAGTCTGTTATCTCAGCAACTTGGCTGTATTGGACTTACGAAAGGACTTGATTATTCAGCGGCAACGTACGGCAGATATTCTTTCTTTTAGCAATTCCCCAGACTTATTGAATGTATAGATTTATTAACTTTCGGTAGTGATTTACCAGTGCTTATGATTTCGATAGCTCAAAAACTATAGGAGCGTGCCTAAGGGCTCAAGACCCCTGAATCGATGGAACCCTATTTCTCTATCAGAAGGTTTCGAGATGCTTTCATGAAATAATTGTGGCCGAGCATCACTTTCACATTGGATTTTGGATAGTCCAACATCCCGTTCAGGCTAGCAAGGACACATTACTGTTTCAGTTACTCTACCTTGCAATATTAGAAGAGTATATAACAATTTTTTACTCATTGAAATTAAGCTAGAAAAAAGAGTCTGTTGCTATCTTTTGCTATATACACCGATGGAATTTGAAATTGAAATTTGGCGGGGAGAGGGTTATCTACTGATCATCCGAAAATTAAATTATTTTAAAAAATTAAATAAAACAAGTTTTTTTTATTGGTTGGATGGATCCTGTATTGCTTCATTACTCCTCCTACTATCATTTAAAATTCTTTATCACGCTGCAGTCCAAATATATCATAAGAAAGATAACAAAATTTAAATGTAAGCAATTACTATCTTAAACTAAGATCTAACATGATTTGTTTTCTTTATTAAATTATATTCCTCTTTGTTCTTTAGATACTTGGCAGAGATCCCAAAATACGACACTTAGCAGCAATGAACTGACAGCCAGTATCCAAGAGTTGAATCCAGCAGTAACGTACCAAGTTCGTGTTTATGCTGTAAATGCTGCAGGAATTAGTAAACCCAGCAAACCTTTGACATTTACTACGTTGGAAGAAGGTAAATGCAATAGTATTGAATAAAAAATTACTGTATTATGTAGCTTTTGACGAATGAAAAAAAACTGCTGAATATACATTAAAAAATATGTTTGTAAAAAATATATATAAACTGATCAGTTTGTAAAGGGTTATTATTCTGAAAAGGCTTATTATAATATATAAGTGCTGTTGTTATTGCTGAATCAGCAATAATTCATGATATTAAAATTGCATATAAATAATTCAAAATTTTACATTTTTAAAATCTTTAACGCACTACATATAGTAAATATATATATATATATATTGTCTAACAGATGGATGTTGATGATCACGTTTGCATGAGAATTACGGAAAACACGAGATTTGGCCATTAGCCTCTTCAGCAGGTCTCAAAGAAATTTCGTTTTTTGAATGTCTGGCACTAGGAAATTGCTACCTAATGAATTTATTGTTTGTTTATTGACTGTTTTCAATTTATGAAAACTATATTAAAATATAGTGAAAGTCTCATGCATTTCCCCGTATTATAATTCATTTAAATATTTCAATATTTTATGAGAAGACATGGATAGAGGCTATTCTCGCGTAAATTACGTGAAATCACGAAAATACGAGATCGTCAAAATCCATCTGTTAGACTTTATATATATATATATATATATATATATATATATATATATATATATATATAATTAAAACTTCTGTATAAATCGACATCTGATAGTTGATAATTAGGGAGAATGATACTCATGAAATGAATGGAAAAGAATATGGTAATTATTGAACTACATTAAAACTGGAAATATAATGTAAAAAGGGTAATGCTTAATTAGGGTGTAAGGATTGCCCATTACATTTAATATTATGGTTTTGGTGGCATCTCAAGTGGATGCACAGATCTGTAAATTCTTTCAAGAGAAAAGATGAATGCTATTTGATAAAGAAATGATGAGCTGCACTCCTATGTTCGTTATAATGCAGTCCACACCGGGGTGGGCTGTTATATCAAAATCTTCAAAAGGAGACCATTTGACTGCCCAACCTGGTTTCCCGATTTTAATCCTATCGAACATGTCTGGCATGCTCCAGGGTGACGCACTCCAAGCTTCCCCTTCCCCAAGACCGGGACGGGTTTAGAAGAGCTTTAAAAAAAAATGATCGTTGCTACCGACTGAACTCTTAGAAAACATCATCAACTGCATAAAACATGACCATGATGCCTAAATTGCTGTTAAGAATGACCATATCCCATTTTGAAATAGCCTACTTTGGATTCGATCTGGATAATATTTTTTGACCTGGTTCTGAAAGTCTTCATTTTTAGGGGAAGTAAATGTTTCACACAAAATGTTTTGGGATCGTTAGCTGAAATACAATATGTTACAAGTTTTGAAGAACTTTCGTTCTTTTTTTGAGTTATGGAGATTTTTTTTCATTTTTTTTTACCTATTGGAAACCAGTCTAGATTAAATGTCAACTTTCCAATAACATCTTAGTAAAACCAAGCAAAATGTCATAAAAAAATATTCATTCATAAAAATTTGTTCATTTATTTATGATAACCAGTTTCTTCTTCTGTGATATTAGTCAAATTTAATTATAATTTTTATTGGGACGACCCGTATCAAGCTCTAAATTTCAGCTTTCTTGGATACATAAGTGGATTTATCGTGATAATAGAACGACGAATTAGATAGACATGCCTTTTTCGACTTAAAATTGCAATTTAAAACGTTTTTGTTATAACCCATGTTTCTCTCCGACATATTTTAAGAGACATTGTCCAAGAGTTAAAGCAAAACTGTAATTTCTTATGAATATAAAAACCTAATCACTTCAATATATCATATATATTGAGTTAATATCAGAAAATTGTTAAATGCAATGCAAAGTTAAGAATTGAGTCTTAGAATTTGAGTGGGCCAGACCTGAGAATATCTCAAACGTTTTTTGCCACTTCATCATCAGGGCAGGCAGTATTGTTATTGTTTATAGTTATTGATACATTATGTTGATATTTAGAAATGTTGGATACTACTAATGTTGCAACATACTAAAAATTTGCATTCGTAGAAATCCATTTCTATACTACATCTTATATAGATTTATATCTACTGTATATCTCTCCATTTATATTTTACCATCTCGATATTTTCAATATTCTCGAGCAAATCACATTTCAATCAAGTTGAAATTGACTTATTGTTGCAAATATCGGATTTAGAGTTCGATGATGACCTGAAGAGGAATATCTTAATATCAAAAATAAGAAAATCCATTACTCTAACTATAAAACAAAACACGAATTGAAGTTTTGAGATATTGTATAAACTGACTTCACCAAAGTGTTATGAAAGAAATAATATAAAGAGTTTAGATAGTTTTGAAGAATATGCTATATAAAACTACACTCATACTTCCTAATCACAGTAAAGTTTTAAAACTACGCTATTTCAAATCTAATTCAAGGGGAATTATAAGGATGTCGTAAAACCATTCTGCGTTTTGAGATTAACATTTGAATGTATTCCAAAACACTGCCAACTTCTCAGGTTTAGATAATTTGGTTACTGGAGTCTTTTCTTGAATAGAGAAATTGCCGCTGTTAATAAGGACATTTTCATGTGTCTTATTACATTTATGTTGATTAAGTAAAGATGACATATAATGTTATATACGTTTTAATATATAACAAAGTTGTTAATTGTGCTAATCCGAAATATGGTTTGAAGCAATTCCATTCATTTCAGCAGTTTTTGTGATTTCAAAATTTTGGTTTATAAAGAGCATTTTTAATCTTACAGAAGATGCAAGATATTGATTTTTTTAATTCTCCATTTTGCTTAATGTATTTTATTCCTTAGCACCCGGTGGACCTCCTCAACTTGTGAAAAGTGAAGTAAGAGACAATGAATTAGTAAAAATTACGTGGAAGGTCAGTAAACATTTATCAGTAAATGTTGATCCTAAAAGTTTTTTTAACTTAGTTATGATTTGCTAATATTTGTAGTGTTGTAGATTTATATCTACCGAATTATATCTGTTATTTTTAATTAATTTCTTCTTTTTAATATGATTATTATAATTGCATTTGATTAAATAAATCTTTGCAAATCTAAACACGTAAGTATTGTTCTGAGTTTTGCAATTCGATATATATATTCATAGAGAAGAAATAAGTTTCAGACAACACACAAATTAGGTTAAAAAATATATTATAATTAAAAATTAAAACCATGTATATATATATATATATGCTCTGGAACTTTCGAACTGCCTTTGCAGAACTCATTTTCAACAATTTTACAAAAGTGGTGAATGTAAAGCTAATAATATATAATAATAAATATATATATACTGGGTCATTAAAAATGTTTTGAACGATTTCGAAACTTTCCTGTACAATCGCTAATGAAGTTATGATACGACGAATGATAAAGTTGGATAGAGCACATGTTCAAGTTTGTTTTGTATGCAATGCTTACAAATGTTCTAAATGGCCACCATTGTTAACACTACACATGTATAAACGGTACTAAAAGTTTTCCCAAACGCGACATAGCATTGATCCGTCTATTGTTCAATTGCAGTGGAAATGCGCATTTTCACGTCGTTGAGTTCCTATGGTAAGGGCGGACGGTACAAACACCTTGTCTTTAATGTATCCCCATAAGAAAGAATCACAGGGAGTAAGATCTGGAGAACGGGGAGGCCACGTCAACAGCTGTTGATTTGTACCTGCACTTGTACAACTGAGTGGAAATGGGGTGGTGCCCCATCTTGCTGCAGAATGAAGACATCCGAGTCGTTTTCCAACTTTGGTAACAACCATTCCGTTAACATGTCAAGGTAGATGGCATAGAAAACATTCACTTTCGGGGAATCCCGCACGTGCTTCATGTAAGCGTGGGGTTTTCCGTTCCCCAATTTCGGACATTATGCCGATTCACTCTTCCGCTGACATGAAAGGTGGCCTCATCACTGAAAATGATAGTGGTTGCAAAGTTCTCAATGTCACCTCGTTGTAACATCGCCTGACAGAATGCCTCGCGAATACGGTGGTCAAATGCTGCAGCCTCTGCAGGCGATATGGACGCATGTGTAGGCGTTTCCGCAGCACGTGCCACTGAGTCGGCTGTGGGATGCCCAGTTCTGCACTTCCTCTGCGTTTTGATTTATTAGGGCTATGACGGTACGTGTCCCGAATGCGGCGCAAGTTCTCCTCAGGGACTGTCGGTGGGCCTCTCGACTTGCCCTTACAAACGCACCTGCTTCGCTTACATTGCTCGTACTAGTTACGAATGGAATTCTTGGATTACGAAATCCACGCTGCACCACCGTCACCGACCTGGTTGCGTGATATTCAAGAACACAGTACGCCTTTTCCGCACCTGTGAACACCATTTTGTCAGCATCACCACCTGGCGAGTGGCAGAGACAATCGTTTGTTATACTGCGCAACAGCCAATTCCTCACTGCTGTCGGTTAGCCAGGACTGCGTCAGTCGGGTTTCCAGTTGCCGTGTTCCTAATGTAGGTCATATTTTACAAATTCTGAGATATACAAAACAAACTTGAATATAATTATATATATATATATATATATATATATATATATATATGTATATTCTTCTATTCATATTGATACTTACTTCTTCCAAAACAAGTACACTAAAATGATAATGTGTATCACATCAGTAGCACGTATCCCTGTTTAGCTTCTCTGATCCGTTAGATATGCCCTCTTGGATTTGTTTATTGAAAACTAAGATTGCATTTCATTGAAACTTTCACTCCGCTTCTAGAGAAAATCGGTTCTTAACTCAGGTTCCATTTCATTTCGTACGTATTTGACTGTGCGAACTTCTTTTGATGCTTATATTACGGATGCTTCTCGTTTTGATTCGACAATCGAAAGATGACAGCTATCTTTCCTGAACATCTTCCTTTTTGAATTCGCATCAATATGCTAAATTAAATTCCTTAGATCACATGCTGGGAAAACTTCAATGATGCGATGAATTATGAATACAGACGCTATTTTATGGTGAAATAAATTTACCTGTAGCGGTATCATAAAAGGTTTCAGAGCCTTATTTCGTGTTTACTAATTTTCAACATAGAAAACACCTCCAACAAATATCTAATTTCCAATTAAGTAAATACAAAAATACTCTATAATATCCAGTATAAACTTGAATTGTTTACTATTACCTATTAATTATTAAACTAAATTACGATATATTTCTTTTAATTTGTTGGTAATGATACTGAATCTTAATGAATTCATGAAAGGATTCAAACTAAATTAGGATTATTTCGTTCTAATTTGCGCTATTAAGCGGCTTCGCGCTAATAAGCAAATTTCGCGACATTTTGGGATTAAAAAACCCTTTATAATTACATATTTATGTAAGTTAAACCAAGATAAACATAAATACATCTCTTACAAAACATTTTGCGGATAATAATAAGAATAGGTCCTTGAAATTTATCAGACACTGATGTTGAGATATCAAATAGAATGTCATTACTGATGTGTGGCAATATCTTTAGTCCGTTTCAGATTTCTGTAGACCACTGACTAACTACACTGTTGATCCAAGCTTTCTGTACATTAGATCACACAATCATTTGCACTTAGCCTACTTGCTGTTGCGGCGGCATTAGTGTCATTATTATACAAATATTTATAGGGGACCAGTCAGGAAACAGGTGGGGGGGGGGGCTCCCGAAATCTAACCAAAGAAAAATCGCTCTCAGAGATGAAATCAAAGGAACTATTCTACATCTACCGAAAGATAGGAAGTGTCTATTCTTACTATCGCCGACCACCGCACGGCTCTTTTTCTAGGAATCAGTCCTCCCTTAAAGAAAATTCTGGGTACGGACCTGTACAGGACCTACCTCCCGTATTAAAGAATGGAACGGCTCTGACTTAATTCTTCTTCATTACTCGTGGAAATGTTTAAATTAATAACATAAACATAAAAGCAACTTAATATACAGTCTAAACGAACGTTTCAGACTATCAAAACTAAAATTGTTTAGATAAACTTGCTTTATTAATTTAATATACAGAGTCTTCATTCCAAGAAAATGAATACACACATGAATATGTGAATTTTAAGAGAATGATCTGTTAAATTTATTTCATTTGCTTCCAAATTTTAAATTTATGCAGGAAAACAAGCTTGTTGTAAGGTACATTATTTGGAGAACTTATATATGAAAGACACAATTTATTGCAGACTTAAAAACCGAAACCAACCGAAACGTAATACATAGTAGTAGTTTAAGTTAAAGTGTACCACTTCAGGTGTCTGTAGCCCTTGTAGTCGTTGGAGGTAAGGTCCGGGTATTTTCTGACTCACAGACTAAGTTGGGGTCCGGTGGTTTTAACCTTCGCAAATAAAATCTGGTACCAATTTTTCAGAGATTTGGATAGTGGCTGTGACCCGTCTGGAGGTGAATACATAGTATATGCGGTCTTCAAATCATTGATAATATGGCATCGTTAATTATCCAAAGTTTCTTTTAAGTTTGAAATTTTTTTAAGGAGCCTTTATCATTAAATTATAGACTGTACTAGATTTATCTGTCCGAAGAACCAAATCTAGTCATACTGGAACCAATTATATGGGATATTACTGAGGAAGATCAGGATAATTTATCAAATGATTGTAAATGATATTGAATCCATGAAAACTATGGGTTCTTCCGCCTTTTAATAAAAGTTCTAAGCATTTAATTAACAAAAATATCTTTATGGAATTTTGTGTTTCTTTAGAAACGTTTTAATAAATACAGAAATTAAACGATTGATGAATGCAAATTATTGAGTGTAAAAATAAAGCAATACGACTTTTTATGCTATCGATCTGCGAATCAGCATCATTGTCACCCGCGTATACCTGATAAAGGAAGTCGAAAAGCTTTTGTCAGAGGGCTAGATGGACTATTGAGACCTATTTGGATTAAAGAGAGAAGAACGCTAGAGAAGAACGTAGCCACAGGAGTTTCTGGATCTAAATTCATTAGTGAAACGTATATTTTAATTTTGAATAAATGTTTTATGTTGCCATTTGCTTATCTGAATTGTATAATGATATAAGCAAACTAATTTCAGTTATTATATTGGGCAGTTTAGATTTTAATAATCCGATACGAAAAAACATTCAATAATTGAAATTTATGCTTGATTTTAGTTATTTTTACTTTACTTGAACCAGTTAAATAATTATAAAATTCAAACATTATGTCTTTAAAAATTTTTTTTTTTTTTTGTGGAAAGTTTCAGAAAATGTAAAGACTGGTTTGTAAGTTTCATGAAGCGAAGAGTAAGCTTGAAAAATGGTTTGAGAACCAACATTTTGCACTTTTTTTCTTTGCCACAGCCTCCGAAGAAGGAACTGTGGAATGGCAACATTCGAGGATATTACGTCGGCTACAAGATTTACGATTCATCGGAGCCCTACTCGTTCCTGACGGTTGAAGTGGGAGATTCGTTCGCGGAAGACCTTGGCATCAACCTGGAAGATCTGCGACCTTACACCAAGTACAGCATTGTAGTTCAGGCCTTCAATCATATTGGTACAAGTCCACGGTCAGACGAAATAATTGTTCTCACTTCAGAAGACGGTAAGAATTGTTTGAAATCAACATTTAATTACAGGAAAGTGAGAAAAATTAATCTAATTGGTATATTTTGTTTATGTTTAGTAGATATGTGCTAATATGTAATTTTTGGAAAAATATTAATTTATGTATATTCTTTAATAAAAACTTATATTGGGAACAAAATAACAGCTATACAGCAAGATGAAGTTGTCAGTTATGTACTCCAATAAAAATAATGCCGTGATACTGTAGATAAGTAAGCTTTGCAATACATTACATCTGCATTGCTAACGAAAAAAATTAAAAGGTTTATATCTTTTGATGCATAAAACTTTATATTACGTTAATATTCAAACATTTTATGCATCTCCTATAATATGAGTATTCTAAAAGCAATATTATTTTTGCTTGATTGTTAGTCTATGTAGATAGCTTTAAAATCAAAATATTTCCATATTTTAATGAATGAGAAAAACGAGTTTTGCATTGTTCCATATTTTCTTTTATTAGTTTTCCTTATTGGAGATTAATTAAAAAAGATCTCCAAAAATTTCAAAGGAAAAAATTGCTTTAGTGTATTCGTTATATAGATACAGATCTAGGTTGTAACTGAAAAAGACTGAAAATGTTCTGAGAGTCCAGATAGTTTGACTAAAGATCCTGGGATACAAAGCATTAGTAACATGAAAAGAAGATGAAGGTTGTATCTCACTGGGACGCACTAAATGAAGATGTATTATATTCAGTGTGAATATGTGGTCGTCGGATGCTTTAGTATATGTTTTCTAACAAATTACTAAGTA
Organism: Thereuonema tuberculata; assembly: GCA_023159025.1. Classification (NCBI taxonomy): domain Eukaryota; kingdom Metazoa; phylum Arthropoda; class Chilopoda; order Scutigeromorpha; family Scutigeridae; genus Thereuonema; species Thereuonema tuberculata. The sequence continues at coordinate 37,166,975 of JAFIDM010002131.1, forward strand.
AATTATTTACATATTTAAGATTAAGTGATTGGTGTATTTAAAATTATAAGTACATTTCTCAATTCATTTAGACTACTTTAAAATTGATTTCATTATATAGGCTACTTTTTTTAAAACAAAACTGTAAGCAGGATAAAAGTTTATCATTTATAATAACAAAAAAGTTGTACAGTTTTATTTAAATGATATTTAAGGATGTGTATATAATTACATTTCATTCCATCTGCAATTTATAATATAAGTATTATATATTTTTTAATAACTCAAACTTGTGATATTTCGTCGATGTACCACAGCCAGATGAAATTGCACTAGCTGTGGAAAGTGAAGGTATTCAGCTCAAGTAATTCAAGACTCACCCTGTGTTTTATCAGACGCATATCATCTTCGCTAGGCATCGCTGCTTGGGTCATTCTGCTGTTGAAAGATGATATTCTACTGCATAGTGATATTTACAGGATAGATTGAGATAGTGCAATGAACGTTGAAGAGATTAATCAAAATAAAGGTCACGAAATATTAAATGGGATCCCTCCTGCAATGAATAGGCTATGGCTTTGGTTTCGAAAGATAAATAGTGTTTACAGAATCCTTTTATGTAAACACTTTCGGTAAAAGACTTCTTTATTGATTCATTTAATTTCTATTAATGAGAACTTTGAATTCTGGTTTTTAAAAAAATGCAAATAGTTGTACAAAGTAATTTTTTCTCAAAAGACTCTTTAAGCGTCTCTACGGCTTCAATTGTAAACATTAAATTCATCACAGTAGCCTAATAAGGTTCTAAACTTAGAAGTTCTGAAATCAAGATGTTTCTGACTATATGTTATTATAAAATGATGTATGAATTGTTTTTCTTAAGTGGATTTCATATTTATTGCAGCAAATGACAAAGAAAAAACAAGAAGTTTCAAGTTATATTAGAATGTAATTCTTTAAAATTTCTTTTCGTTGTTTATTTTATTTTTTTAAAACTGTGAAAACGACAAAATGAAAAGCCTACATATATTTTTAAATTCTAATATAAAATATATAATATATAAACAATTAAATTTGCAGTGCTTAATGGATTTGTAGAAATAGGATCATATGAAACTTTAATCATATGTGCTCTAATTAATAGATTGACTAAAAGAGGATTTAAATTGAAGCTTTTAAAAATGAAGTAATAATAGAAATTGATAGATATATCATGTTTAAATTCCAATTCTTTTCTATGAGACTCTTCGATATTTTCTTGATAAGGAACCCATTACAAATGACATCAAATATCAAAAGTAAAATGATCTCTAATCTTTAATTATGTACATAGTATTTCAAGAAGATCCATTTAGCGGTTCAAAAGATGTTAAGCGAGAACACATAGATTAAGTACTCTAATCAGCCTCACTTTCTTAGGAGTAGAATCTGTAAAATTTTAGATGATCTTAAATCATTGTAGAACAATGATAAAAATAGTAAAAAAACTGGGAAAACACTTTGTTTTATGTAAAACAGATAACTGTGAGTTTAACAACAAACATAAATAAAAAAATAAGTAAGTTTAGGATCAGAAAATTAAATTGTACAATATCAAAATTTGGAAAAAAAATATTGTAAATATAGATGTGGCTAATTAATTTACTAATTATGATCAGTAGAGAATTACTAAATTATCAATAATTGCATCAATAATAATTAATATTTTTACCCAAAATAAAACTGAATTAAAAATAATAAGAAATTAGAAATGAGAAAATGTATATTATCACTTGTGTTTGAGTGACTGAAATCTAGTTATAGATTAAAAGTTCCTCTTATGATCGGCATTTTACCACAAGAGAATCGTTGTCAGGTACAGAAGTATCATTTAAAACAGCAGTTCACAACATTTTTCAGCTGGCGACCCAACTTTCCTTATCGTTTTTCAACTGGCGACCCACCTTTCCTTATCGGAATACCTCCACATATATAGAAATAGAAGAATGTAGAATAAAACCAAATTTGTATCGTATCCCTTCCTTATATATGATCGATTTTCGATTTTTCTGATCTTTTCTGATGGTTTATTCGATGGTTTCTGATAGTTTTAGGATCAAGTCACGACCCACCTGTAACCCTTCCGCGACCCACCGGTTGGGAAACGCTGATTTAAAACATAAACTTGTATTAATAGCACGAAGCTTTCCTTTAACGGGAGTTTCATTAATGTAACTGGTTTAATTAAAGTTTAGATCTAATTAGTGTGACTTTGTTCAGCAGTAAAAAAATAAGATTTATTTTGAAAAGACAAAACATTTAAAGCAATTCAATGCAGCAAGTCATATTGATCATTATACAAATCATTATATAAAAAGTCCTCCATTAAAGCTGTAATGATGTCTTATACAGCTTTATAATGATGTCTTACAGCTGTATTTGCAATTCTTTGAAAACGAGAATTTTAATTCCAGTCTGCGATAGTAGATTTATTCTGTTAATTTTTTTAATTTAGAATATTTTTATATAATAGCATTTTATACTAAACATAATGCTTTTCATAACAAAACTCCTAATTGTGTGAATTTCTTTAGTTTTAATGTTATGTGGAGGCTTTTTTATTTTTTTTTCAAATCATCTTTTTCATCATTTGCTCACTTGTTTTTTATTTCAAATGAAATTTCTAGACGTAAATTTTGCTGAGATAAATTTTAATTTTGTACTTTCGAACTAGTATTATCTGTACTTTTCCGTATGCTCGTCTACTTAGAAAAGCATTTCATCCGAAATAATTTGATTTTGAAGCGGCTAAGAAGTTATTGAGGTGTAAGTTATATTTAGATCTGTTGCTTTTTCTTTTTGATACGAGCATTGTGGAATTTTTCTCAACTAGCTGACTATAATGCTTAGAGTATGTTTGAATATTTAGCTTTCTTTCTTTTATCTCTTTTTTTTTGTTATGGCATAAGGAACGGCCTCCAGTGATTATTCCTAGTGCTGTAATATATATTCTGCTAAAATAGTCTCCACTTTCTGCTCCCGAATTTGAACGAGGCCTTAGTTAAACAAGTGTTTTCTAAATTATGTATAAAAGCTGTACTATTAATTCCTTGTCATGCCACACATTTCACCAATAAAGTAAAAAAAAAACTGCAAATAAAATTCCTTTTTGCAGAACGTAAACTCCTGAAAAATGAGAAAACTGCTATAATCTTCTGCAAAGATAGATAAATAAATTGTTTTTTTGTTCGGTTTTACTGATGGTGTTCAAGTCAAAGATCGTCAGAATATAATAAATTATATTGAATAAAAAAAAAGTAGAAAACTAACGTTCTGTCTGTAACGCCATCAACTATATCATGCTTTCAGAAATGGATCAAGAAAATTTATGAGGGATCCTAGCTGCAGACATTCGAGTGCTCTCACACGGTTTCCCTCTCATGTGCGCTGCGGAGTTACAACTTTACACGAAATTCGTATGAGGTTGTTTTTTTTTGTCAAATACCTGAATAGAACGGGATGAAATAGGATACATAATTTATATTATAATTATAAAGTGTGGTCCCAGTTGTTTACGTAAATTTAAGTTATTACTCAATTTGAAACTTGTAATTTAATATGTTAGGTCCGACTGCATAAAGTCTTAAAAATGAACGAGATAGTTACGCTCTGTTGTAATGATTCTTTGTGTTCTAGTTCCCAGTCTCCCACCTCAGGGTGTACGATGTTCTGCTTTGTCTGGACATAGTTTACAAGTGACTTGGGAACCAGTTCTTCCATCAAGTGTCAACGGAATTCTCCAGGGCTACCGGGTGATCTGTAGGACCGAAGATGAATGGTATGGTGGGTACGTTTCTTGTTTCTATGCTTGCACTAAATGTTTAACTTGTTTTAAGCAGATATAAACGTAATTATTTACTCACCAGAAAACAGCTAAATCAGACAATTTTTGTGCAAATTGTCTAATTTGTGCTAATTGCTACACAGTCGATAAGATTTGAAATTAATAAAGTAAGTTTCTATCTAAAATAAGTTTCTGAATTTTTTATTTGATTTGGAGATTTAGATAATATGTAACATCCAATAAACTAAAACAAATTTGCAGCTATTTTTCAATCATTGTTTTTTTAATAATAAGACTTTCAATCAGCTCATATTTAAGAGACATACTTCAATACACATTTAAAAAAGACTTTCCCAGAAAGTAAGATTTCTAATTTTAAATCAATTATACAAATAATTTTCATTCTTTTTTGTTTATTTTTTGGAAAGAATCATGGAATTTTGTAATATATAAATTAATACATTTACTGCATAAATATGTTTATAACAATATATCCTTTTTTTACATATTTTTTTAAGTATTAAATAGAGAGAAGAAATATCGTTTACTTTTGAAAGAACTTCTTATCTGTTTGGAGAAAAGACAACAGAACTCTAGTTATGTAATTGTTAAAGATAAGCAGTAGAGTTTTAATGTGAAGATGGAAAATGGAAATGTGATCATAAAAAATAAAAGGTGTCATGTCAATTCTTACAGAGCATCCTCACAATGAATACAGGAATTGACAAATATGAAAGATTTAGTTAAAAGAAAATTTAAAATTGATTTTCGATAAATGTTCAAAATAACTTATTTTTTTAGAGATCAAACCATTGTTCATGGTCTGTCTTCTTTCTGCACGCTTTGTTTGACTAAGTATTGTTTGAAACTGTTTTAAACAATAATCACCGCGCCGGAGAAAAGATCAATTAGTAGTTACATGCAATTACATCCTTAGGAATTCCAATTATGAAGAATTTGAAGAAAATGCCAAAATAGATAATAATATCTATTAAACGTTGATCGTTAATATGTTTCACGTTAAATCTTTTGTAGTAGGAAGGATGAATGTATATTTAATCGTACAAGATGTATATTTAAGCTTGGTTAATTAAGTTTTATAATCAAAACAAGTTAATTATTTATGTACCACCTCCTCAAATCACGAGAAATATCCTGCATTTGCATTTTGTCTTCATTTTATATCATTTTATTTCATATTCCAGTCAACTAGTAACATTACAGATAAGTATTATCCCTAATACATAAATATGAGAATTATATTTACTTTTTAGTGTAATCCTTACCTTATGTATTTTGCATAGTAATATTGATTTTTATATTTTTATAGATTTTAAATTAAATGAACCTAATGTTACAATTTTCTTTCCTTTATTTTTCTCAGCAGAAGACTCCAGAATACAAGCTAAAGTAACAAGCAGTGTTAGTACAGTGATCTCAGGTCTGTTAAAGTATACGAATTACAGTATTCAAGTTTTAGCATTTACTCGAATGGGTGATGGACCTAGAAGTTCTCCTGTGTATTGTGCTACACACGAAGACGGTAATTATATAAATTTAAATAAATTTGATAATGAAGCACTTATTGAGCTGGGAAATGTTCTGTTATGGTGATACAATAAGCTAAAAAGTTTTGAATCTTCAAGATAGATTAAAGAAACACTAATGACCATGTATTGAATATCTTAATATCAAAATACTAATAGTACATAGAAAAATTTCTTTTTATCTTTGTAATTTTTACATTTTATCTTTGCAATTAATCAAAAACTGTGGTCTTAGAATTTTTTCAATATCCAAATTGATGTAGCAAGATCTCGAATAACAATTTGATGAAGGACTCAATTATTGATAATGATCTTATTAACTCAGTTTGCCAACTTATAATAGAGAAAAAGTCGTGCAGAAATTTTGTTGGTTTCAGAGAAATATTTAGACTTTGTCGCCATTGGACCATCGTACTCCTACAGGCAAAACTACATCAGTCCTTTTACAACAGTTGACCGACATTTGAAATAGTGGTGCATTATAGTTTCAACTCGACATTTCACTGTCACAGAAGAAATTGAGGAGCCCGAAAGTGTTTCGGCAAATCATAGTTCCTTTTGATATGAAAGAATCCTCGTGAACTTTTCGGAATAAGACAACAATAAAATCAACTGCCTTTGAAAAGATAATAAACCACAGGAAAAGACATTGAATTCTATGTTCAAAAGATGATTTGAAACTTCAGTTCATAAACACACACCATGTGCTTTCCCACACCATGTCCATCCTACTCCTTCGCTTTGTCTGGTTCGAGTGGAATACTTTTTCTTTTACATTGTTGTAAAATAGCTCTTAAGAAGTGCTCTTAGTGTATTAGATCACCGTAACCTTTTACTAGGCTATAAGAAAAGAAAAGTATGTGTTCAGGCTTCAGTGAAATCTTTAGAAGTAAATAAAACAAATCATTGAAGCAAATGTCTTAATAATCAAGGAAAAAAACAGAAATTTTCATTTGAAACTATCGTTCATTTGAAACAAGGCAGCAAATTAGTCACTTGGATTTTATTGCTCTTCACTAATATACCTTGATTTAAAATGGAATTTCATTCTCATCGCTAATTCATGTCAAGGAACATCCTGTAATAGAAATGGAATTTTATTTTACAATAAATTAAGTGTTAAAAATATCTTTCCAGAAAAAAAAATCAGTAACTTTATATGTAGCTTCCACACGATATAATTAATATTTATCTTAAAACTTAAATTTTATAAGGCAGTCTAGTAGGAAAGCAAGTGCTGTTAGTTTCGAATCACTATCTATTGAAACTATTACAGTAATTGTTTCTAAGCTTCCCTAAATACAAATTCCTTCCCCTAAATTTTGTCTTTTAATCGAAGTTTGTTGCTATCATATCGCCATCATAATAATATACTGGTTGGAAAGAAAAATAAATTGCAATAGATGGAATAACTATAGATGGAATCGAAAGAACTCGATCAACTTCGCTTTGCGTTCTAAATCATTCCAGTATTTTTTAGTTCTATGAATCAGCTGTCGAATGGAAATTTAGTTCTGTATTTCAATGATACAAAAATAAAGTGCGAATCTGAATATGAAACAGCAAATTTTCAGGAATTTCAATATTATACTTTTAGAAGTTTATTTTATTGTTGATTAGAAGTTTGCCATGCATTTTAGAATAAGAAAATATCTTATAGTAATTGGATAAATTCGACTTAATATTATTCTTTTTTCAAACAATTATCTTGGGTTTATCTCTACTTACTTAAATTCATTCATACCCCATTCACTTTAATGAAATAGTGTTTGCCTAGAAAAAAAAATTCTTCAAGACATGGAAAATATCAAACTTTTTCCTTTTTGTTTTCTTAAATTCAATCCTAATTAAATGCAGTGATGATAGAATAGTAATAAGTCTAAGATAAGTACAATAGAGAATCAGTACAGAGCAAAACAATGCAATGTTATATTTAATAATTATAATATTATCTATGCCATGACATTTTACCTCATTTCTGTAAAATTTGCATTCAACATAACCTTGATCTGAGCGTTCAACTTCATATGCAGTTCAACTTGAATGTAGAAAGTAGTTATAATGCAGCTGCAGAAGATTTTACTTCTACCCTGTCAAAACACCTGGCACATCTTCAAGCTTTATAGAATAGGACCTCTGGGATTATTATGCAGTTTTAACTAAAACTTCATCTTAAAAGGATCTTAAAAAACAAACACCCTTGAGTGTTTGTGTTAATTTACTATTTTCATTATAGTATTTCTCTAATTGCTTTGGCTTGTTTGTTAAATTTATTCAGATTTCCAGTAATTATTAAAATTAATCTTCTCGGATATTTACTACTTTAATATTTAAAAGAAGTATGGTATAATTATCGTATATCTTTAATAATAACAACAATCTTGAAAATCCTAATAATTTTTTCTTTATCCTACATAATGCAATAATTCTTATTAAAATTTTACCTAAACTTACTAATTTCACAACAATGACTACTACAAAACTATAAATCATTAAAATTTGTCTGGGTTTTTTTTCCTTAAAATGTTAGATGTATAATTATAAGAATTACATAAAAAAAATAATGTTTAATTTAAAATTTAACAATAACAACTCAAATAAAAATTTCAGTATATAATATAATTAAGTAAACTGAAATAAATACTTCGTAGAAAAACAGATGATTTAAATAATACTACAAATGCTGATAACAAGCATATCCTCATCGATCTGTCTAATTATTTACGTATTAACTATTCTGCTTCTCTAATATTGATTTAGTATTGAATGTTATTTCAATTGTTGATACTAGAATGCATGGTGGCACTAGAATTCAGGTGTTCGTGCTGGAAATGTTGTCTTTTGGGGAAAAGAAAACCCTCATTACCCACTAAAGTTGGAGAGGAATCCACTGAACGTAAAGAAATGGGTTGTGATAACATCTCGTCATTTGTTTCGACCATATTTTTTTGATGGTCATCTTACTGGCGAAACTTATTTACACATGTTACAAACATGGTTAATCTCACAGCTTGAAGACTATCATGGAACCCGTATGGCTACAGCAAGACGGGGCACCTGCTCACTTCGTCTTACCTTGCACGGGTTTCTTCATGAACATTTTCCAGGACGCTGGATTGGTCGCGATACTCCAGCATCGCCAGCTCCATTGAAATGGCCACCACGAAGTCCTGTTCTCGCGACGCCTGACAATTCATTGAGTCATCAAGCATACGTGTCTGAACGTCGTTATGCTACAAATGAAGAATTGCGCAATGTAGATGAGGACACATTTCGAACCCTCACACCGAAAATGTTCCGAAAAATGTCAAGTAGGACATATGAACTTTTGTAAACTTGTTTATACAGCATAATGGTGGACACACATAACGCATCGGACAATTAATGTGTAAATATTTTCTTAAAATATAACTACCTATGAAGGGGTACGGGAACTTCCCGGCCATACTGTATAATAGTGTTCCAACTGTACATATGCTGACTAAAACCTAGAAAAACACTAATTTAACACAATAGGGTCATTCCACAGAAAACGTATCTTTTTACGTACAAGGCAATTATTTACTTAAGAAATATTCAAAGTTCTTCTTTCAGTGGTTATAAACAGCAATACAAACGAAGGAAGATATGAACATTAGTATTCTTTGTTCTTTTATTTTATTTCTATTAAATTTTTAAACAATAGTGAAGATATGTATACCTCCGTTACGTGTCACAAGTGCTTCGTCAGAAGGGTGGTTAATTATTTCATGAATTTAAGGAAATATTGAATAAGTGAGTCACATTGTATTTCTTACATTAAAAGGTGAACTTCAGTTCGACATAAAAAAAAAAATGAGAAAATGTTAGCTTGAACATATGTTTTTAGGTTTGAAAGTTTGTCACAGACTTTCCCTGTATCCTCCGTTCTGAAGATATTTTAACAAATTCCCATTAGATGGCAATGGTATTCGCAAAGAGTGGATGAAGGAGGAAAAAACGCCACTTTGTTTTAGCTCTATCTTGTGTTTGGAGTAAAATAGTATGGTTTAACTATATTCTATCTAACAGTTTCTTCAGGATTCTGAAGACGGTTCTAATCTTTGTGTATCCTCCGTTCTCAACTTAGACAAATAAATAACATTGAGAAAATACATAGAACTTGTTGAAGTTATTCTTAAATACGATTCAATTACATTTTAAAGGATGTTCACGAGCTAACCTCACAATAAGCATGACAAACTAGGGAAATTTTGCAGAAATGTATCCTCCGTAGATGTATCCTCCGTTACATTAACATTGAATGGAGGATATTAATTTCGTAACAGAGGGTACAAAATCATTTATTTTAATACTATGAGTCTCAATAATTGATTTAGTATATGTACTATATTGTTTATTATCATTATCTCAATAATTAATTTACAATATTTATGATTTTGGAATATTTGTTTATTATTATCGGTAAATTTCTTTTCTGCTATTTTGCGATAAGTTAATGTTCTGTTTAACCACTCAGTTTCAGAATAAATTGAAATTTTACTTAAATTATGAGTTATGCTTTTAAATATGATAGATTTCATTACTGTATCTTATACTCTGTTACAGTTGTGTATCCTCGTCCATATCAAAATTTTATTTTATTCCTTATTTCATGAAAAAGGAAGAATGTAACAATTCATTTTATAATTCATAGAAGCAAAAATACTGCTTAGAAAATAAATTTCAGATTTGTTTGTCAATATTTTTTTTTTAACATTTTTGTTTCTTAAAAGTTACGTTTTCTGTGGAATGACCCAATAAAAGATGCAAACCATATAATAAATCCTAAATGTTAATCACTAAATAATAATTATTTAAAGCAAAGATTTGCTAATTTAAATGTTTTTTGATTGTTAGTCTAAAAGAATATTCTTTTTAGTTCCAGAAGCTCCTGCAGATATTAAAGTGGTTGTAACATCTTTGGATTCTGTAATAGTAACATGGAAGCATCCTATAAGACCAAATGGACTATTAAAAAAATATACAGTTTATATGCGAGGAATTGAACATGGAAAAGAGGTAAGTGATAAAGGAATTTCGAATTTCTTAAAGGAATTAGAATTTCCAAATATCATCGTAAATTTAGATTAAAAATGAAAGTAACTTAGGCAAATTTATTTATTTATCGTATGGCATTCATTAGCCAGGAGATCGAGACGATTGTCTTCCAGAATTCTAGGTCTTTAGCACCAGGTGCACCACAGGGGGCTTTTAGACCCGTAGAAACGGACGAAACACTCAAACAAACAATGAAAACATTCGAACACAGATTCCGAGATATCTGTCTCATGGTAGACTGCCGTCTAGACCACTATGCCACATCGGAACGGAACTTAGACAAATGCTAAATCTATAAAAATTTGTATTTTTCAGAATGATTAAACATTTCTTCTTCTTTGATCAGATTTTTCTAGTAAACCAACATTAGAGTTTAATATATTTAAATTAATATTAATATTAATATATTTAAGTTTTATTATAATAATGATATTTTTTGATTAAAAACAATTAATTTGAGTAATATAAATACAGTATCAAATTTTATTAGCGTGTAAATAAAAGCCAATAAAATTATTTCTTTTTTATTTTATGCTATAATTGATTCTTAAACTCATACTCAATAATGATACTTATTGTAACAACTGAAGAAGTATGTATTTGTTAAATTATTCTTCATGAATTGTCTTAATTACAGATTTTTTAAAAAATTTATTTGTATTTATTGACACGTATATAAATTTTTGCAAATCTTAAATATTAGCAGAAATTCCAAATGTATTTGGTAGTTTTATAGTTTGAAACTTTTTATTGATTAAGCGGTTTAATTGGCTTCGATTTTGGATTTAACAGCTTTACTGGATATCCATTAACATGGAAAGAGATTATCTCAACTTCAAGAATAATCAATAGAATGGAATGGTATTGGTAAAACATTTGTCCCAATTCCTTTAAGTTAGCCGGAACATAGTTCTAACAGGAGTCATTTGAATATATACAAATCGGGTTTCATTAGACTTTACAATTTTTTAAAATATGCAGTGATGTAATTATAATATTTTTTGCTTACACACGTTTTAATTAAGAATCGATTGAAATGTATAAAACAAAGTATTCATAATATTTCATGACTGCTCAATGCAAAGCCATTTAACATTTATTAGGTCTATTAAGTAGAATATTGGGAATTAATATTCATTCCCACGATTACTAAATCTGTACACGAGACATCACTCTTAACTCGTGAGTAATCCTTACTTTATGATCGCCAAAGAGCGTTAAGCAGCTATTCTATAATAACAATTGATAAACAATTGATCACAACTTTTAATGTACAATCATTTGATAGGGACTCTGTGCTTAATAGGCCCCTATACATTAACTTTACTTTTATATATATATATATATTTCTTTTTTCAATTGAATGGTGTTGCGTCTAAAACTAGTTAAGACGCCAAATTTCCAACACCCGTTCAACTGTTTCAGTTTTGTAGATTTCTTAAAATAAGTACTTATCTAAATAATGTTAAGAATTTAAACTTAGAAATGAACAACAACTTCTCTGTATTGTCAATCGAATCTACATTCAATTTTATTTAGGTATAATGTTAATAGTTCAACTTTAATTAGAACTTTTACTTCGATTTTATTATTTTGATTACACCAGATAAACATTCAATAAGATATAGACATTCATTAAAATAACAGTTCTCACTTAAAGCTTTGTGTCTAAATTGGACGGTGAATGTATTTTTCTTTCATTCTCTATTGACATCATGTTTATTCGTTAAGGAATATATTTTATTGAAAGATTAAGTTGTTGTACAAGTGTTATTAATAATTTCAGAAATTGATAAACAATATGTTAAAAATACCTTAATTCCAAAAATAATAACAAATTGCTCTTGAATTAGATATGTAACTGTATAATATGTAATGAGATATATAATTACATGTAGGCTATCTCAATTATATATCTTGTGAGTGGGATGGGCGACTCAATGGTATAGGCATCCGATGCACTCGATATTTATTCTGGATCGGTATATTTCCAATATATAGATAGATCATTCTAATACATCCCATACTCCAGAACACCAATATCCTTCAGATGGTTAAATTAAGAAATGGTGAAAAGTGAAGTATTAGATAACATTATTTAGTTAACTACAATTAATGATGAATATGATTAACAACAAGTGTAGTATCAACGAAGTTTTTGAAACATGTGCGTTTCATTTCCGTGTAAAATGTATCAATTAGCAAAGATTCAATTTTGTTCACTACCCTTAACTAATCATATAACAAAATTAATAATAATTTTTCAAATTTACAGGATATAGTCAAGCAGGCAGTTGCTCCTTCTGAAACAACATTTGAAGCCACATCTCTGAAAAAGAGCCGTCGCTATGAATTCTGGGTAACTGCGTCCACCGTAGTTGGCGAAGGTCAAAGTACTCCTGTGGTATCTGTTTCAACGTCAGGACCAGTGGGTAAGTATTTTGCTCCTAAAACTGAACTCTTCGCTATTTCAAAGAAGCAAATAATCAGGGCCTATCAAGGAGGATATTCGTAAAAGATTGGCTACTGTCCAAAGTGTGGGTCACAACTTAAAGGGAAAAATCAACTTTGAAAACTCGTTAATACTGGTAAAAGGAGAAATGCTGTTCTCTCTTGTTGTAATTGTTTTCACGAAAGAATTCAGATAATGTTATAAGAAGTTCGTAAGAATTAATAAAACATGAATCTTATAATGAATGGTGCCCATAATAGGCTTATCAGATAATTGATGTTTTATGGTATTAAATGAATATATATTACATTAGTATATATATTTTATCCATATTTAAAAAAAAATAATGTTGCGGCTGAGATTAGTCCTATTTTGAATGTGGGAGTCATGTCGTAGTCTTGAAATTTAAGATTGGTTTACTTTTGAAAATTTCGAATGTATGAATAAGAAAAAGATGCCAACCAGCCTTCTTTCAAATTCCAAATAATCTACAAAACATTTGGAAATGGATGACTACGAAAGATTAGAAATGGGATTGGAAATGAGTCTGCCCTTAGGAAAATAAGAAGCTTTTTTTTAAAAAAAGTTTGATTACTTGGACCAGAAAAAAAGAAAACATACTCGTTATTTAAACACACAGCGACATTTGAATGGATATTTGTCCATGGAATCTCTTGAAAAGGGAAAAGAAAAATGTAGTGAAGTAGGGATTGTCTTACATGAGTATTTTGTTCTGTTTCTTTCGTGCTTTTTTATTTCTTTATGACTTTTTCGATTGCTCAATGCTTTTACTGGAGACAAAGAAAAAGAATTATTTATTCAAGAGACTTTCTTCGCAGTAACAAAAAGACTTTTTTTTTGTTTTCTTTGATGAATCAATTGGGAAAATAAGATAGCATAATGCTGTTTTCATGAAATTAAAGCCTACTTTTCTTAAAAAAATATACTTTCTTCATTTACTTTTTGTTAGTCATGAAAATAGTATCAGAAAAACTTTTCGTATTTTGATACATGTACAATACCAAACAAAGCAACTAGTGTCATAGTGTTTTATATATACTGAATGTTGATTAAATTAGCAACTATTTCCGTTTCATCGTCTACGAGTAATTCAAGATAATTTAGATTAAATCAAAGATAAGTGAGTATCGAAAGACTTTTGAATGGAATTCAAAGCTTTCTATCAGTCAGAGTTACTTACTGTACTTCTAATGCATTTCTATAAAAATAACACGGAGATTTCTTCACACTTAATATAATAAAATATAAAAAACGTTAAAAATTTGTGATACTAATGGATGAACTTCAAAGATCAGAAATTTTATTTCTGAAATTGGACATTTTATTATTAATTTCTGAAATTGGACATTTGTTATTGATGTTAGTGAAATGTAATAATGCTTCGTGTGTAAAGTGTTACGCGGAGCAGGTCACATTTTTTATGTTTGTTATATTGGAATTCTTATTCTTGATTGTTGTTTTAGTTATTTATTTTTTATAATTTGGGAAGAAGAGATGGTAGATTTCTTTTCCCGTTTTGTGATGGTGTTACTTGAAAGTGGAGAGGCCATTGAGGCTCTCAGAAATATCGTTATGGCGAGTGTTTTTAGTGAGTTTTTGTTAAGCTAATAAAGAAGTTAAGTATGATATTACTTTATATAGTTTTGCTATTAGCTTTTTTATTGTGCAATTTAAAACGTAGGCACATTTCTTTTGGTCTCTGAAAAATAACATTCCTCAAAAATTTCCCCCGACATACCTCACTTAAATGGCTGGGGTGATATACAATATTTGCTAATGTTTTGTATTGTTAATATAAGGAATAGTGATATATTACCTCTAAATTTATCTACTATGAAAATCTATTAATTTCCGCATAAAAATCGTGAGCATTTTCAAAACATTAACTCTTCGTTCAAAGAGCTTATTCGTAATGGTAAAAATATGAGCACTATTAATATTATTTTGACCTTCATACCCAAGTTTTCGAAGTGAGCTGCTGAATCCTCACAATGCAATGGACAGATGAGCACATATTTCGTTATTAGGAGGAAGATACTGCTTCAAAATTGAACAAAAATATTGAACCAAATAGAGCATTACCGATATAATACAGTTTGCTCCAAAACAAACGATCATTTTTTTTTGTGAACGCCCTGGCTCTTAGTGAAACTATTGACCTCAATAAGGGGCGAGAAATGTGAGCATTTAGACGACGAATCGTTGCCTAGGATATGCCATAGAAAGCAGCTCACGCTGTACCGCAGAAACGTACGACACACCGCAGAAGAAAGAAACAGCCTTGCCAACGTCGGGATTCGAACCCAGGTTCCAACACATCGGCCTCACGGCAGACCGCAGTCTAGATAGTTCGGCCATGCCAGAACGGCAAAAACAAACAATACTGAAATATTAATGTACAAAACTTCTAAGTAATGTAAAATTATCCATTTTAACGTCAAACCTTTTCAACGCGATATCCATATAGATAGAGATAAACAGACAAATAGAGAAACAGAGAAGAAAACTTTTCAAATGGAATAGTAAAACTTCACATACTTCCTATTATCAATCAATAAATATTCAAATACCCTCCACGGTGATTTCAAGTATAAATTTGCTGTGACATATTGTAAAGGATGAAAAAAGAATAATTAAATTTAAAAACGCATTGTCGGATGTATTTCGGAAAGCGCCGAAGCCTTTATTTAGTAACCCAGCATCAGAACTGTCTAAAAGCCTCAAACCGACATAGGAGCAACGTGTAGCAACTTCCTTAGTTTATGCTTTGTTTACGAACACTGATTTGCAACTGATCAAACTACTTGTTGGTTGGGTTCTCTATGTCTGTGCTTTAGCGATCTCGAATACAGAGGGGACCTGTATAGAGGGGACCTCAAAACGACGTTCTGTCTATTCATCCGCCGTTCGTTTGTCATTATCTGTATAGCTCAAACTAAATGTGAGAGAGACATGGTTGATACCCTATTGGAAATCTCATGACTTGAAGGGCATTCCTCTAGGTGGCTGAAAATACGAGTTCTGGTCTCACAGTAATGGCGGAAAATGAAACATATGTTTCAACCATATTTGCTGTAGTTTCTTGTACAATATGTAAACAGATTTTTTCATTGTTTATTCAGTTCCACTGCTTTATTGTCCAGCCCTGTTCAATATACTCACAATTATTACATCCCTAAAGACTTGCAGAAAATCTTTGACTGGCAAGATTGCGAACAATAAGTGTGTAACCCAATATTAAGGACAAAACATTTTGAATATTTAGGTCTTGCAATCCTAAAATCTGAGGACAGATAAGTGTACAAACAAAAGACAAAACTGTTTAATTGGATTAGAGAGACTTCGCCAGTTTCACATGTTCAGTAACTAAGAAGTCAAATTATCCTCTTTAATTTATACTACATTTGCATCTTTTAATGCAATTTTCACATGCAAATTCTTGTAATAAACTAAACACGATGTATAAGATTTTACAAACCACTTCTAAGTTTTTATTATTATTATTTTATTTATAGAATTTAAAGCTTCCTCGTTTTATTTTTCTCGCCCACTTCACTCTTAAACTGGCGAGGCACTAATTTATTCTAAAAAAATCGAAGTTGATTCTTTCGTTTGATTACTTGATCGAATCTTCGTCACATTGCCAAAATTTCCATAATGCATTTCATCGAAGTGGATCTCCGGATATTGGATGCAAACAGCCAGGGAAAAGATTATCATTGATCTGTGTACTTCTCTGTTAAAAACGTTTCATTAATTAAAGAAAATATATCATTGTAAGTCATGATGTATAAAAAGAACAGGACAAGGAATAGTTGTTTTTTGTTTTTTTATTTATTTTTTGGTTAGGATTTCTTCGGGGGGAGTTCCCGCTCTCGGGAGCGAGTCCCGGGAAAGCTAACCCCTCGCACCTTCTGGGTCTGTCATTCGGTGGAATTTGGCTGGCTGATGAGTCCTAATAAGGACGAAATAGTCCATCCCAGTCTCTTCCCGATGACAACTCAGGGTGCGAATCCTTTCTTATAGCGTTGTGCCTTCGTTTGCTTTCTTAAGTCATGATGTATATTTGTTCGGTGTATATATTTTCATTTCTTAATATTATAATTACGTTAATAATAATCACTTTAATATTGATATTAAATTATTAGGTACTTTATATATTAGTAATATATGATTATAGATTAAAAAGTATTCATTTTCAATTTTGATTTCTTGATAATTTTATGTATAATATAGTAATATATTGTTAAAATTCTCATTTACCGTAATAATAAATAATTACACTTTCTTTTAACTTTTCTAAACGTATTAATTCACTCTAGGGAAATGTTGTTATAAATGGGCTTTGAATTTGCAGTAATTTTCTTAAAAAAAAGATATACACAAGTACAAGTTAAATATAAAAGTGCGGTTATTGAATGGAGAAAAGATGATATAAAATTTATCCTTGAAATATACAGTGTATCTTGATCTGTATATTTTTCTTCTTCTTTCTTCTATTCCATTGACGCTAATGAGCGTATTGGGCGACCAGGGCTTTCCATCGAGCATGATCCGAGGCAAGGTCTTTGGCCTCATCCCAAGTGTTGTTAAGGGCTTTGAGGTCATTGATGAACATTCGGCGCCAGGTTAACCGTGGTCGTCCACGGCCCCGTTGACCGTTGGGTGGAACCCACTGAAATGCCTGTTTCGGGATGTGAGCATTGTCCATACGAAACACATGGCCAGCCAGACGTAGGCGACGTTAAGGCTGGTAAGCTGGTTGTAACATCTCTTCATTCTTAATGTGTTCAAAGTAGCGAATATGTAGGATGCGTCGTAGGCAACGCTGGTGGAAAATGTTCATTTCCCGTGTGATACTGGCTGATGCTTTCCAGGTCTAAGCAGCGTATATTGCCATTGGAATAATAACAGGCGTATAGACGGAGCTTGATGTTAAGGGAGATAGATGTGGATAGCCAAATATTATCCATTTGTTGAAAGACTGCTGCAGTTTTCCCATGACGACTTTTGACGTCTGTCTCTGCATCCCCATCATGGCCAATTACGGTACCCAGGTATGTGAACTTAGCAACCTCTTCCAAGTCTGGTCCATCAATGCTGATCTTCGGCATGTCGGCTAAAGTTCCCACAATCATGATCTTGGATTTCTCATTACTAATGCGTAAACCGACTTTCGCTGCTTCTCGATGCAATCTTAATGTCTGCTCCTGCAGATGATGGCCGTTCTCCGCAAGTCAGGCAATGTCATCTGCAAAGTCAAGATCAGTAATTCGATGCTGCTCATCCCATTCAATGCCCGCATCAAGCACTGACATTGTCTTCCTCATAACAAAATCCAAAGTCATCAAAAACAGAATGGGTGACAAGACGCATCCCTATCTGACGCCGGTCTCGATGGCAAAAAAGTCAGTGTGACCTGCATCTGTCTTAGCGCAACATATTAATAAAATATATTATGATCTTATTATTATATATTAATAAAGATATACTAATAAAAGATGTATTAATATTATTAATATATTTTTTATTTTATATTCACTTGATTAATTGGAGTGATCCTTGCTATTCTTTCTTGAGATGAAAATTTTTCTTAAAAAAAAAAGCGTCAAAAATTTATTCTAACATGTTCAATGTATCTCGAAATGCTTCAGTTACGATGTTCCCGGTTTTGAAGGGAGATTGCTGCAGGTGCTTATATGTCCCATTCCAGACAGAGGAATGCAATGGCAGAAAACAACACTTTCCCTATAGGTCACACTCGAATATTACGACATTATCAAATAACCATTGACGACAACGACGTGAGTCAATGATATTCCTGAATGCACCATCTTCCAACAGCAACAGTAACCGTTAAGGTAATGTGTCTCAAGACTGAAGCAGTACAGAAAATGCTTCAACGAATGACAGAAAATCATCAGAAAATCAATGGATAAAATATTCTATTCTGTCGTTGGCTGACAGAGCACCAAAACGAATCAAAGTTGCTGACATAAATAAATAGTCATAGGTACACCTGATCAAAGTTGCTTGCTTGTTTTCAAACATGTTATTAAAACTGAATTAGAAGCCTTGCACTAAATGGGAAAAGGCTTCTAATTCATTTGATTTACTCTTTCTCAAATCAAATTCTCTTTGAAAATAACATAAACCCAGGATTTCTCTATAGTGAGATATGATACGATCCGATAACTGTTCTATAAACGCAAAATCCTAAAATCCAAAGGTGTTTCATGATTGCGAATTTCGATTATTAACTTCGCCGACCGTTCCACAAATGCTTTAACTGATATTGAAATTAGAGGCATGTATTGGATGTTTAAAAAGAAACGCTTCCTCCAATTTATCAGCAATCTGTTCGTCACCTGATGAAACATGGCATACAATACTTAAAGAATCTCACGAAAATCAGAGTAATTACTTATAATTTTATAGTTTCTCATTATCGTTTCCCATGGCGTTTTTATTATTCAGTATGTTGATGGATCATCATTCACTTTCCCGAATATATATGAGTAATTAGTAATAACTTGTTCCTGCATACTTTAAACTGCACGAACGCCAATTTAAACATAACTCAATGAAACCTATTATGTAATTGGACAAATATCGATTTGAAATCTAATTTCAAGTGCATGTCCACAATTCAGTAACAGATAAATGAATTGTCACAAATTTCAGTAATAGAAAAATTTAACAATTTGTTTTGAAATAGTAGACAAATTACATTATTTTAAAAAAAAGAGAATAGTTGGAATCATAAAAGTGTACTCCTTCGTATTGGATAATATCAATTACTGAAGCAATAAATTAAAAAAAATAGAGACGTTGTTTTTTACACTGACAGTATAAATTTTTTTTTAAAAATATATGTAAAATTGTAAATATAAAAAAAAACCAAGCGTTTTTCCTATTGCCATATATATATACAAACAAGTAACAGTAAGGTAATTCGACGATATAGAAATTGTAAATTCATAAAGGTTCAAAGAAAAGTTAACGTATTTCATATATTTTATTTTTTGTTCTGTTTTTTTATCTTCGTCTTTTTCCTATTTTGGTTTATTACTTCATATTTTTTCTAAAAAAGTCGAATCAGTTTGCCATAGTTAAAAATATGCCGTTGAGTGGATTCGAGCTTTTGGTGTTGGCTTCCCAACTCGGCTGGTATACCTGAATTTTGTTGAGATGTTTATCTTTCTTTTCCTTCTCTCATGTTAGCTCTTCTTTCTCTTTTCATCCTCCATTGTTTCTATATAGACGGCTTTACAGTTCTTGACAGTAATACGAATGAAGCATAACCACAACGTTTTCAACAAAAATTTAATTAAAATGGACAAATCGTACACGTTGACGTAAAACCTTCATCTCGTTGGAACTACTGCAGAGATCAAGGATAATGGGTTACAGGAACCAGTTGTTTCTCTGGAAACGGCCCTAGGGTTCAATCAGCCTTTTTTCATTTTGATGCCGGGTTTTGTATCTAGTAATTGTATCTAGTAATTTAAAGTTTGTTGACCACCACAGTGACCAGCAGTCTTCAGCTTCGTTCCGTTGGTCGATGATAAGAGCCTTATCTCCAGCGATCCCCTGGGCTACAATAGTCTTGTTAATCGTTAAATGCTTTAATCTTTAATGAAATATCAGAATTTTTTTTCTCATTGAAGAATTTTATGACTAAACTACAAAGAAATTCATTCTAAATTCATTATAAATATTTTAGAGACATAAAGAATTTATTATTATGTGGCTATAAAGATGGAACTTCTAAACAAAACTGCACAAAATTAAATTACAGAATAACAACAAAACAAATTGCTGCTTTTAATGCAGACTTACAATGAAGTTTTAAGCAGCATTAAATAAAAACAAGTAGAAAATGCTTTCTTTTATTTAAAATGATCCATAAATCAAATCTGAAAAAGTAAAAAAAAAAAAAAAAAAATTAGTATATTTTCTAATTGATTAACGAATTTAAACAGAAATAAATAAAATTGACTAGATACAATTGCTGTTTTTAGTACAATACGATTTAATATTAAATTATGATAATTATACTTAACGATAATTATCCTTTCATTGAATTTAAAGATATAGATCTCTATTATTTAATACAATCTTAATACTTGTTAAACTGACCTGTTCATATTTCTCTTTCTCTAAAAGTAGTTCTTGTATAGCCTTTATAACCGTGAGTTACAAATATCCTGGAAGATTTAGAACCCAATCGATATTGGACTAGAAAGAGGAGACTTGATTTTTGCAGTGCCGAAGTCTATCTGCTGTAACATTGCCAAATAGTGAAATGGGATTTTGGGAAATTGCAGTTGAAGAGATAAGGAAAACTGTATGGATTATTAAAAAGATATACGGAATTATTAAAGATTATATTTTCAGCTAGAAATAGTAAAAAGGTTGAAACTTTTAGAAATATATATATAAATTAATTAATTATTTAATTAATTATAACTATTAATTTATTAATTATACATAAAAGTGCAGGTCAATATTCTGAGAGCGAATACTTCGGTCAATTCCGAAAAAAAAAGGTTTTATGAATTTGTGTCTTATTCCAAACTGATTCCAAGAAAGAGCTGTTTTAATGTACAGTTGCAAAAGTATTTATAACAAAGAGCTATTATGCAGGATATGAGAGCTTTTTTTTATGTGTATTTCTGAGTTGCGTTTTTTTTATATTCCTTAGGTATTAGGTACTGTTTCTGAAACACTCGTGTTTGTGAAAATTGGAACACCATGAAGGAATCATCAGAATGGACGGAAATTTATTATACACATTACTATTAGTGATAGAAACAAACGATTAAAGTTTCAGAGCAATGTCACAATAGTATTTGCAAAAACTCAGTATGGTATAAAGCCTCCATGAGCTGCAATAAGAGTTGCTATACGCGTGACATCGAATCAAAGAGGCCTTGGATGCGTTCCTGGAGTATCGAGTCCACAGTTCATTGGTATTGGTTTATTGGATGACAATGCCGGATGACCATATCACAGACAAGTTCAATAGGTGACATATCGGGCGAACATGTAGGCCTGGGAAGAAGGTGTATCTGCCTTGCTTCGAAGACGGCCTGGACAATTCTGGCCACATGTGGCCGGGCCTTGTCTTGTTGGAATATGGTTCCAAGAGTGTCCTGAAGGAAGGGTACGACTTTAGCCTCCACGACTTCATTGATGTAGCGGTTGCTGTAACAACTGCTCACAATTTGCAGCAGCCGAGATCGCCTATGGTAACCAATTGCTCTCTAAATCATCACGCCTATCGTTCGTGAGTATGACGCTGGATAATGCAGTCTGAAAGATGGCGCTCAATTTGATATAATCTAATGCAGTCTGAAAGATGGCGCTCACTTTGATATAATCTAATGCGTATGCGGCCCTCATTGTAATCAAAGTTGAAGTGGGACTCGTCCGAAACGACATGTTGCCAATCTTCACGTGAGTGTGTTCGTGAGCCAATTGTAGCTACAGGCGTCGACGGTTCAGGCCCAAGAGAATCCACCTTACAGGAGTGCATGCAGCAGACGCCGTCGATCCGAAGAACCAGGCAATGTCAGACCTTTTGCAATGTTTCAACGTTGTGCTAGCACTCGAGAAGAAGCTGAACGGCCCGACACTGCCACATGGATGAGGTGTCTATCATCCCGTGGTGTCATCACATTTTGTTGTCCACTTCCTTATTTTTCGTCTCGTCCTGTTCTCGTCAGTTCACTACTTCCACTCTCGCATCACTGTCGTCGCATTATCCGTACGAACAGCAATTTCGCGGTATGAAAATCCTCCTTCACGCAAGCCGATCATTCTGCCCCGTACTCCGTAGTTTGCTTATAAGGCGCCCTTTGACGTCGTCGGGGCATATTGACTCCAGTAGGCACGTGTGCTGCTAACTGACGATGAAAAACTATTTGTCAGGATTCACAACAGTCTTCTACTTATATGCTCTTACACGACAGTTCAGAGGACGCTGCTGAGTCTAGACATGCGCAATCATTCCCAAATTTTAATCAATTGCATATCAAACCCTGCTTTGCATTTCTTATAAGTTTACCTCATTTGCATGTTTCCTTCACGGTGTTACATTTTTCACAATCGTAAGTTTATTTATTGTTTAGGTGACAAATTTGTTTCAGTTTATTATAAATTTTCAAAAATTCCACTGTCAATATCAAAACATTTTTAGGTTTTTCATTTTTTGCAAGTTCATAGAATCCACTTTTATGAAGAATATTACCTAAAATTTTACAGATACAGAAAAGGAAATGAAACAAAAGGAGTAAAGTTCAATATTCTGGCAGATCAAGAAAAAAAGTTTATATGAACTTGTGCCCTATTCCAAATGGTCTCAGAGAAAGAATTTTTTTTAATGTATAGTTGCAAAAGTATTGATAACAAAGACGTATTACGGTCTGTTTCTGTTTTTAAAAGTATATTTTTAAAACTAACTATGTCAGATAGATATTAAATAACCTGTGGAAGGGCGTGGTCGAGTCACCTTGGAGATAGCAAACAATATTTTTTTTGTAAATAATTAGTTTAATATGCCTAATAAGTCGATCGCGTTCTCAAAACAAGGAAGCGATAGCGATCAGTAAACCAGTCACAACGATACGGTTTCTGATATGTGAATGAAAAAAATTATTTAAAAATTATAATAAGCTACAAATTATTTTTATTGAAAACTTTATAATTCAAAATCCACCACAATAGGCTCACTATTTGAGCACTGAAGAAGGATAAGTAGAATACAGATTGAGTCACCTTTACGTTACAATAGACTACGCCGGAGTGATCTAGAAAATGAGCGCGTGAGTCTGTTTGCGACCCTATGCTATCTTACCCACCCCTATTTATATGGAATAATCGTCATTCTTAACTTAAACATTGTTAATACGCTGAATTCCTAATAATGATTAAAAAGAAGAGCTGCAAGTAGCTCCTATATATATTAGATTAGAGGACAAGCACACCATATCATAAACAGAATATGTAACATGTAATATGTTTAAGTTTATAAAGTTTTTCTGTTTATGATGTGGTGTGCTTGGTCCTCTAATCTAATGTTTGCAATACACACGATGAACGATAATAATAGCTCCTATCTACATTATGTAAAATACAGAAAAATCACTATTTAAATGGAATAATCGTCATTCTTATCTCAAACCTTGTAATAGACTGAATTCAATAACTTTTGAATAATTTTCTTCATTCACGTATCAAGAGGCCGTTGCGAAGCATTATGATTGGCTTACTAATCGCTATCGCTACCTTGGAGCCCGACCAGCTAGAGACACAAACTCTACAGGTCTGAACTACTCTTGGCAAGACCTTTTTAACGTCATCCTAATCAAGCCTCTAGCCCTCGTGGTTGCTGAGTTGATACTTGTCCACAGACAGACAGACAAACCGGGGATATAAGGCTTCACGGTATCAGAAGCCTAAAAGGCGTCTCAAACGAGAAGAAAGTATGAGGCAAGGATCGCAGCCATTGGGGTATCGAGGAGTAGGGGAAGGTTTATTATTTTTTTGATTGAACGACCATCATAACCCTCCCTTTAGAAATCCCGAATAAGCCTATGATCAATAAGATACAAGAGGAACGTGCAGCTCACTTTTCTCAAATCAGTTCGGTCAGATTTTCTAGCCCTGTTCGAACGAGAATTACTCTTGCTGGAATAACAATTGCAAGCTATGCGAGTCGGTCTCCCAGTCACTGAGGGACTCGATGATCAACGTCAGGGAACATGAATCTAGCTTTCAATATATTTTTAAAGTTTTATTACAATTTTTAAAGAACATGCTTGTGTTTTCTCAGACTTCATTTAAATTATAATTATGTTTTTTAGATACAGGTTGAAGCAATTTCTTAACGAAATAAACTTAGTACAGCAATTTTTTTTTTTTTTATAATGACAAATTTTTGTAAGATCACATGTTATCATTTATTTAACATTAATTATATATAGATATTTTGTTGAAAAATTATGCTGAAATTTCCACTATGTGATTACAAGAATTATGTCATATTGTAATCAGACGTGAAGAATTGCAAAAATTTTTTAACCAAAATTGACTGTAAAAATTCACTGTAAAATTTCGAAAAAAAAAAACAATATTGGCGGATAGTTCGATTTTAGTCTAACAATCGTTTAACTTTTTCTCAGTATCGCAGTTGAGACAGATTTTGTTAATTCTGAGGAAAATATCCAAGCAGCAACGTAAGTTGAAAAATATACTCATGGACAAAAAAATTAGTGCACCAAGAAATAATTGCGGGATCGTAACGAAACTTGCAATGAAGGTACATGTCGGGGAGATATGCAAATGATTAGAAATGCAGCGTGATTGCGCATTACATATAGCCGGTAGAGGGCGTTGAACATCGTACTCTGTGGAGTATAAAGCAGGTAACCAAAGCTTGTTTGAGTAAGCTGAATCATTTACAAAGGAAGAGCTGAGGTAGACATGCCAATACGCCGTGTTCCAAGACAGTATACACAGTTGTCGCAGTTTGAGAGAGGGAGAATCGTCGGGATGATGGAAGTTGGGTGGTCAGCTAGGCGAGTAGCTCGTCAATTAGGCCGCTCTGATTGTGTTGTGAGGAGGTATTGGGACCAGTGGACCCGAGAGATGTCATGTACACGAAGACCAGGCTCAGGACGCCCTCGACAGACCAGTCGTCGAGAAGACCGCCACATAGTCAGAAATGCACGCGTACAGCCAACTGCTTCATCGGCCGCCATCCAGGCACAGGTAGCACCTTCACTAGGGGCCGCTGTGTCTTCTCGAACCATACGAAGGCGCCTGGCTGAAGGACAGTTGGTATCGCGGCGCCCATTACGTTGCTGCCCTTGACGCCCACCCAAAGACGCCTCCGTTTGGAGTTTTGCCGCGCATGAGGAAACTGGACTGCAGCGGAATGGAACCAGGTTGTCTTTAGCGACGAATCCAGATTCAATCTCGGCAGTGATGACAATCGTGTTCGTGTATGGAGAGCCCGTGGTGAACGCTTCAATCCTGCCTTTGCTGTACAGCGACACACCGCTCCCACAGCTGGTGTGATGGTATGGGGTGCCATTGCCTACAATACACGGTCACCCCTAGTATTGTTCCGTGGCACCATGACAGCCCAGCGGTATTCATGAAATCCTGCAACCACATGTGTTGCCACTCATGCAACGGCTCCCAGGAGCCATTTTTCAACAAGACAATGCTCGGCCTCATACGGCAAGGGTGTCACAAGACTGTCTCCGCACTGTTACTACCCTTCCTTGGCCTGCCCGATCCCCAGATTTGTCTCCAATCGAGCATATCTGGGATCATTTGGGACGACGAGTTAGGCATCCCACGAGTTTGAACGAACTAGAGGCAAGGTTACAGCAAATATGGAACGAAATGTCTCAAGACATCAATACAGAACTTGTATGACTCAATGCCCGATCGTATCGCATCGTGCATTCGCGCTAGAGGGGGTCCAACGGAGTATTAACTCCTCCGTTCTTTTGCCTTTTTCTCTGAAATAAATTATCCTTTTTCTTTGATTTTCTTATCATTTACTTATATCAAAGTAGTCATTACGTACGTAAATTTTCGTTTCATTTTGACGACTCCTTCTTGGTGTGCTAATTTTTTTGTCCAAGAGTGTAAAAAGAATTAATCAGAATTTCGTGTCAATAATAAACTTGCATCTATAGGGTTTAATTGCAACCTAACAATTTTGAGTTAATATTTCAATAAATTAATTTTAATTTATTTTATACAAAACGTAATTTATTGAGAAATGACCCATCTGGATAACAGCTCCCCAAGACTCAACGGGAGCGGTAGGGAAGGGTCCTTTTAGTTCGGAATCCTCAGTAACAGTTATCATTTTGAAAATAGAATCTCGTCAACCATTCATAAGAATAGAGAAAATTGTTCTAAATGTGGCAGTGAAGGGAATTACTCGACTTTTTATACGTAGTCGATTTTCCCTGGAAAGTGAAACTTATACGATCTCTCAGTCTGTGTATGTGTTTGTGAGAAACCAATGGGTGGATCTTCTTGAAATTTCGAATGAATATTTGAGGCCTAAGAACTACCTAACATTTATATACTACATCTTTATCAACTGGGTCTTTGTCGAGAAATTCTATAGACAATTTGTAAAAATGTAGAATATAAATGTTAGATTGTTCCTAGGCCTCAAGTATTCATTCGAAATTTCAATTAGACGTCAAATATTTTTATAAAAGACGGGAAGACGTCAAATATTTCTATTAGAAAAGCAATGACGGATATAACTGATATCTGTCCTATTCTTGTTAAAATGTCATTGGCTTCAGCAATGGCAATTAATCCATTTAGCTAATCCGATTTAAATACCTTTGTATATATTTAAATCGGAATAGCTAAACGGATTAACTGCCATTGCTTAAGTCAATGAAAAATAGCATAGATATCAGTTATATCCGTCATTGTTTAAGTAGTGCAGGCTTCATCATTTCTTTTCAGATAATACTGTTTGTGTTCTGCAGATATTACAATTTGTCCTTTTTAAAACTTTAGAAAAGAGAAAAAGACATTTCATGAGCTAACATTTAACGGAAAGAAGGCATTAAGTTAAGTTCTTATGAAGGACGATTTACAGTTCTTTGACCATGTGAATAAAGAAAGTCAACAATTTTGCCTTTAAAATATATGACCTTTAAATTAAAATAGATATCATTACTTAAACTTGGGTATCTTATGAGATGTTCAACTTGTATCGAACTAAAAAGGCGAAGACTTCCATACTACAGACATGCATAAAAGTTAACATTCAGATTTATAACTGAAGTGCATAGCACTTCGGAAAAATCTACAAAGCAAGATAAATTTAAAATTAATAAGTTCCACAATGGCATTTCGATCAGTTAACAATTAAATCCTCGTTATACGCTTTTGGCAATAACAGAGAACAACCCATCCATCCAAATTCCCCTCGAGAGTTTCACAAAATTCCGCGGTTTCCAATTCAACATCGGAATAGGATTTTATCTAAATTCATTAAGAACCACAATTTTCGGTTCAATTAGGAAAATTCGAGAAATAAAAAAGAACAGAATGAAGCGGTTGAAATTAATGTTTCATATATTTATTGTTTCCTTAGCATCTATGAAAAAGGTAGCGTTTATTGATTCGTAAGTGGTATTTTTATTGTAATGTATAGAAAAAAAAAACCTAAGAATCGTAGTTATGAAGAAAGTAAAAGAAAAAAGCTTGCAGCTGCTGTGTCTTTAACTCATTGTTGTTTAAAACATTGCTTCTCAGCCTTTGTTGTTTCACGCCTTCTTTTTGTAAAAATCCCACGGAACAACAAGCTTTTTTTTCTATGTTTTACTACGTACAATAGAGTACATAAATCAGAATGATTTACCCATGACTAACAGTTTCCTTTACATACCGGTAATTAAAAATATTCAGAAATGAATGAAAAAAAGACTTTACTACAAATCTGAATGGAATTTATAGTAAAGTTTGAACTTTCATTTGTTTGAATGATGCAGAATATGGTGTAGTTTCTGTTTGCCCAGATTATTTAATGTATAGAATTTAATCTGGATTAGTCTTACACTAATCTATATATGCAAAGCTATATAGTTACAAAAAAAATTCTTGAGGGAAGTAAGGACCCTTCACGGCTGAGAGGCTCTTGTTTAGAATGATTCCGTGAGTATTCCAATTAATCAATACTATAATCAATAGAATGCAATATGTGTGGAAAGTATTAGAAATAAAGGTTGTTTTTTTTTTCCAAAAACTTGGAAAAAACAAAATGCGCTCTGAAGCTGTCAAGGTACAGTCTGTAGTCTGGAGAAGGCCCTTCGCTTTCTTTCGGAGGTCGGACTTTATTCTATTCTGGAGCAATCTTTGGAAACTTTAGTCTAATTTGAATCTCACTTTGTTGGAGAACATTTTTCTTGTTATTTCTACATACATCGCCTGTAAACATGTTTTATAGATAAATGTTGTTTAAAAATAAGTAGTGATAATTATGATATTTTTATAATTTGATTAGGATAAGTAAATAATTCACAAGAAACGTAATTCAATGGTAATTAATAAAAATTTACTTCTTAAATGGTTTCCAGATCTAAACTCAATTTATTACTCTTGGTGGACTAGTTTTTTTCAACATTTTATTCCGTATATTTTCTTATTCTAATATTAACAATTTTCCTTTAATACTTTTCCAAAAGTATTATCAAATGAATATTCCCAGCGGCTTAGAGTTCTGCAGCTGCAACCCCTCCCCCCTCCTTCAAAAGAATTTTGAGTTCGGTTATCAATGGGTAAATGCGGATGATGAGTTCTAACAAGGATTTCTATTAAAATGTTATGTTCAAATGATTTATTAACAACACCTGAAGGCATGATTGGAAACCGTAAAAGTATTTACCTTTTTTTTACACAAGAAAAAAGTGTTTAATAACGTAAATTTTATAATGATATAATTGTCTCGAGAAAATTTCTGAAAGTATATTTAAAGTGTTAACACATCTTCAAAAGTTTGATAAAAATGTTAATCTCTCTTTCAAAAATGTTTTTGATATTGTTTTCAGACTCTTTAATAATTTCCTAATTTTCCAGTTCCAGCGAAGTTAATATCATTTGGAGGAATTGCTAACTCCCCATGGAAAACCCCTATAGAATTACCCTGCAAAGCAGTTGGAATTCCACCACCGGAAAGAGAATGGAAATTTCAGTAAGATATTGATTTCATTGGACTTCGCCTACTTTATAATTTTAATTCTACTGATTCAAGTTTTTGATCAAAAGTTTTGAACTCTTACAAACATAAAAAACTAAAATTTTTCTTTATACTTAGAAATAAGAAATATTATTGTATTGTCGTTTCCTAAGAATTTATTTATCAAAATCCTTTCCTAAATTAAAGTACTATTGAGACAGCTATTTCTGTTTTTTAAGGTTAGATTCAGATGCATTCTAAACGTTTCTAAAACCTGAAAAATTAATATAAAATATACATTTTATGTTATAAATCTAAAATTATATTTTATTAGTTGTGATACACTTAAATGTTAATCTGGAATTTTCGGATTCTCAGTGAAGTATATTTGCTTTGGTCTATTAAGTCAATAATATACAAAATCATGATATAGTATGATTTCAAAATTGAGAAATACCAATTTCTAAACGATAATGAAGAAGGATTTGGGACTTTCATCCACTGCAACACAAATTTATAATATTTACTTAACCAATATTTTTGTTTAAGCTAAATAGACATTATTAGCAATCAAAAATTCCTGATTCAGACAAAGTGATCAGTCTTTAGTAAAAAAAAATTATTCTCCTACTTGTAGATTAGATTATCTGAATGATTTTTACAGTTGTAGATTTTTAAATAAATCAATTTCGTCGAATTATTTATAATACGAAGTAAATCTTATTTTAATTTTAGAAATTATAAATGATTGTGAAAAAAAAAAACTTTAAAAAAGAGGATGAAATTATTTGGCTTGAACGTAAGTAAATATCACAATTATTCGTCTGATGATTTTAGATAACCCGTAACAAAATAAGATTACAAAATAATCATTATATCCCAAGTAACATATTCCTAAAACTAAGGTGACAACAAAGATTAAATATTGACTCAAACAATATGTTAAGACAGGCAAACATATTTATTAAAAAATGGTTGTACGAAGCTTTCAAGAGCATGAAAATAAAAGCAATAAAACCCTTTTTAAGGATAGTGAACTGAATCGATTCTTCCTAAGGAATATGGAGAAATGTTTTTTAAGTGTCATCATTTACTTGTTCTTTAACGACTAACATAAGTTGCTTTTTACCATAAAACTTCTTTTATGGTAAAAGAAAATTTTAAATATTATAGCTATTTTTTGAAAATCTTCTAGTTTTAAATATATTAAAATTGTAATTTATTGCATACCTTCAGGAATATTTACCCTCCCTCCCCGTTTACACCACTTAGTCCGGATCTTGTTTTTCGTTGTTCATACATTATTCTGGGATGCAAGTGAACCTCCCTGCCATTTTTGGTTAAGAAATGACGATCCGATATCGTTGTTTCAAAACAACAGACATCCAAACAAAGAAACAAACAAACAAATACTTGCTATTAGAAGATTTAAAATCCTGGATTTTTGAATAAAATGCCTTGCTATTTAATTTTTATCGATAGTTCTCAGAAGTGATAAGTAGTATGATTTTTCTCTACTGTATGTTTTATTCAGCTGATGACAGCCCATCTCCTTCCACTGTTTTAAAAAGTAGAAAAAATGTGGATGCGAAATAATCAACTCACTTTACTTTTTTATTAATGTACATGGATATTGTAAGAGAAATGGGACTTGGAAATATCTTTAATATAGCATACGTTTAGAAGTGTAGAAACTTTTTTGGAAACTTGACTGTTATGTATATATCATTGATTCATAAAACAGGGTGCTTATAATTAAAGTTGCGATTTCAAACCGCCTTAACTTTAAAACTACCGGTCAGATTGACTTGATATTTTACCAGAACAATCGTGACATAATGGAATTTTGTTTGTCAAGGAAAAAAATAGTTCCAAAATGGGCCGATAGATGACGCTGTCAGGATAATGTCAGTAAAGTCACTGTATGGTCTTTGCGTCCAAAGTCAAGTATGGACATCCGTACGGCGCCATTTTCTAGCCACAGCACTGACGTGAGTCGCGCAAAGCGCTGACGACGTTTTCAGTTTATTTGTGTTTTTTCATTTTTTTTGAAAGAACTTTATAGTAATATCACTGTAAACTTTATCAACCAACGATTATTTATTTTTAAAATCGTTGATTTACTGCAGTTAATTCATTATAAACGAATTCTCTTACTTTTATATGATAACCTTCTTTAGGAATTAAAATGAGTAAAGAAAGGAAAAAAAAAAAAGATTGTAAAAAAAAAATCATTAAATACACACATTATAAAATATTTACTAAATTACATTTTTTCCTATTACACTAATATTTTTTTCCCTTCCTTTCTTTGATAATGTTAACACAAATCCATCGTAGAAATTTTCAACAAATGTGGATTCTATTAATTAATATGACTAAAGAAAATTTAACTATTATTAATCATAAATATACTAATGAACATGATTAAAATTTTCAAGCAAGAAATACTTATACAATATATGAGTTTTAATTTATATTGTTGTATTCATTTTATTAGTTTTTAAATAATAAATTGTCATTTTTGATTTAATTCTACTTAGGGAATTTTTACCATTTGCTCAACTGATTGCACATACATACATTTATAAAATTATTTTAGTTATTAAATTGGCTAACTATGGTTTATTAGTTTTTAACTACATTTTAATGTTAGTTGATTATCGATCATAAACATTAATAATAAAAAAAGCAACAATTGGATTCTTTTTGAATTAACTGAATTTATTTAATTTTCACTTGAATGAATCAATGAACAAAATAAAGTTTAATAATTTCTAAATTACATATGTTTATGTATTTTTAGTATTAAAAATTTAATGAAATTTTTTTTTGAAGAATGTATAAAACAACAAACAAGCCAATGAAAGAAATAATTCTTTATTGAACTAGACAATAAGATATTTATATTAAGAGTAAATATATATATAGATATATCAAGGGCGTATATAAAGGAGGGGGGAGCTAGGGCCCTCCCCCCCCGAAATAATGAATGTAAAGAAAATCTGAATACGAATAATCTGAATTATTTTAATGAATCATGCATTTATGAAATAATGAATTCAGCATTCAGCGCAAATTACCCTCTGAATATGAGCAGCAAATATAAAGTATCATGGGGTGTCTACTTAAAATTACTTATCTTAACCTTACATTAATCTTGCCCCCCCCCCAAAAAAAAAATATATATTCTACATTCGCCACATATATATATATATAAAAGAAGCATGTACAATAATAAATATTATTTAAATATTACTTGACAATTTTTTATTTCTATTTTTCATGCCCATACTTCTGCTCCCATAACAGTTACTTTTTCAACATTAATTTTTCTGATCAGAAAAAAAAAAATCTAGGTTTAAAATACTGATCTGTTATTTTCTTAAGAATATCACGTCAAGATGGAAAATTATTCTCACAAACATTTTCTAAATTTTCACTTCTGAATCTGCCAAGCATTTTCAGTTTTTCACTTTCTCTAAATTCAGTTTCTACTGCTCGACAAATTGTAAAAATATGAAGGAAAAATTAAGAATTCATTTTCAGAAGATGATTTAAACATTTTATTCAAAGTGAACTTTTGTATTGCTTTTCAAATGTGTCTATCGTTTTTAATACAAAAAAATAGCAATCAGACTAATTTTCCAGTCTTTGCAGATCTATTTACCAGTATTTCGTCATTAGTTTACGAACAAATAGTATTTCGTTTTAATTTTCGTTTACCGTCAGCACGATGTTTTTGAATTGATCCTCTGTGAAATGTTTCTTTATTTAAAGAAAAACAACAATTTCTTTTATTGTTAAAACTACCGGTAATTATTATAAGTAAATAAATTTATTGCAGTAGAAAATAAATACTTAAAAATCTTTCCTGCCAACAGTGTGGAGCCAGCATTTCAAACGAATTTTATTTCGTTCACCCGCCGGAAAGCGACAAAAAAAGCTCTGCTCTGTTGCTACAGTCGAATAAGAACAATCAGGCATTCTATTTTATCAAAAAAAAAGATAAAAAGTATAAGCAAAATGATGTAGTTGCTTCATAAAATCGGCGTCGCAGCCGAACCCGAGTTATGCGATGGATCGAAAATGGCGGGCATGGGGTCACGTGGCGGTCTTAGAGCCAATCACGTAGTCGCATTGTCGGCAAATGCCAAGAGCAATTGCTTTCCATACTTGTCTTTGGACGCAAAGACCATACAGTGACTTTAAATGTTAGGAGAAAGGCCTAAATGAATTCGTTAAACACAGGAATGTTGTTATCCGAAAGGAAACAATACAGTACAGTAGAGTCCAAGGGTTAATGACAATTTTATTAGCGAACAGACCATAATATTCAACGTATTTACAGCGAAAACAGTGATAGTGACAAGAGAAAAAAAAGGAGCTTAAAAAAACACCTTACAGTTGATTAACGCAGAAATTGTTCGATATGCCCTCCCCCTTGTCCCGCTGGAAGCGCAAAATGGCATGTTCCAGAGCAGATCGGAGGGTATCTGTGGTGATGCTACGAATTTGGTGCGTGATGCGTGTCTTCAATTCGGCCAGATTTGCAATCCGCCCTCTGTAAACAACATTCTTTAGTTATCCCGAAAGCCAGAAATCACATGAGTTTAAGTCATGGGAACGTAACAGCCAGGCTGTTGGAAAATGGCGGCTTACGATTCTCTCATCTCCGAAATGAGCGCTCAGCAGCTGCTTCACAGGAGCAACAATGTGCGGATGAGCGCCATCTTGCATGAATATTGTGCGATCCACACAGTGACGCTGCTGAAGTGCCGGACGGACATGGTTATGCAAAAGTGTTTCATACCGCTTGCCAGTAACGGTTCAGGTAACGGGACCCGCAGGTGTTATCTCCTCGAAGAAGAACGGACCGACGATAAACGCTGCCGTTATTCCGCACCACACAGTGACCTTTGCAGAATGAAGAGGTAATGACTGTAGCGGGAACGGCCCATATCCTCCAATTTTGCGTACTTACAGAACCTTCCAAATGGAAATGGGCTTCGTCAGACCACAGAATGTTCCATAGCCATCCATTGTCCACTTCCATCCGGACAAGAAAGCATACTGCAAACCATTCACGTGTTTTCAGGTCAGCAGGTGCACATGAGTTATCTTGTACGGATAACAGCGCAAGATGTGCCGTAGGACTTTACGCACTGTGCTGCTACACATATCCAACATTCGGCCAATTCCCCGTGCACTGCTGATTCCCGCACCACTGTTCGTGTGTTCTTGTAACACTGTGGCCACCACCTCTACTGGCACCGCCGCAACTGGTGTTCGTCCTCTACCTCGTTTCACGTCAAATGAACCGGTCTCTTTGAAATTTATCTATCATTTTCCGCAGGTCGTACGTGATCATTGGGCCGGATTGTTTGCCTTTTAATGTTCAGAACTTCCTGATAGCTGTTACACATATTCACCGTTCTGATAGAAAAGCTTCACGAGCAGAACGCGATCCTTCTTTCTGGAATGTCATGATGAAGCACTCAGCCAAATGTGTCCCGCTAGTGCTCTGCATTCTTATCACAGCTATGTCTGCAGTGAGCATGTCACGTCTTGTAATTTGCATACCTCCACAATAGCAATATGAAACCTGGCAGCGCCCTCTATCGGCACATTTTGGAACTTTTTTTTTCTTCGCAAAAAAAAAAAAAAAAAAATCCATTACGTCACGATTGCTCTGGTAAAATATAAGTCAATCTGATCGGTAGTTTTGAAGTTAGGGCTTTTGAAATGGCAACTTTAATTATAAGCACCCTGTACTTCAGATTTTTTTCTTAGGTTCCATTTTAGTGTCTTAGAAGAATGTGCTTAAAATCTAATATATGATAAAAAGCATTCAAAAAAAATATGGCAGGGAGAATCATACCAATTTCATTCTGAATAACGATAATGAGAAAAATAATGAGCTGCTACAGTGTTTATTAAGGGAAATGAATAGAGTAGCGTTTGCTTTTTAAAAATGTTAAAATCCTCCATTCTATTCGTGGAATTAGACAATAAATAAGTTGGATTATTAATTGTTTTTACCATGATATCGAATTGGGAAAGGGTTATTTTATCCTTTTTTATGATTGTATATTATGATAAATTTATTAGTAACATTAACATCTACTTCTCTTAACTTCAATATGTTAAAGACTTTCAGTTACATTTTTAGATAGAAACAGTGCTCTTTAAAACCAGTAAGTATAGGATGATTGAATCCACTTATTCTACACGAATTTAAAAGGTTTGAACGTATTGAAGTACTTACATTACCATGATTTTGAGATTAAAATGCATTCAATTTCATTTTCAGATCAAAAGTTGTAGTAAACACGGACTTCATATTCATTCAATCTGATGGTAGTTTGCATTTTAAGCAAGTCCAGATTAACGACGCCGGAAATTATTCTTGTGAAGTTACCAATACATTCGGTTCGGATAAAATCATTTATATGCTTAATATTCAAGGTTTGCTATTTAAATTCTTATATTTGTTTTCCTTTTAGTATATTTTCTAATACCTAAAAATTGCACTTGGCACAGCTTGGAGCTAACTAGAAGAACCGTAACTTAAAAAATAATATTACTTCAATTTTAAATTAAAAATTTTGTAAAAAGCTTTTTTTTTCTTTTTTGTAAAAAGCTTTATTTAGATTCAGAAGCCGGGTTCACGGAATACTTGACAGAGTCTTGGAATATTTAATTGTGATTGATGGTTTGTGTTAGTATGTGTTGGATTTGGGATTTGGGGGAGAACCCCACACATTTACAACATTTAAAATTTTGGACTATTTTTGAAAAATAAATATATTATGTAATATAAACGCCACCAATCTTATTTTGGTTGTTATATATGTGGAATTGGAGACATGATGTCTACTATAAATTTCGATTAATGTTTTACTTAAATCAAGTATAAATCTTTTTTAAGTTAGTAATATTGAATTTTCTTAAGGTCGATGATTGTAGTCGTTTCCTAAGCAGCCAAAGAAACTATATTAAATAACTAATTGATAATTAATAATTAATTAATTAATTAATTAATTAATTAATTAATTAACTAATTAATCATAATTACTGTGAAAGATAATCGCAAAATACTGTAAAACCGACATAAATTATTTTATCTGATTACAGAGAGATACCTAATGACATTTAAGATTATTAAAGTATCAACAAAATGAATTCAAACTTCAATTTATATTTCAATTTTTTTTAGTTCCTCCTAAAGCACCTATACTTCGTGTTTCCGCATCTACTTCAACAACTCTAGAAGTTCACTGGATTCTAAACGAAAAGTTAAAAATCCCTTTACAAGGTAAGCAGGGAATCGATTGCTACAAACTTGTATCTGGATGTCGTATTTTGCTATCTATAATATCATGATGTTATTTTGTTATCTATAACAGTCCTTGCTTTCTTTGTAGGATTTTACTTGTATTACAAGAGAGAATTCGGTGAATACATAGAAATCTTTTTGGGCGCAGAATACGATCGCTATCTCATCACGAAATTGGAATGCGGCACAAAGTATCAGATTTACATTGCAGCTGTCAATAAACTGGGTATCGGTGAACCAAGTGAAGTCACCACAACGAAAACGAATGGTGAAGGTAAGTGATAAATGCAGCAGTTGATCAGATTTAGATATCTTATCATGTTCATTATTTTAAATAACTCACCTTTTAAAACAAGTTTAACTCATTGAAAGTGTTATTTTTTAAAAGTATTTTCTCTAGTGCTATAATAACACACATAAACTTTTCAATGCTTTTTATACGCTGTAATTTAATTAAAGTACAATCGCAATAAACTTACTCTTTATGTTTCCAGAATTAATTGATTTTATCATTCAGTCTGCTTTACTTCTTTTTCAGTTTTATCTGCTGTTGGTTTACTGACTATATTTTTATAATTGGAAATCTGAGAGTAATTTTTGGTTTCGGAATGCCTTTTAAAGACAATCTTTTAATACACATAAAGTACCTAAAATAATATCATAGGAGAATGGAAAACCGACGCTATTTCGTTAAGAATGAAATAATAATAATAATAAAGGATAAATACAATATAATTTCTTTTTTCTATATCCGCATTGTTAGCCTACCTGAAAATTGTTAGTTTCTTCTTTAAATTAAAAATGGAAAGGAAGAAGATTGTTGAAGAGTTTGGAATATCTTCTTTAAATTGTTTAACTCTTCCATATCGAGTTAGGACAAAAACAATTTTGATAATAATTTTAATCGAAATACCATCGTCCATCAGTTCTTTTACTATTTGAATAACCAAAATCATTTATCCTCTAAAACTGAAGGCTTAACGGGATATGTCAGATATTAAAATGAAAAATCTGTTTTGATAAATGTCGGATATATATAAAACTGGTAAAGCTAGTTTTATAAGTTATGGTAAGTTGCATATTGTATATAAGAAAAAAAAATCGAAAAGAGAATGGGCAAACTCTATGGGAATTTGTATAGTGATAAGATATAAACCTATAGAAAGGTCTCCTTACTTAGAACATATGTTATTATTACGACTTGTCGCAATTAGTAGTCCGTTCGGAGTTATATACGTCTAGATATGACGTTTGAGTCATTGATTGTGATATGTATGAGTGACAGGAAAGCCAACCACTTACAGCCAAGTACCCCCCGCCTTTAGGTGGTTGGCTTCTCTGACACCCACATTCATCAGAATCAATGACTCAAACGTCATATGTAGACGTATATTACTCCGAACGGAATAATAATTGAGATAAGTCGCAATGATAAAAAAGTTCTATTGATGGAGATCTTTCCTCACATACAGGGTGGACCAATTAAATTGTTACAGCTAAATATTTCCGAAACGGTACGTGATAGAAAACAAATGTTTCAAGCAACCCCATTTATTTTCGAGGGGGACAGTTGATGGTGTTAGTTTTAATTGGAACAGTTCATTGCTGACGCGGGGGTGGACGGTAACTTCACAATTTTCAATGGAAAGGGTGGTGAAGTAATATATCATTGGAAAGCTTATAAAAATTCATGTTGAATGGCAACTTGGTGTTTGAAATTCCGACAAATAGAACATGAGATATTGTCCATTGCAATTCCAGAATGGTGGATAGGGTGACGTGACGTCGGTTGTAATGTAACGATACTCGTAATTATCCATGGATGGGTGGACCATGTATGTTGCTGTGGTGACATACTGTACATGTCTGTAGGGGCAGTGTTCGATGAACAGGTGTCCAGCAACAGGTATTACACGTGAAATGGGACAACACAGTGATTATGGTGTGTCTGTTACTGGTGGGGACAGGGAGGGAACGTTACACAGGATGATGGAACGGTCATGTCACCTATCATAAATGTAACATTGGCAGTGTCAGTGGTTGGTGATGTACTTTGCAACGAAATAAACAACTGTCATATCAACAACTATGTACTTTATTGTAACCTTGCAGAGAGGTTTGAACAGTAACAACAGTAATACAGAGGACGACAATCAGTAATCATACGTCTGCAAACTACATTTATCTTCAAACATCCAAAAACCACATGAAGGTTATCGTAATAAATGCTCAAAGTGATGTCCGTCTACTTCAATGCACTTTGCAAGCCTTGGCAGAAACGATTGCTGAGTACGTAAAAGCATAGTGCTATCAATATTTGCACAGGCATTGCGTATCCGCTCCTTCATATTGTCTGGAGTCGTTGG
The DNA here is from genome assembly GCA_023159025.1 of Thereuonema tuberculata. NCBI lineage: Eukaryota > Metazoa > Arthropoda > Chilopoda > Scutigeromorpha > Scutigeridae > Thereuonema > Thereuonema tuberculata. Next base: position 37,206,316 of record JAFIDM010002131.1, read on the forward strand.
TTTATCAATATAAACTTTCTGTTTGAGGTAACCCCACAAAAAAATATCTGCCAATGTAAGGTCTGGAGATCGCGCAGGCCAATGTATTGGGCCTCCACGCCCTATCCAACGGCCATGATACTGTTGATTCAACACTTCACGAGTCGTACGGGCATAATGCGCAGGGCAGCCATCATGCTGAAACCCCATTGTCCGTCGTTCCTGTAATGGCACGTCTTCCAATAGTAAGGGTAACTCCTCAACCAAAAACTGTGTGTACATTCGTCCTGTTAAATGGTCATCAAAAAAATAAGGTCCAATTATCCTATCAGCCAAAATGCCACACCATACATTCACAGACCAACGGCGTTGATGCTCCACTTCCCGCAACCAATGCGGATTTTCGACAGCCCAATAATGCATGTTATGTCGATTGACTTCGCCGTAATTGGAGAAAGACGATTCATCTGAAAATAGTACAGTCAGGAAAAAGTTGTTATTATGTTGCAGTTTGTCCTGAGCCCATCGACAGAATGTCATCCTGTGCATGAAATCATTCCCATGTAGTGCTTGATGTAATGAGATATGATATGGGTGAAAGTGATATCGTTTCAATATTCGTAAAATACTACTTTTTGACATCCCCGCATCGTCAGCCAATGTTCGACTACTCACCTGGGGATCGTTATGCACTGCAGCTAACACAATTTCGTGATCTTCGGTAGTGGCTGTTCTTTTGCGAGCTTGTTTCTTTGGCTGCACACTACTGTCTTCGGAAAACTGCTTTATAATTCGAGAAAACGACATCTTGGAAGGGGTTCTTCTGTTGGGAAACTTTTCGGCGTACAGATTCCTTGCCTGTTGTAAATTGCGTCTCGCTTCTCCGTACAGGAAGATCATTTCAATTTTCTCGTCCACAGTATGACGTTCCATGTTGTTAGCACATCGATTGCAAGGACTGTTCTGTCACTGCCACTGCACGACGCAACAATGCGGACGCACTTTTCATTCCAGCACGCGGAATAGTGCTATTGTTGCAGAGAAGGTAGTAATATTCGTCTGATTCCACGAGTCCACCATTTGTCAATTACGTCTTTCATTACAACATTCTGGACTTTCAATTAGCTATATCTCATGATCTACTTGTCGGAATTTCAAAAACCAAATTGCCATTCAACATGAATTTTTATAGGCTTTCCAATGATATATTACTTCACCACCCTTTCCATTGAAAATTGTGAAGTTACCGTCCACCCCCGCGTCAGCAATGAACTGTTCCAATTAAAACTAACACCATCAACTGTCCCCCTCGAAAATAAATGGAGTTGCTTTAAACATTTGTTTTCTATCACGTACCGTTTCGGAAATATTTAGCTGTAACAATTTAATTGGTCCACCCTGTATATATCTTATCGCTATACCGGGGTGGGGCAGATCTGCCCATTCTCCTTTCATCGTATAATATGAAACATTGCTATCGAGTTTTTCATATACCAATATACCATATTTACACAACTCTCTTTAAAGCGCTGTAATTAACAGAATAAATAAACAGAATAATACGCTAAAAAAATACTAGCTAACGTAATGGGTCTCATCTTTATATGGTTAGGCTACTCAATGAAAATATATAAAGAGTATATAACTCTATATCTGTCTCTCTGTATGCAGTTCAATGTATGCGTAGTTGAATACGAAGATCTTAGTTGTAAAACATTTCTTATTTTGAAATTTATGATTTATAATTTTATGATCGGGGATTTTTCCTCACTGAATTCTTCTCCAGACGAGTCCTATGTTCATCCAGCCCTTTTAAAATGGGTACCGGATTTGTTTCTCGAATGTCCGACGAGCGTGTCGGACTGTCTAACCTGACATCAACTTGGTTGGTCACGAAATCTCGGGAGCCTTATTTCTTCGATCCAAGGCTCTACTTAAGCCTTAATTTTAAATAGGAGAGATTATTGTTATATGTTGTTTTCATTCTTGCCTTATGGCTCGAATTTTCATATTGAGTTATTTACTCCTGATTCAGAATTATCCACAACTCACTACAAATTTGGGGAAATCGCGGATCAACCTATCCTAGCAAAGTTCTAGCAAAGTTGGTAGAAGAGGGTTGGTTCTTCGGCACAACGTCGGTCGAGGCTCAAATTTTTTTCTTGGAAACAGCTGAAAACCGTTTGTGAAGATTGGTATAATAGCATTCCAATTAAAGGGTTCCGAAATGCATTAAGCATTATATAAGTGCGTATGTGTATTACTAGTGATCTTCACGTTTACTCTGCAAATAGGTAAAATATTCCACATCCAAGATATCAACCTAATTTTCACCAGCAATTTTATCAATATTTCTACTTTTTTGCTATATATCTACTTGAACATTAGTTGATCTTTGCTGTTTCAAACGTCGTTTTGTTAATACTCCAAGCCTTAGAAATCTGAGGGAAGTGCAGGGTTCTCACATATCTCACTAATAACTTATTGTGAAGCAGTGTTAACTTTACAAACATGTTTTCGGTAAAAATAGATTCTTTACTATTTCGTATTATGTGAAATGCATACTATTAATGGTATTTTGAGTTTCCGAATTTGATTTTTTTTTGTATTTGTATTACCACGTTGCTGGGTAAATAACGTTACCTAGGGATCTGAAAACAATTTAGTAGGCGTAAATAACCTTTCCCTGTTTGTCTGAAGCTTTTGCGCCTAAGTAGTTATTCAACTACATCAACTTCTTTTTAATCGTAATTAGTATCTTTCTCAAAAGCATTTCTTCACAGTTTTCTGCCCTGGTCTTTTTATATTAAAATTTAATTAAAAGATTTGAGTCATATTAGTTTTCAATCAGTTTTATTATCTTAGAATTATAATTTACATTAAGAATTTAAACCAAAAACATATTTTTTTTAATATACCATGAACAAAGAACATGGACATAAAACGATGAGAATATTAAAAAAAACCCAGAATATTCAATAACATCAATTAATTGATTGAAATAAATATTATGAATTGCACAGAAGATTCATTGGATTTTTTTCTAAAAATAGAGAAACTGAACAAACAAGAATGTCTCCCATTCAACCTGGACAACAATATCGAGTTCGGTTCAGTTGAATTTAGAAGAAAATCGATAACAAAACCATTATGCACTGTACTAACTCACAACAGAGGTTCCCCAACAGTTCTCTTGCGCTCGATAAGGCTTCATATATCCTCAGGGGAATGCATAATCCGGGTGAATATCACTGGTTCGAAGAATTTCTAATGGCACCTAGAAGTTCAATGGATTATTGTTATTATTTAGAAGTTAATGCAATTCAGTGGAAAATTGTTTTTAAGTCTATTAAATATTTCCAGTTGACTGCATTATTATTGTTGTATTGTGATAGCATGTACAACAGTGAAAGAAGTTTTTGTTGTTGTTAGTGTTTTCTTTAACTTTTTTTATGTTTTTTTTTCAATTTCTCTGATAGTATTTGTTCAGTAATAAAAAGGAAGAGTTAAGTTTTAAAACTTCAGCAACTGAAACTTTCATAATAAGTTATTGGTAGGTTTGCAATAATAGGTTGATGAGCAATTTGTCTAAGAATTGCCATTTACAGGGGCTTGAAGAAATATAGCTTAGTGATTTTCGCCAGTCAATAACAAGTTATAGATATTCACTTTCACATGAATACCGATTATTTATATCTACGATACGATAGAGGAAGGCAACAGTTTCACTTGATTTCAACCTTGACATTTCCTTCTGCAGCTGCCAGAAACGCATTTCGATAATGGAGAACAATTCTTTAGACGCCGAATGAGAACTGAAAGCAACTGGTTGTAGTCAATAAAATACACCCTACTCTTGTATTACTATTCAGCACTTCGTATACAAAGTAGTAGATAGATCGATTTTCTTTAATTCCCCTCTTTTTGCCCACCCTCAAATTTCTGCCCCATAAATCATGGAACTTTTAACTAATTTTTCAAAAAGCCACAGATGAGTCTTAAGGGATTACCTATTACCGTTGGTTTGATTATCTTACTAGTTTCCACTGCCACTATTGTATCTTTCTTGCTTAATTTTTTATCTGATTAGTTGACATATTATACCCATTCATCCAATATTCTAGATAGTTGTACTCATTTACCGTTTCAATTTCCTTTCCTAACCAAAACCATTCTTCATTTTTTGCTTTTTTCCCCCCATTTTTAAAAATAACCATTTTTTTAAAATTTAATTTGTAATTTTTTAAGAATTTTGCCGTAACATTTATTTTCTCCTGTATGTCTGTAGTATTATTTGATATTATGACAATATCGTCGGCATAAGCAAGGTAACTTATATTACTTTGCCCCAACTTAACTGCTCCTGTACTTGCATCCCCTTAACTTCTTTTCTAAGCCTTCTATATATAGTAAAGTAAAAAGTAAAGGGCTGAGTGGGCACCCCTGTCTCAGTCCTTTATTTGACCAAAAGCTTTTTGTCATTTCATTTTCTATCTTACCTTGATACTTTGTTTCTTTCTAGATTTCTTTTATATCATTTAATAAATTCCCTTCTAATCCCATTCCTTCGAATTTTTCAAATAAACTAGCCTATTTCTGTCCACTTTATCAAATATGGTTCGGGTAAATTCTGATCATGAATGAAGAAGGTTGAAGTCAATGCAAACTTTTGATCATAGGAGATGATTACATGAACCTCAAGCTTTACAAACTCGCAGTTTGACCGCCAAGGCTACATTCGTGAATTCTACATTCATCGGGCATTTGAGTATAAGTGAAATCCTCGATATGATATCATATCAGAGACTCACTGTTTAACTCTTCTATTAACATGATGTTATAAATTCTTTCGGCATGTGTTTTAAACAGATTGTAGTCGACTTTAGTTTAGCATGTCAGTTAAGAAAGAACCGAAAGCTTAATCTGAGAAGGCTTTTGAACTTACATTATATTCTCTTGTTAGTCAATTTCCTCTGCTTTTTCTTTCTAAGTTCATTAAATGGCAATAATAAGTGATCGTCATAAATTAAGAGTTTTTTGTCCAGCAGCAGAAAACTCTTGCTTTATCTTACAAGATTAAAGTGTAATACTCAAAATAAAATAACATGAATTATGTTAATTCTCATAGACATTAATAATATTATGACTGTTCCTGAACTTACATTGATATTATGTATTTAATCCCTAATTACGAAGAACATTAAATTACTGCAATTAATAAAATAAGTTTTTGATAAGAAGTTTAGATTCAAATATTTAATTGAGAAATAAGGGACGCAAAATATAGCTACGTTACTATATATTTCTTTATTTCTTTATTTATTTCAGCCCCAGTGCAACCACTGAAGAATGCATTTATCAGAGAAGACATTACTTTTGTAACTCTTCTATTAGAAGCTTGGGCATCAGGTGGTTGTCCTGTTCTTTATTTTGTGGTACATTACAGAAAACTATCCCATACTTCCTGGAAATTAGTGTCGAATAACGTATTACTGCAACAAAAGGAGTTTTTGTTACCAGATCTGAATCCAGCTACTTGGTATGCTTTAAGAGTTATTGCTCACAACAACGCAGGATCAACTATTGCTGATTACGAATTCGCCACGAGAACTGTAACAGGAGGTATGTAGCAGTAAAGTTGTAATACAAATTTCATCATTTAGAAACAAAAAAAATAATAATGAAAATTAAATAATAATAGAGCAGTTCATTACTCTAAGGATGTTATTGTATCTTGTAGATCTTGTATCTAAATGGTTGTTAAATCTAATTTGTACCTCTAGATTTTATTTCTGGGTATAACTATGGGAAAATTATAGGAATTTTGTACATTAAGGTAAATATCTGGTTAATTATTTCGAGTTCAAATTTCCATTGATTCCGCATGTACGGTAATTAGATACATAGTGTTGTCTCGTCTTTAATTTAATTTTATTCTGCAATTAATCTGCAAATTCTTTGTGGCTACCACGGTGTTATTATTGGTAAATATTGCACTGAGAAATTTAATCTTCAAATGAGGACTGCACTTTACAAATTAGGATCATATTATCACTGTCTCTCTGTAACGTCTGAAACTCTCACCCATCATATGTACATTTAAATCATCATGACTAAAAAGTTTTTAATAGTTATTTAGAAAGTTAAAAATTTCGAACCAAGCAATGCTGAATTTTCTTTCTGTCTTTAAATATTTATATCCCTGTCTTTAAATTTCACTATAAACATTGAAGTAAATATTTATCAAATTATCAGTAATTAATTATTGCTAATTATTGTTTTTTCAGGTACAGTTTCTCCTTTAGGTACAATGGAAAGAAGTACTAACATTACTCCATTTTATTCGGACTTTCGGTTTGTTCTAACTATTCTCATCTGTACTTTATTAATCATCATTGCAGTTTCCATCATTTTTATTTGTATGAACAGGCGAAGACAGTTTCGACAAAATAAAACCGGTAAACTTAAAAAAAAATATTAATTTATTTTCGAAAGTAAATATTAATTTACTTATCAAAATGTAATAAACTTATCAAGATTGAATTTTATTTATCAAGATTTGATTAAAATAAAAGTCCTTCACTAATTGTTATTAACAACCACTTTGAATTATTTGAAATGCATTTTCTTTTTTGATTATAAGCTTCTGAAAACATTATAAATGTGAAGGATATTCTCAAGGTAGAAATTTAAGATGCATAACTTTAGTTGACATAAATCTAAATAAATTTTGTTAAATGCTTAATTTAGTTTATGAATAAAACAAAGGGAATCAATAATAGAACGTTTTTTGACGAATCTCAAACTCACTGATTTTGATTGCTCCGATTTTGATATTTGTTCATAGCTAAGTTCTTTAACTTTTTGGCAACGTCAGTAATATCGTCTGTTCACTATCTATTTAAATAGCAATTCTCTAAATTTACCTTTTTTTAATTTCCTAACTAATTATGGAAAAATAGGAAATAACCAGATTTGAAACAATAAATCACATATAGCATCACTATGTTAACAAAAATTTCAGCATGTAGACTTTCTGCAGTATATTGTAGTTTAATTTTAGCTTTACTATCTCAAGAACTGTCGTCCCGATAGCCAAATGGTAAGGCGTTTGACTGCAGCTTGTACGAGGTGGGTTCAAATTCCGCCCCCCGCGGTGGTCGAAGATTTTTCCACTCTAAATTCTACTCCAGACGGGTTCCAGGATCCGTCCAGCCATCTGTAGAATAAGTATCGGGGCTAAAGTCGAGCGGATGTCAGGCTGACATCTGATCTTAGCTTAGTCCTGTTAGTCAAGAAACTCTGGAAGCCGTTTGACCGTTTTAGACGATCAATTTCAGCAGATAATATGTGCGCCATCCACAGGCCATAGCGTGATGGAAAACACATTGCCTCTGCTGTTCTAATTTAGGACAGGTTCTATTTACTAGGAGATCGCATGCCATGTCGTTGGAGCCATCTGAAACCAGCACTCCTGGTGGCGAATTGAAGAACTTGTTGTCCAATCGATTCGTATTTCGTTTATTCGAAATTCCTGACTACAAAATTGATTTTTACGAATAGAGATCATCTTTTCCCTATGTTTTCGTGGATGATTCCATAAAAAGCTACATTATAAACCAAAATCACAACAGAATTCCGGCCTGAAAATTTGAATCGACGACCGATTGAAATCACGAAACTTATCGTCGTTGGTCAAGTTTTAACGAAAAATATATCGAAACCGAAAAGAAATACAAAAAGATGGAAAAATGAAATGCTAACTGCTTTAATTAAGTAAAAACATATCGTCTATTCGATGCATCGAATAATTAATTTTATATAAATCAATGTTTATTATTGTAAATAAAATGTAGGTATTACGGTAATTGCCAAGTGTAAATTTTCCGTCGGATGGAAGGGGGCGATATGGATCGTGGAAGACAGGGGTTTTAAAGCATTGTATTCATTGGTAATCTAATCCTGACATTGCCTTTTTAAATGGGACGTCTAAAACCGGATCCCAAGCGCTTGCATAGGCCTATAGAGGGATATATTAAACTTTACTTAAATATCTCAAAAAGTAGTTTTATATAATTGAATTTTTTTTTTTTTCTTTCAATAAAGATTCACCACCAAAGGAAGACCGAGAATCAAGCTCTCGGTTAAAAAACGACTGTGAAAAATATTCCAGTGCAGGAAGTTTCTCAGTTCTTTTTGGAAATTCGAATAAAATATTATCCAAAAATCCAGGTCAAGAATTCTCAATGAAAGGTAAAATAGAATGTTAAAAATTTGTTTTATCTTGTTTTTCATTAATTTCGAAAAACTCCTTTAGTTTCTGAAACAGTGAAATTTATGTCTATTTCAAACGATTAAAAACATAAAAATTTGCTATAAAAATATAATAAGTTTAATTAAATTTTGAGAGATAAGAAGCAGTAACCTATATTTCAATTTAGTTATAATTTTAGCATTTTGAAATGCTGTAAACCTGAAACTCAGTATAGATATGAAAAGTAAATACAGAGATTATACGTAAATAGATAAGTATTACATTCTGTAAGAATTCTATTTTTGCTTATTTCTTTTTTTAGCTGCTGATAATGTTGCAGCTTATGCTACATCTCAGATCCCAAACTGTGAAAGTAAAGAAATGATGACATTTAAACAAAATGCTGCTCCTCAGGTTTATCCCCACGTTGCCTTAAGAACCGTGAGTTGATTTTTTATGAATGTCCTTCAAATACTTCTCCTTAACAATTGATATGGATATTGTAAAATGTTCTTTTCATATCGATAACATATGTATTGTAACAAAAAAAATAATTGTCACTTTCATAATGAGAAATAAATTTCATAGCATTGCTATGTTCAATATTACGACTTGTCTGATCAGAAAGGAAGAAAATACTTAATATTATTTTTAAATTTCAGAAGCATTACTTGTGAAAAAATTGAATACTTTTAGATTTTTAATCTTATTTTTCTTACTTCATAAAAGCTTTGATTTTATTTTCTTGGAAAGCAATAACAAAATTTTGAAATTAAATTTACAGAAGTTTTGAAATATTGACTTACTTAATTAAGTTTGCAATCATAGCTGATAATTTTTCAACTCTCTTTTCGCCACAAGCAACGTGAATTAAAATCAAACACTGATTCACAGGAGACACTTCATCCACTTCTTGAAGCCATTCTGATCATTGAATAATCCATCATAGTCATTCACACTTAATACGTTTAAGAAAACTTCGTTCAATCTTGTTTCAATTTGACAGCTTCTCGTCCTAGTCTGCACTCTGCCCTAAACTTTGCAATTTCACGAGAGTTTGATAATTCCCTGTCAAATTCGATCTTCCTGAGTCCTCACTGCTAAAGATAAAAAACTTTTAAACATTATCAACGAAAATTAAAGAATATCGTTGCACTTGTTAAAGTGAGTCACGGTCACACTTTTTTAATTCATACTAAAATGAAAAAACAACTTCTTCTTGTTGATTCAGATTTTCAAATGTGATTCTGTATTAGAATTAACATTCCTCAAAAGTGAATTAAATTACTGATCTTTCAGTTCCTGTCAAAAATGAAAATTTCTTTCAATTATGTGGAATGCTTGACATTATAGAGAGGTAGACATTATCTGTCAAATTTGAAAATTAACGATTTAATACTAATAACAATCCTACAAGAGCACAGGAGCAGGTGAAATCGAAAATCAGTATGCTTACTTTTCCTCTTGAAATTGATCATTAAACATTTGCTTATTTTGGCTATAAGTTTATATTATTATTTAAAATTGTGCCTCAAACATCAGTTTGATTGTAAATACCGCATTGAAAATGTAGTTGTTTTTTATTATGATGCACTTTATATAATAGTTTTTAGTATTTATGTATCATAGATTCATAATTTAAAAATTTCACCAAAGAAATATCATTTGCGGATAAATTTTATCCTCATGTATCATCTACATTTAAACATTTGATGAATTTAAGGAATGCTTTATGAAAAATTTCTTTGCATAAATAAAATTTTGAATACTTTTTAAATTTTAATTTTTAATTTAGAATATACGTGAAGGAACCTATCCAAGAAGTAGACGACAGACTGTTCAACAGTTACAACAATGTCCAAGAGTAGACTGCGCGTACACAGGTAAATTAACAAAGAAAAAAGTTTTTAACAAAAAAATTATTATAATATCAAAGAAATAGAAAGAAAAAAAAAGCTTACATTTCTTCTTAATCAGGGAATTCTTATTCTGAGAATTATTACACTGTTCCCACAAAAGCATGGATGGATACCCCTGCGGTATGGGATCATTCGATAAGGCGAAATATTTATATCCATGAATTCTTATTCATTTCTGTTTAGAAATTTTTCTGCAATTATAATTGTAAAGATAAGTCAAGAAGAGATATTTAAAGCATTCCGAACTGCATTCAATACAAAAACTATGTATCAAAGTACAGCCAAATCGCCATAGAAAAAGAAATATGGAAGTTTACAGAAATTAAATAAAAAAGTGAAATAGGTATTGCATCATATTAATATTATTAGTATTTTTCCTGAATTAGTATTTCTTGACATTTCTTGTTTCTTTTTTGTTTTTGTTTTTGTTTTTTTGTATTCTGGTTGTAATGAAGGGCCTCTAACTATGTGTTTGTTCCTTATTAACTTATATAGGTATTTTTCCTTAATCATCTGAATATATGTTGATTGTAACTTTTAGATTATTAATAATATTTAAAATGAAAAATTAAAGGCTCGTTCAGTTGATTAATAATAATCTTCAAAATAAAAGGTTAAAAGCTCGTTCTGAAGCACTCTGTACATGGCAGAGGGGATATGAGAGAGAAAGAAGAGAGAGATAGAGAGAGGGAAGAGTTAAAACCACAGAAAGAACAATCTATCTTAATATTTTATCAAATAGATTGCAAAGAATTGAATGTGGGAAAAACGAAGTAATTAGAAGAAATTGAAAAAGAAATTTTTACGATTTTAGCGAGTGCAGTCAAAAGAAAAATATCAATTTTGACATATGTCTAAAATCAATAAACTAAGAAAAGGGAAAGGCTGCAGCGTACTCAGTCAGACTATACTATACTAGGAGGAGGAAATTCCTAGTATAGAATTTAATAATGCTCATAATTAATTAATAGCTTCCGATAAATGACTCCTTAGCGATAGAAAATGTAATTTCGTTTTTAGTTAAGCAATTTACTGATTTCATGACAAAACAATATCTTGTTAAGTGACATTCCGAGTGAATTTTAACTTACCAGAACCATAGCCTATCATAGCATGATTTACAATGCATTGCATAATTCTAAATGCAGATACCGTAACTTCCATGATGCTCTAACTTGTTAGCGTTTAAGTAAATATACAAAAATGGAATTCTTTATTTAGCTCCCACGACATGATTTTAATCTTTAAACTTTCATTTAATGGGATGCCTAATTAATAGTAATAAAAAATTGAGCAAAAGTTCTTTAATTCGTTACCAAGTTTATTTAATCTTTATAGTTTTAAACATTCGAAAATTTCTGAACATCTTAAATTAAGATTATTATTTTTTTTTTAACATTTTTAGAATATTCAACGCCAATTGTGAATAAAGATAGCATAAATTTGAATTCCAACCGACAACAACACCATCTATCTCATCCATGGTTGTTGAGACCTACAGCACCTTCAGCATATGATCAACATGGTAAGTTATGAATAATATTTCAATTCTTCTTCACAAAATTGCACCATTACATTTGGCAAGGCAGAAAATACATTAGAATATTCGAAAAATATTCATATTTTAAAATTCAAGAAATATTTATTTTACAATTAATGGGTTAAACTGATTCGGAAATATCGTTTATGCAAGATATTTACAGAAAGCACCTTCAAATTTACATATTTATTCGGTGGGAGATTATAAAAATATATAAATGTTTCTTAGAAACAAAAAAAGTAAGAAAACAAAAGAAATTATCACTTCAAGAAAATGTGTAAGGAAAGTCCAACTAAATACAATTTTCAATCCAAGTAATTAAATACTAAATCTTAAAGTAAATCTTAGATTAACAAATACAACTTGTCACATTATTATATTTGAATGGTCATTCTATAGATTAGGAGATTTTCATTACTGATACTCAAAATAGCTACATTCCAAAGATAAAAAGTGGGTATTTAAACAGAAGAGATAATTTATTTATAAGTTGGAGACTAGGACAGGACTGGAATGCGAAAAAAGTTTTTAAAAATTAGTAAGGGTCAAAATTCTGTATTTTCAGACATTGGAATTATGTTATTAGTTCCAGATCTACTAGAACATGGTCACGAATCCAGTACTTCCAACGAAACGTCACCGGATATTCATTCCTTAGAGACATCTTTAAGGCAGTCGGGAAGAAGGATAGACACAAGTGAAGAATCGGGAATTGCAAACCAATCGGGGATAACGTAAGTACTGAAGTTTTTAAATGTATTATCTAAGAAGAGATGTAAAATGTTTGGAATAAAAGCATGGAATTACATATGAATAGAAACACAAAGAATTATATCTATCTGTTTATTATTATTATTGTAATGGTGTTTGTAGGAGAGTCTTTGGGATCTCAATTTAATTTATTAAATGAAAAATATTGGTTTTTTGTAGATTTTACATAGTTGGATTTGATTGAATAAGTAATTAAAAATATACATAATGATTGGACAAGAATATATCGAATTTAAATTAATTAACTGATTTAACAGTTACAACCGAAAATAATTTAAAAATAAACAGAACATCAGTAATTAGGAAATGCAAAGGAATAAATAATGATTATGGATTAAAATAAATACAGATAAACACAGATAAATAATTCTACAAAAAAATGCAGATAAATAAATAATTTCTAAAAATATTTATATGTAACAATATTTCTCTATTTACTTAATACAATTAATATTAGATAACGTGAGATAAAAGGCCGTTGACTTGAAATCGTATCAGGTCCATTTCGCAAAATGAAGGAACTTTCCAATTTGATAAATGAGACGGACTATAATTTTTGTCTCAGTTTTCTGTGGAACGATATTAGATGCTTAACACTGACAATGATAAATGTTTTCTCTGTAACAACGAATTTTAGCAAAACCTATTCATTATTGCTTGGACATATGAGAGGGAAAGAATCCATTAGAACGTCTTCTTAGAGTAGCAACAAGGTTTTCTAATTTACCCCTCCACTTTTCAATATTTTACCAAATCTGGGTCACTTAATGACAATGAAAAGCAATAAACAATCGTCGGACTCGTCTTTGGAAACTTTCATTAGCTTATTTTGGATGACAAATTATTAGCCTCATGAAACCTATTCTGGCAATTATCTATTTAACATTTTTCCAAGAATATAGATAGACTTTTGGATTGCTTGAGAATATGATCATAGCTAGCTTGAACTGAATCTAAAGCATTTAGAATATGAAACAATATTAGTTTATCCAGAATTTAGTATATTAAGCTTTAATGTTACTTAATTAATAATTTACTGTGATATAGTAAATTATTGGCATATTATTTGATATATTTAACTTTTAAGGTTTTTGTTGCTAACTAATTAATTTCTGAGGTTGATAAATTTGTCATTACAGTTCAGAACAGAGAACAGAAGAAACAACTTTCATATTTGATCATTCGGATGCGAAAGACATCGGATACGAAGAAGAAGAAATATCGGATGCCGAATGCGATAGAACGATTTTCAGTAAATATTTTATAATACTTAAAAATAAAACAGAAAACACTACAATATTTAACTTTTAAGAATCGTTTTATTTAGAATTAAAGTTTTTATGAATTTTTATCCATGAAATGAATGGATGTTATCTTTTTTTATTTGAAAAGTATTGATGCAGTGAATTTTTTGAAATTGCATTTTAATATTTCTTTCGATTATTTTTGTAATCGAAAAGCTCTTTGAGAGTTTCTAAAGAAATTTTTTTACACTTTCTGTATCTCTGATGACAACGAGAGAATTTTAAGTTGAACAAAAAAAAAAGTGGGAATTATAAGTATTTATTGTCACGTTCCGAGCTATCATCGACAGAAATCTGGGACATCTGTTTCGTTCTTGTTAGAACACCCAGCCAGACTTACTGATGATAAACTCAAAGCCTGAAAGGCTATGGTTGTTTCTCTCGCTCCATTAGATTGAAAAGTTTCCATAAGATTGAAAATTAAAATAATTACAAAAGAAATAGTAATTTAAATATTTAAAAACATAGATAAAAACCCTGAAATAATAAACCGTGATAATATACAGAGTAGTGTTATCCCCTAGATTTTTCGTTATTTAGAAATGATGAAGAGTTTGAGGATAGATTCTAAACGAAATCTCCGTGATAATTTTTTTTATTGATATCAAATAAATGGCCTTTTTAATTTTTGGAAAAATAATCACAGAAATGAATTGTACCCACTACCCTAGGAAAAGCAAGTTTCAACACTTTTGAATTGAATGGCCTTTAGCGATCGTCTATAAATATTCGACTATCTGAGGCATAATAAGCGAGCGCTCCATCGCTTTGGAACCAGATTTCTCTGTATCTTGCCAAAGACATTCTGTTTGTATACTGATCTCTTGGTCAGGTCAGAATTAGGTACACATACCTCTGATCATTCAGCATACCATCGTAGAACAAAGATCCAATAATCTGGTGTCAATAATCCCACACCATACCACTGACTCTTCATTTTATTTTCCATTAACAGGAATTTAGTAGAATACTATGCGAACTCCTCGGCATTTTCGACTGAAATTTCTATATTTAAACATTTCATCATTTAGACAAACCCAAACAAAAATTGTACGGAGAGAAACACATGTTTTCCTTTGAATCTGTCATTTCTAAATTACAAAAAATCTGGGGTTAAAATTGATCTGAACTACCCTGTATAATACAGATTAGATAATCGTGCTTTTATGATTCGGGTCGCAATCACTGCAATTTCTTTTCTGAGGAATTAAAATGCATCTTTTTTAAATGTTTTTTTTGTTTTTTATTGCAGAATCAAACATTATCAGATATGATCAGTCTCCACCATCCAGATCAAACCCATCTCCACTATTTCAAAGGTAAATTCCAAACGATTTCCTTTTATTTATTTCTAAAATTACAGTTTGATTAGGACTGAGATCCATACTTAGATTTCTTAAGTCTGATTATTTGTTTTTAATACGTTTAGCTGATCTACAACATAGACTTGACTAGACGTCCTATAAGTATAATTTAATTTTTGAATTTTTCTTTTATTTCTAATTCTTAATAAAAGATATTTTAATATTTAGCTTTGCATCATTGTTTAATGGTAAATTTGGCTTCTTTAAATCCTTCTGCATATAAAATTCGTAAGAAGCAAAACAGAATGAAACTTTATTTATAAATGCTTAAAAGTTTATTATTTTTAATTTTCTTTATTGCATATAAATATCATTTTCAACTTATTAAATAGAATTTTTTTTCTTTTAATAGCAAGCTAAGGAATTACTACGATGATAATACGATTGCAGTATAGGATATCATTAAAAAGGATACTGTGTACTTCATGACAGAAATATCAGCTACATGTATGAAAGCCAGTCAGAGTGGAAAAAATGGCAGCTGACTAATAAAAGTGGTGTAGCTGATTAAAATCATACGTAGAATTTATAAAAAATAAAAGAAATATAAGAAAATAAACGACTTAAAGCTTTAACAAAAGCAATGACATTCTTTAGTGTTGTGTATCATTATGGAATTGTGATATGAAATCTTATCAGTGCCTTAGGAATTACAGTGTTCCTGTTACTAAATACTGAAAGGTGCTCGTATTGAAATTTGATTTTATCGTTCTTTTCTATCATCAAAATCTTAAAACTGTGTGGAACAAAGATGTGTCAGTCCATTACGGAGATTTTCAAAATATGTGGATCATTTTTAAAGGTAAATTTTCAATTATCTTTTAAGAATTAAGTAATAGCTTAAAAAAAAATTCTCTGCCTTGTATCTAGCTAGCCAGCATAATAAATTTTATAGTAAAAAAATTATCCAACTTAAATATGATAAAGCTATTAAAATAGTGCAGTTTAGCAATTTGGAATCCAGATATGATTAAAATAATTCATTCATTGAAAAGTTTTACAGACAGTTCTTGTAAATAATTAGATCTAAAAGTAAAACGTATGTTCACTCAATCAAAGTTCACAATAGCATGGAAAAAGAAATGAATAACTTTTTCAGTTGAATAATTTAAATTTAAAAAGATACAAGAATAACACACTATCAGATTCCTAATTCCTTCTCAGAGGTTTACTGAAATTTTAGGACAATGATAATACATATAGGGTATTTATATTAATACCAGTAAGAGGTTTAATACTGAAACAGTATAGGCAGTACTGTTAGGGGAACATGGCTGTAATTCTTCTATTGCAATTTCAGTTTTTCTGTCAGCTATTTCCATCTGTCAATTTTTTTAACTGAAAGCATATAAACTATGCTGACATCTTAAAGATGAAATTCATGATTCTCAAAATTTCAATCATTCGGAAAAGCAAAAATATTTGTCAACTTTAATAAAAAATGTAAATTTTAGAGCTAGCAATGGTTTTACATTTTTCAATTACATTGAATCAATTACTAATAATGGCCTAATAATGAAAGACGAACTAGCTCTCTTTGAGGCCAACCTCTTTTAAATACACTACTTTCAATTTATGCATTACAAGTCATAATCTCTGTATCATAATTTTGAATAAAAATGATCGAAATGCTACTGTTTTGAAATATGCCAAATCTACTTTTAAAAGGAATCATTCTTCAGACTTAAATTTTCATGCAGTATAACAGGATAGGAGAAAAAAAAAATGTGTCAATTACTGGTTACGAAATGTTTCCATAAGCAGCAGGGACCAAATATCAAAAATACATTATACATGCAAACGAAAACTGAAAGGTCTAACTAAAATACTTAAAATGAAGGAAAGCAATTTTGGTGAGAATTCCCAACTGGATCACATTTTGGGATATTCTCCTGCTTAAAAACTTTAGCAGCATCATAATTCATGTCTTTGTTTTCTTAATATATGTATATTTTTACTTAAATAAATCCTGCATGGAATTTTTTCTTATGTAAAGGATTAGTAAAGTATTGCTTTATTGCTTATATATGCTTTTCTTTTAATTTTCATTTATGAAAACTAATTTCGATATTTTATTGTTCTTTTTAATTTAATTTCAAAATGTCATTTTAAAAGATTTTAATATTGGGGATGTAAGATGTAAGGTTAAAACTACATCTCGAAAAGAATTTTGCTTGCAATATGTCAGAAATATTTATAATATATTTAAAGAAAGTGACATATTCTTTATAGTGCAATTTATTCTTTAGTAATGTCAGTAGAGTTATTACCAACGTGTTGTTCCATGATGGTTGATGACAATGTGTCCAGACTAATGGAATCAACATGTTGATCTGTCCAATACCATTATTGTGACCTGCCACTATTCTAAGAGATGGAAATTTTATTTTTTTTCCCTATTTCTCCTCTATATAAAAATAGTCAACCACATCTCAACCTGAAAAACAACGTAGAAAATAAATTTCAAAGATTAGTCTATTGGTAGTCTTAGATATCCACAGGAAATGCTCGATCACACTCTTAGGACGATTTTAAAAAACTCAGAAATTTTTATTCAAATGATAATGATCTAAAACGAATATATACCCTTAAAACTCGTTTATCCTTTTATTTTTATGGGACCAGGCCCGTTTCGTACAAACGAAATTTCGGATAATCCGGAATATACTATATTCAACATGTACTAAATGTTATTAATATTAATTACATTAATTACTGTGTATTAATGTTATTAATTGAATTTCGGTTATATAGTTACAGTCACAGTAACATAATCGGTTGTGTATGCTATTAATTATTGATTATAGCGACGAAAAAAATCGTTTCGGAAAAACCAGATTTTCGCATAAACGCGATTCGGATAAACGAGTTTTTAGTGTATAGGATTATGTACTGTATTAAAATATTGTTTCTCTAACTATTTGTATTTATTATATAGTAAAGTAAAATTTTTGTTTTTATTTCAGAATCATCTTGTCAATATATCGTTCGTTAATCACCGCCAAAGAATTTAAGTTCACATGAAAATGTGATATTCATATAATGGTGAATTAGAACACCAACCGTTGCTGAAAGGAAACAGGTTTAGCAGATCTTAAGCTAGCGAACAGATCTTGGAAGCTAGATCGTTAGACGTAAGTCCAGAGTAAAATATTAGTGGAATATCAACGTTTTCTTTATGTCAGAAGGAATCCGATGACAGCTAATAGGCAAAGACAATCATTTATGCATCACTATTAAAGAAAATAATTTGATATTTGCCAAGGAAAGTACAGAAAACAAAATGCCAATTGCTTAATTACTGTAAAAATTAAACAAAATATTGCTAAGCTTCCAAAGAAATTTAAAATTCAAAGTTTTGTTGATGCAAATATCAGAAAATCTTATCGCCCTAACTTTGGACTGTTCGACAATTTTGCCAAACTTCACGTTGGTGACTTACAAAAAATAATTTTTCTTAACACATAAAATAAAAGACAGTTTTAGAAAAATCTCCATAAAACGATAACTTTGCATTGTTTATGCAAAGGAATACATGTGTGTATCTATGAAGAACATTAATGTGTGCCATGGATCAAGGAACAAGTTAATAAGATCTACACAAGTAAGATCTTAGTTCTTTATTAAGAAAAGAATTCATCACATTAGTTGATAAATTCAGAGACTTTTTTTTGAAATCTAAACATTGTTGTAATAAAATATTGCAAGAAGTTTATTGTTAATATAGAAAAGAATTATTGAAGAATGGCTGAGAATAATTGCTTATTTTTTTTTAATAAATTCATGTAATTCTGTTGAAAATCTATAATTTTAATCGTGAACCAATAAAAAAAAAATATTTTGTATTTAGACTGTTTAAATTAAAAGAAAATAAAGAAATTATTCTGCGCTTGAATAAAAGATCCCTTTGTGCTCTAGTCAATTTTGAGGTTCGTCCTGATGACTTTATTTTTAATTTTACTGTTCAACTTTGCTATATTACTTCAATACACATTAAATTACATAACTAAAGGTTTATTTATTTTTTTAATTTTTAGTAGAAATAAACGTTTTAACTATTTTAAAGATATTTAATACTGATTTTTTTTTATGATTGAATAATTCAAGTATAAAACGTAGATTTTAAAATATAATGCTTAATGTTTAAACAGTATAAATCATTAAACGTTAAAGCTATGATGCTTAGAATTGAGTTTCACGTCAATGAATTTCATGTAAAACATCATTGAAGCTATTTACATGAAGGTTGAATCAACCGGAGTTACCAATTAATTCATGACTCAAATGGAACATGATAATATGCATTAAACTTTTAATGTTCACAAATCATTAAAAAGTTAAGCAATCCCATAAACAGGCCATGTAGGCCCACGGGAGCGCTGTAGGTAAGGCTCCCAGCGTTTCGAGACCAACGGGACTAGATTGAGGTCGGGTGTTTAGCCCGACGCCCGCCCACCCTAACTCCCCGGAAAGAAACCCGGTACCCATTCTACAGAGGGCTGGGTAGACCCTAGGACCCGTTTGGAGGAGAAAGAAGCGTGTAAAAATTCCCGCCCACCGCCGAGGCCGGGAACCGAACCCATCACCTCCAACCCGCAGCCAAGCGCCTTATCCACTCGGCTACCGGGCCCACTCACAAATCATTACGAAATTACGAAAAAAAAATTCTAAATTTTAATGAATTTAAATTCCATCCAGCAACTCATCTGCTTGAATAAATTCAATATTATGAATTCATAGATTATCGAATTTATTTAATAGTTTTTAATGTAATATAACATATTTTAAAATATATTGAATACATTTGTGATTCACAATATTCTTTGATTCATATTAAAGAGAAAAGGGCATTAACTTATCTAGAACGATCTATGGTCTGTCTGCATTAAGTGCAAATAGTTAATTTAAATTTTATAAAGAATAATTACTTTAGAATTATTATTTAGTAGGTTAGAAACTAATGGAAAATTGGGAAATGAAGACACTCCTGTGTGATGCAAAAATCAATTATTGTTCGTCAGAACCATTGTTAATGGTAATGATTATTTGATGAAGAAATATTATTTTTAAAACCAGCTTATATGACCTTCCTCAAAACGAATTCACGGGTATCCTTTTTTTAAATAAATTGAAATTTAGAGTAACACCAATTCTTATGTTACTCTAAATTTAAATTTATTGATGTAATTACATCTTAAACTACTATTTCTTTAACACATTAAAAGTCAGACCCACTGTTCAAAAGTGGCATCCCAAAACAGCTGTTTCCGGGTGAACTGCCCATCATCAGTTGAGAATAGTCACTGCAAACAATCAGGTCTTAATACGGAGATTAATATAAGTGAAGATGGGAAAAAGCACGCAACCTCCAAATGGAGATTCTATGCGTTTTCCCATCTTAACTAGTATTTATTTGACTTAATATTGTATGTATAACTCGCTACTGAGATAAGCGAGCTTGATACTTCAGAACAGTTATAAGACATAGATCTTCAGAAACGCATAGTCGTGTTCAGAAGTCATTATAATGGGTCAAGAAATGCCAGTCTAAAAGTGAACAGTTATACAATCAACAATTTTTAATTTATAAGTATTTCCAAATTTTTGGAAGAATGTTCTTCCGAAGAATAAAAAGTTAATTGCTTTGCCATGATAGATATAATAACAATGATTTTACGTAATAGTAATGACACTACATACGGGTAAATTATTAGAATTAACATATCTCTGATATTTTGATGAGCATTTGGAGTTTATGGAATTACTCACATGGTACAAATATGTTCTGACTGTAATCACGAATAATACATGCAAAACCCTTTATACCGATCAATGGAAATACAGCTATGTCTGATTATCTAACTTCTGCTGAAGAAACTAATATCAGCATGATGCAATAACGGGCACGAATGGATTTGGAGTAATGGTACTACACCTTCGAAGAAAATTATTTACAACAGGTGTCAAAACATTGTACAATTTGTTAGAATTAGTCATAAAGAGAGACATACTACAAAGGCTGGACATTGAGTCGGATGTTTATTAGATATTTGCAGTTCGGAGAGACAGCCTCTTCAAAGCAAGGAAAGTAGTAAAATAAAGAATGTAGTGAAACTATATGAATTTGCTTAATTAATTACGTTCATTCCTATCTGATATAGTAATATCCAATTTTATACATTGAAAACCATTTTATAAGATAGGAAGAAATTTATGTTTATCGAAAAAGCGTTATTTCATACCGGTATTTCATGATTTTGCTAATCGGAAGATATCCGACTGAGAATAAATGGTTCAACTGCTGTCAGAAGCCGAACGATCAATACATCTTTCCGGCAGAATGGGAGAAAGGAACAAAAGACAGACTGTAACTGTTTGAACTTATTTAATGTACCACTATTACCTTTTTGAACGATTTATTGAATTGCAGAGTTTACAATTCGCAGGATTACAAAATTCTGGATTTTATTACTAAAATAAAATCAAGGAAAATATTTTACTTTAGTTCAAGATTGCGAAAAAATTTAAAAAGAATGAGATTGGTAACTGAAAATAAAATAGAGATGCCTTTTACTTCTAGTAAAAGTTACTTTTACTGATGAAAATGAAGAAAATGAAACGATATTGTTGTTTTTTTCAATACTTTTTAAATAAGTCAAAGAGTCACGGTGAAAAAAATAAAAGAATTATGGATGTAACAGTTAGAGACATAAGCACTGATAAATGTATTTGACAGTGACAATAACTTCAGAAGAAGCATTTTGGAATATAAAGATATATGGGCATAATAGATGTCTTGGAAATTTTGAGACGTAATTATTTGTAGATTGGAATTTAAAAAATTAAATTATTTTAAGGATAGAACTCATTTGATCATCAAATAGAACTTGCGAATGAGCGCGAAGAAAAGAGATGTCAAGTATTAATTCTCATATTAGAATATCAAAAAAAGTGGCTACCAGAAGGGTCTCGATTTGACTCTTATCCAAAAAATAATATTGCAAAGATTAGTTCGACTTATCACAAAAATATTTGGAATCAAGAAACACAAGAGGAACGCTAATAACTCCTAGCAAAAATTTCACTGAATCGACTGTCACGCTAAGAAATTTGGAGATAAAAAAAGAAATTCAAAGAAGATTCAGAAATGAACAGGTTCGAAAATAAATACCGGGACGATTTCATCTCGCACATTAAAGACAGGAATAAAGAGCAATTTACTTAATGAATGATGCTGGGAATTCTTAAGGTTGGAGAACACCTACTAAACATTTCTTGTTGCAATTTTGAAAACGTTGTTATAGAATTTACACAATTTCTTTAGGTCTTTTATTGGTCTGATCACGTGAACTTAAAACAGCACATATGAAAACAATAAAAAGGTGAAAGCCTAGTGTCAGTTTTCAAAAGAATTATAGTATTGCTTATTTGCATTCATCTACTTTTAATAAACAAATAATTTTCTCTATTTAAAATAGAAAGGAATTTATGGAGGCAAAACTTAAATATCGGTAAATGAATAAATGGAAACTTATAACATTTCATTAGGCGACTATTCCTTAAGAACTGTAATTACTTTCAATATTGATTATGAACTATAATTCCAAAACAGCATTTAAAGTCTTTCTCAAAATTACTTTTTTCTTAAAAATTAAGGATACTTGAGAAAGCTCAGAAAGTAATTGCCATTATAAAAGTGTAATTGCCTAAAAATAACTAATTAGGTTAAAACCTGAAAATTAAATTACAGAAATTACTTACATTTTAAATTTTTTGCTTCAAAAATAATTCATTGATACATTTTTTTTTATCCATAGTTCTCTGCCAAGGGCAGCTCCTTCACTGCAAACCCAGCATTCTCCAATCTTTCCTATTTTCTGCCTTCCTCTTCGTCTCCACATAAGATCCATTTACCCTAATGTTGTCGATCATCATCTGAAATCTTCTTCTGCCTCGAACTTTTTTACCGTTCACCATTCCTTCCAGTGCATCCTTCATTCGGGAGTTTCTTCTCAGCCAATGACCCAACCAGTTTCTTTTTCTCTTCCTGATCAGTTTCAGCATTGTCTTTCTTCACCCACTCTTTCTAGCACAGCTTCATTTCTTATTTTGTCTGTCCATTTCACATGCTCCATTCTTCTCCATATCCACATTTCAAATGCTTCTAGTCGTTTCTCTTCACTGCGTCGTAATGTCCATGTTTCTGCCACATACAATGCCACACTCCACACAAAACACTTCACTAGTCGCTTCCTTAGTTCTTTTTCCAGAGGTCCGCAGAAGATGCTCCTTTTCCTATTAAAAGCTTCCTTTGCTATTGCTATCATCCTCTTGACTTCTTGGCAGCAGTTCATATCGCCACTTATAGTACACCCTAAGTATTTAAAGTTGTTCACATGTTCAAAATTCTCATTCCGAATACTTAGTTTATCTTCTTTGTCTTTCTTCCGATAACCATAGTCTTTGTCTTGTTTACATTTATCTTCATTCTATATTGTTCACAGCTGTCATTCAGCTGCAGTAGCGTATCCCTTAGTATCACCTCCTCTTCTGCTAACAATGCCATATCATCAGCAAATCTTATACACTTTATTCTTCTTCCTCCTACTATCACCCCTCCCATGTTCTGAAAACAATTCTTCACTAACTCCTCTAAGTAGATGTTGAACAGCGTAGGTGATAGAGGGCATCCTTGTCGCACCGCTCTCCCTATTCCACTTCCCTCTGACAATTTTTCTCCTATCCTGACTTTGACTCGTTGTGTCATATATAGATTAGTTATTAGCCTTCTCTCTTTCCAATCCACACCAATTTTCTTCAAGATTTCCATAAGTTTATTCCAATCCACTCTGTCAAAAGCCTTTTCCAGGTCCACAAATACTGCATATACGTGTTTATTTTTTTCTAGATATCTTTCGCCGATTGTTCGCAGCAGTCCAATTGCATCTCTCGTACCTTTTCCTTTCCTAAAACCCAATTGCTCTTCTTCCAACTCTCCTTCCACCTTAGAATATAAACGTCTGTTCAGTATTCGCAGAAGAATCTTCGCTGAGTGCGATATAAGGCTGATAGTCCTGAACTCATTGCACTTCTTGGCATTATTTTTCTTCGGTATTGGCAGCAATACTGTTTCCATGAAATCATCAGGCCATTCACCTTTCTCATATATTTCATTGCATAATGATAGTATTTGCTACTTGTCTTCACCCAAGCATTTAACTAATTCAATGTGTATTCCATCAACTCCTGTTGCTTTCCCATTCTTCATTTCCCTAATCGCTAGCTGAACTTCTTCCGTTAGAATACAACATCCTTTTTCGTCTTCTGATACAGCTGTTTCATCTTCTATAGCTAAGTAATCTGGACGATTCCCTGTCTCATATAATTCTTCTACGTACTTCTTCCATCTGTTCAAAATTCCTTGTTTGTCGGTTATTTCATTGCCGATTTCGTCTTCTATCTACCACATCGACTTCTTATTCTTATTTGTGAAATCCAAACATTTTACTTCGCGGTACATTAAATCATATCTTCCTTTTCTCTCTAGATCCTCTACTTCTTCACATTTCTGTTTCATCCAGTCTTTCTTCGCCTTATCAGTTACTCTTCTCAGTTCGTTGTTTAGTTCTTGTAATTTCTTTTACCTTCTTCTGTGTGGATGTTTTTCCATTTTCTCCTTTCCTCCATCTTCTCCAACATTTTCCCTGTGATCCAAGGTTTCTTCTCTGTATCCTATTGTTTCATCTGCTGTTTCCTGTATACAGCTTTTTAGATGAGTCCAGCATTCATTACTATTTTCAGGTGCGGATTCTAAATTAGAGGCTTTCTTTTGAAAATGTTCTTCAAATTTTCTTTTTTCCTCTTCGTTCATAATTTTTTTCTATATCAAACTTCTTCGTCACTTGCCTTCCTTTTATCTTTTTCAGACGAATATCTACTTCGCCTATCAGTAGGACATGATCTGAATTAATATCCGCTCCTGGTAGAGTCTTTGCATTTTTTAAGCAATTTCGATATCTTTCCTGTACGAGTATATAGTCTATCTGATATCTACTGTTATTCCTTGGGCATGTCCACGTGTATCGTCTTCTTTTATGCTTTTGGAATAACGTATTTCCAACAACCATTTCATTCCGTTTACAGAAATTTACCAAAGATTCTCCTCTGTCATTTCTTTTTCCCAGTCCAAATTTTCCAACCGTTTTTCCATCTTGTCCTTCTCCTACTACTGCGTTCCAGTCGCCCATTAGGATTACACGTGCACCCTTCTTCTCTTTCTCAACTATTTCTTCTATCTTCTCGTAGTTTTCTTCTACTTTCTCGTCTTCTAATCCATTATGTGGCATGTAAATTTGCACAAGCACTAAGTCCAATTTTTTCCCTTGTAGTCTCACCATTATCATCCGGTCATCTACATAACGCACTGATATCACTTTATCTTTCACACATGGTCCCAGTAGTACACCAACACCATGACTTCCTTTACATTCACCATTTGAATAAAACATTCTAAATTCATCACTCACCAACTCACCACTATTTCTCCACCTCACTTCTGATATTCCCATCACATCCACTCTGTTTCTTCTCATTTCTTCCTTCAAGTTTTCCAACTTCCCCGCTTGAAGAAGAGTTCTCACATTCCATGATCCAATCCTCAATCTTCTTTTCTTCTGTCGTTTGAGTTGCTTCATAATGTAACCTTCCTCAGTATCCCCCTCCCGGACATCCGAATGGGGGGATAGTTTACGTCCGGAAGGTTAATTATTAATTGATACATTAATGACACATAAACTTTACAAGTTCTAGTGTATAAAAATCTACTTAACAGATTTACCTTGAAAGAAAATAAATAAAATAAATATAATTGTGTTGACAATATGATTCACTTTAATATTTGAATAGCGTAAATGTTATGTAAATAAGTCAAAACTTTTGTAAACGGTTTCCAATTCAATAGTAGTATAACGGCATAACAGCGTGAATTTATATTTATGTAAATTATGTATCCCACATTATTCACAAGATTGCTGAAAGTTTCAAACGCACGTTTTTTGCATTGAATTTTTGAAGCATTGAAAAAGAAACTTAATCAATAAACAAACGATTTTTGATCGCCTACCTCTAATACCTGCTTTTTTTATATGTCTCATTTTTTCTTCTTTTTTTATTTGAAAAATTTGATCATTGATTAAATTTAAACCACTCATAAACCTTTTTTATCATTTGTTTCTTTTACAATCATTTTGATATCTTTTTACGATATTGTTTGCCATGTAAATATCATATTAATTTACGAAATTTACTAAATTAAAGTGATAATTTACTTGATTAAGAATAAGTCAGTGAATATACCTTTGTTAGTGTGTCGTCACAAACTGGATATGACGTAACTGTTTAAAATTATCAGTTATAAGGACCGTTGCTATGACTGGAATAGCCCATTAGTAGAACAGACGCTTATCTGGTCGTGCTTTTTATAAAAAAGACAAAACAATTTTGCTTTGGATAAAACATTTTCAAGAGCTTAAGAAAACATAACTTAGGAATTTTATCTTAAATTTTTGAAAATTTTAAATTACGGAAAATAATTAATATAAAGTATTCTATAATTTGTTTATTTTTCGAATTTGTACTACCATACAAGATATCATGACTCTCTATCACGATAGCAGAAATAACTGTTGATTTGCGCACTGATATTTAATTTTCAATATGGAAGAAAAGTCACGATAAACAAGCGTCTGCTATAGCATGGACTATACGACAGTCTTAGTATCTGATGCTTTTGAACTATGACGTCATATCACGTGGTTTGGAACGACACTACTATTCAAAAGAAATTATGATCTATTGTACTCACAGTCAACATAATAGACTAGACAATATAAATAACATTTCAACTTTACAAAAAAAACTTTCATCTTTACGAATTTTAATTTTCTAGTTACTTTGAGTAATAAAAAACATTAATCAGTATAGATGGATGATCTGAGTTCAGCAATTAAAGTAGTTTCACTTCAATTTTAAAAGCATTTACTTAGAAGTTAATAAATTATAAACTCTAAAATTATTATTTGGTTTGTTCACATTGTAATGAGTAATTAATATTTAAAATTATAAATTTTACTTGAATTTTTTTTTATTTTATATCTATTTTTATATTTCGTTTTTTATTAATCCATTCATATTATTTACTTAAATTTTCGTTTGCTGACATGGCAGGATATCATAAATCTCCTTTTATTTCTAGTTCCTATTCCAGTTTTATTTGCAAAGAACTTTAATATATTAGTTTAGTATCTGTAGAAGAATTCAGCTCCTGAGTATTCATTAAATCTACTGATCTTTCATTTGAGTTTTCTCATGATTTAGATGTCTTTCTATAGCCAAAAAAACTTATTCAATTAAGCTTTTAAAATTGTTTTTTTTTTCTTCTTCTTCTTTTTCTTTTTCTTCTTGCAAGAAACGGAACAGAAGAATTTTTGGAATTCTTATTGAAGTAAGATTTAAACAATACCTTTGAGTCTCATCTTCCCAAATGAAATTCTGAACCATAAATTTTCCATTCTTTCACGATAAATCTCTCTACCACTTATATTATTCTCCTTCGGACTAATCGTCTCCTCGTCTTCCTGAAACGTTAATGTACTTTTTAAAGGTGTAAGTTGCTTTGGCACTCATATCATTGTAATTAGCGCTAATTGCAATTCAAAATGACGGTGTCCCCGAGAACTTCACAGACCCTCCTCCTTAATTTGTCATTCAGCAATTCTTCATTCTGTTAAAGGAGACCAATAATTTCCTTAGAATCTTTCATCCGATTGCTGAATCCTAAGGTTGTCCTTGTGACGAAGGATAAGTTGCTGGGCTGTTTGACCATCCGTTCACTTAAATTCCTGCATGAGACTTTTTTTAAGTTTTATTTCAACATTACATAAAAATTATATTGATAGAATCTTCAAGCTGTCTAAGAGAAATTCAAATACTGAACTATTTTGCTCTGGTTATTTCTTCTTAATGGGTGTATTCGAATTCACTTAATCCTGCGTCAAATTGGTGAAGTTATTTTTCCCACGGGTGTTAAGATGGATAAACATCGCACTGGTTTTCCGTCATCTATTTTGTCTGATATTCTTTTGAGGATACGAGTGTGACACTAATCATAACTCGTTTCGATTTTTAAATCAGGAAAATATATCATCAGAAATGAAATTTAACTTGCATTAATACATTATTATACAGAAAACAGAAAACAGAAATGCACATATCTAAGCAATAACAATAGCTTTGGGGTTTTTTTTCGTTTATTTCTGTATGAAAATATATAATCATGTATAAGAAAAACATAATCAAAAACAAACATCAGTAATTAACATAGCAGAACATTATATTCTAAATATTACCATATATACGATGTCATTGCAAAACAAAACAAAATTAACCATAAGCGTGAAATATGAATGAAAGTTAAAATAATTCTGTATGGAAATAAACTGTAGATATAATCCGTGGAAATTCAAAATGTATATTATTTTTAGTAGAGACTCTGTAGGGAGCTATTAGGTTCCAGCGTCTATGTGTGTGTGTGTGTGTGCTCCACAACCCAAATCGGGAGTTGGAGCCCTATGAGCCATCCCTCTTTGGATTTCCATTGCCTGAGGTTTGAGAAAACATTCGATTTTGGGTCGAGACCACTCCGGGTTTTAGGTGGCCACTGACCGGGTCAGAAATTTAATGATAATTAGATAAAACTAGGGTCAGTCCATACCGAATCGTTTATGTGAGAACGAATATGGTACCCTCGCCCCAATGTGGTGACTTCCGGTTCAAAATGAACACTCACCACTTACTGATTTTAGTTGCCCCAATGGTGTAAAACCCCTAGTGGTGGGTGTTTAGACATACTGAATGAACTTAATGGGGGACATCGCTTGTAATTGAACTACAACTAGAACTACAACTGCTGAAATAAATCAGTTTTGTGTGACACTCAGTAGTAGTATCACTTTTAAAAACGCAAGCGTTTGATTGCAGGCTTGGTTTTGTGTGCTACAAAGCAATGAATTGACTTGTTTAGATTTGTTGATATTTTCTACTGCCAAGGCAATTGTCAGGAAGTAAAATGGATTTCCGTTTGCTTTCTGCGAAAGCTCGAAGTTCAGGGTCCCAGTGCAAGCAAGCCAACGAGAATAAGCTAAGATTGGATGGTTGGTCTAGGCTCATCTGTCTTCATCTCTAGAAAAGACTCCCGACCACCATTTTAAAGACTGTTGGATAAGCTAAGGAGGAATAAACAGTCTGGAAGAATAAGAACTATAGAAACACCTGACACTGCCAGTATGACATCGATCCTGACGGCATAAAAATTCTAGGCCTACAAAGTAATTATACTAATGTAATAAATGGCCCTTTTTTTACAATTTAGTAAAAATTAAAAAAATAATATTGAAAAAAAATGAAATTATAAGGACACACAAAATTAAGAAGGCTTTTCTTAACTTTACTATAGAAAATGATGAGCTGATTGAACGGTTTTAAGAAGTAATTAATTAATATACATTATAAGGTGAGATCCATTTTTTTTTTCTAATCGGGCTAAATTTAAGACAAACTTATTATTTTCTTTGCTTGCTCTTGGTATACGATTCACTATACTACTGGGGATGTTCAGAGATATTGGCATACTTTAGAATACTGTATAAAATTGTTGAAAATATAGTTCTGTTTGTTGATCAGAAGTATCAAATAATACTATTAAAACTATTCGAGTAGAGCATCTTTCGATTTTTTTTGGGCCTTTTGTTGTTACAGTAAAAAATATAATGATTCCCTCCCTCAGCAATTACATTACCTATATCCATATCCTTGATAAGTAAAGTGTTACCATTGGATCGATTTTTTTTAAAAAGACACACTGAAATATTTACTGGAGTGATAATCTCAGATGAAGCGCAATTTAATAATCATACATAAAAATGGATATCCTCAGATTATTTTGCAAATACGCAACCTTTAAGATTAATACGTAGCATTGTTTGCAGGAGTCATTGCGGCTGACAGTGGAAGCCAAAAATATGAGATCAACCATTATTCTTGAAAAATAATCATTAAAAATTATGATTGTTTTTTTTTTTTTTTCCTTTCCAAAAGTTGGGTAACATATAAGATTTCAGCAACTAAACAACCGATGTCCAAGATATTTAGCAAATGGAAATGTCAATTGAGGGGTTATCGCCATCGCTGTTCTGAAGAAAAAAAATAGATGACCATCTACTTAAGTAATAGTCTCTACAAAGGCAATTTTTTTTTTCACTCAGTACTCACTTAATGCCAGTAAAATGTGATATTATTTTCAAAGGATGGAGAGGGTTGCTATTCATTTCAAACGTATACATTGGTACCGTATTGTCCGGCGTATAAGACGACTTTCTAAACCAGGAAAATCTTCTTCAAAGTCGGGGGTCGTCTTATACGCCGGGTTCTGAAACTTCCGAGCCGAACTGGAGAATCTGCGGTCGCCGCATATGGTGGGGGGAAGCTCAAAAACGGCCGCAGTCGCATTCCCGCCGAATGCGACAACCGTATGAAAGCAGCAAGGACCGCGCAGTACAAGTACGGTAGAAGAAAATGCACTCACCAGGATTCGTGGAAAGAAGTGACTTAATGCGGTCCCGATGTGAAGGGCGGAGCAAGCTGCAGGCGTCCGGGATGCCCGAGGTATGGAAAAAAGAGATAGAGCTGGGACAGAATAAACAAGGCTACAGTTAAGAAATACTATGATTTTAGTGAAATTCTAAAAAAATGTAGCATTAAAATAATGCACCAGAATAAACAAAGCTACAGTTACTTGGAAACAGGGAGAGCTGATCTTTCCAAGCAGGCGTTGTATACAACAACCAGCCAATCGCGGGTAAGGTACATCACTTTTAAACGAAAGTGTAATCCACTTGCACTGTTTTATGTTTACATGTTTGATGACAAACAGCATTATGTTTATAAGTGACAGTTTTCCTGCTAAGTATCTGCATGTCATACCGTAAACATTTGAATTAAAATTACCATATTAAAATGAAATCTGATGATTTTGAATTTTTATTTGGTGTGCATTGGAAGAGGGGTAGTCTTATACGGCGAGTATATCCCAAACTCTCTATTTTAAATGAAAAAATTGGGGGTCGTCTTATACGCTCAGTCGTCTTATACGCCGGACAATATGGTATATGTTTTCTTACTTGATATGTTTTTGTAAAGATAGCTTAATGGTTTTATTGTAAGTAAGCTGGTGGAACTTGCTTTCAGTCTGAAATGCTGTTTTAAATAAGTTGCCCTGCCCCTTTCCAACAACAAGGCAATGATACCTGGTATCAACACTTCATAAAAACTCAAATAAAATTCTTTGAATTTTTGGAATTAATTTAAACTAAAAAAATAATAATATATTCCA
This sequence comes from Thereuonema tuberculata, assembly GCA_023159025.1. Lineage (NCBI taxonomy): Eukaryota > Metazoa > Arthropoda > Chilopoda > Scutigeromorpha > Scutigeridae > Thereuonema > Thereuonema tuberculata. The sequence goes on from JAFIDM010002131.1 coordinate 37,237,894, forward strand.
TTTGAGCATTAAAACAAGTAAAAAAAATTGTGCTGAAGCATAAAATTAAGGGCGATCTATTAAAACCTAAACTTCACTTAAGTAGCGCTGGAGGGTGATCCACCGCGCAACGACAGCCGACTGTCCACCGGAAAAAGGTGATGTTTTGGAATTTTTTCTTGGACAACTCAATCAACCTGAAATTTGGATTTATTTAGTTTAGAGTGTCTACTATACAATTTATATTTTATTCGATCGTATCTAAATAAGTTTGAGAAGCAAACAGTCAACTCTGTCCGCATTTTTCCGGATAGGCAGAAATCAATACGTCATTCCTACGGTATTTGGGCCTCTGAACTCTTCGGTGAACTCCGTTTGCCTGACCGATCGGGAGTTGTTAGGGGTGGGAACAGATACGGATCGGACAGATAGGGTCGGACAGGACAAACGCAATAGTACTCATATGAATCCTAAAAAGGAAGAATTGAATTCCGATTCATTCTTTAAGCTTAATCTTCTGACAAATTAGGATCAGCATTACATTTAAATTTAATCTAAAAAGCAAAACAAAACAAAAACATTAACCTTTACAAGAGTTTGGAAGTGGTCTGTCTAGTGAGCTGTTTAAATGCAAAGAAAAAACTGAATATCGTTTTTAGAGATTATAATTGCCAAACATTATAAAAAAATAATTTGTTTTACTTCTAAAAATCAATTATAAACTCCACAATTTTATTTGTTTTTATAATGAACTAATTAAAATGATGAAATAGTCTTCAGTGATTAATTTCTATTGATTGAATTGTGTGAAAATCAATAAAAAACATATTTACCTGCAGCATTGTAAATGATTAATTTTAAGATTTAAGTAAATGACCTGAGAATGAGTTAAAATGTGAAATCGATTCCTTACATTTTTACAGCATCTTCTTATAACTATTGTTTGCTTTATTTCCCATTTGGTGGCAGCTCTGAAGTTTTTCGGAGTTCTTGTTTTGTTTTTTTTTCTATTTATGACATCTTGTGAGAACTTAAAATTCTCCGAGGCAATTGGAGTTTACAGTCAAAAAGCAATCCATAAACATTAACTTACTTGTTGTAATAAAACCGATTTAAAATTTGTTTGGAAATTAAATCATTTTTAAAAGCCCTGAAATATTATAAATAATGGCTTTAAATAAATATTATAAATAATGATATTAAATATTATAAATATTAATAATATGGTCCTTAAATATTATTAAATAAAATGCCCTTAATTATTATTCAGTACTTGATATCTTCTTGCCCCCTCCCTCCTTTTTCCATGAGGGACAAGGGCATACATTTTGTATGGGTAAGTTTCAACCTACAATCAGATTTCAAGATGCAGAATACGTAGGATCGCGCTAATGTTATCTCCATTTTACTGTAGTCTAATATTATTATCATTTAGTAGGAATGGGAATGACACCTACAGAAAACTAAACTAAAAACCAAAAAATACCATAACGGAAATTCTTAATTGTGCCGGAGAGCAGCACAAGAATTTCCTTTATTTTAATTTTAATATGTATCTTGTTTTTAGTTAATTTTCTGGAGGTGCCATTCCTATTCCTACTAACATTTATTTTCACCTCAGTATTTGAGTTCTGGTGTGTGTACAGTGACTACTCTCAACTGATGATCGCCAATTTAGCGAGAAACAACTGCTTTGGAATATCACTTGTAAACACCGATATCACCGTTTTTATGTTATCATTTACTGTTTTATTTTTTTAATTTTATCTAAAGTTCAATTTCTACTTTGGTTTTTTGTGTTCATGGAGAAAAATACTGCATTACTCTAAAAATATTATCAACAATTTATATTTATAAATGTCATTCTGTAGCTTAAACATTGATGAATACTCATTTAAAAATTCAGCTCAAAGGGCACCAACCCACTTGTACCATTATTAGTTAATGTATTAAAAATGAAATTTCTATAAAAATAACACATAAAAACATCTTCTAGAGTTATAAACTTATTTTATAATTTATTGCAAGTGTTAGGTTTTTATAACAACCCTTTTTTTAATCTTGTACGTTGGATGGCCACAATAATATGAACACCAATATGAAAACGGGCCTTAATTCATTTCCGCAGCAGAGCCACGCCATCTAGAATAGACTTCTGGCACATAGTGGCCGTGAAGACGGAGGTATCAGTCCATCGGCATCAGTCGTAGGGATTGCATGTGACAATTTTGCTAGCAGTGAAACAGGCGTTATCTCCGACCTCTCAGACTTCAGAAGAGGCATGGTCATTGGCTTACGAGACACTGGAGCTTCAGTGACGAAAACGGCCAACCTTGTGGATGTTGCAAGAACCACTGTGTCAATTGTTATGCCTACACAAAACATGGTAAGAACAGTGGGCGAAAGACAAAGTTCGACAGGGATAGACGGGTGTTGAAGCGGATAGTGACCCGCACAAAACAACGATGTCCCAGATAACCATCGAGATGAATATCCATCTCTATGACCCCAAAACTATTCAGCGGGAACTGCATAATGCGCACATTCATGGTAAAGCGACAATTCCAAAACGATTCGTGTTACCACGGAATACGTTGAAGCGACGGCAATCGTGCCTCGAGCCCAGTCACTGGACACTGGACTGCAGTGGGGACACGTTATTTGATCTGACTAATCTGCGTTTTCAATATTTCAGATCACAGGACGTTTTTATGCAGAATGCCCACAGAAGGCTTTCATGTTGACTGCCTCCTTCCTAATTTCTGAACGAGAGACCGTTGTATACGAGGAATGGCTGCTTATTACTTTGAATATTCTGCATGACCTGTATTTGTCCATCCTACGTCGAATACTAGTTGTAATTCAGACGAAGGGTGGGCCATCACCCTACTAATAAAGATTTTTTGTCGTTTCACAGCGTTCATATTATTTTGTAACTAGTGGAAATTAGTTACGGTTTTTTTAATGTGTTTGATTTTTTAATTGTAAATAGCTTTAATTTTAGAAAAGTGCGTTTCATATGTTATCTTTTGTTAAGTTCTTATTACATTATTTTTATTTTTTTGTTATTAATAAATTAAAAGTTAAGTCTTATTTCAAGGGTAGAATAACTGATAAGATCTGTAAAAGTATATAGAATCAGAAAATAGCTTGAAATAAAGGTTATTTGCAAATTAAAGCAGGCGAAATTAATAATAATCAACAATACTTAGATATTAGTAAAAAATGGAATGAGACAAAAGAAAATCGAATAATCTAAATAAAATCACACCAAGAATTCAGTTTGAACGTCATTCTAAACAAGATTAAAATTTGTAGAAATTCCTGGTTTGAATTTCTAATCCTAAAATTTTAAACCTAAATCTTTGGAAAAGACAATTTAATTTTCCCATTTAGTAAAATTGAGTTAGTTCCGAAGTTCAGCATTTTTTCATGCTTAGGGTCAACATATTGTTATCCAACGTATGGATTAAGTTATCCACGAGCTTAATTAAGTGTTAGTTGGACTGTTGCACAAGATGCGTGAAATTAACTCACAGGAGACGTATTGTTTCAGTATGCCTGCAGACAGTTCAGTTCGGTCCCTCGAAAAATACAGACGTGAGGGAAGACGCAGTCCAGTTCGATGTCTCACTGACTAAGACGTGTGAGATACAATTCTCATCCTCGCAAGGAAAGCGAGGACGTCCGCAGACATTACGAATTTCGGCAAGCCGAAGGCGAAGGAAACTGTACCATCATAGTTTTGCCAGGATACGGAGGCAACGGAAAAGTTAAGCCGAAGAAGAAGGCCGGATCGACCATTGACGAACAGAAGAAAAAAAGGGTTGGATCGTTCATTGACTCATTAAAGAGTGAAGATATATTTTGTCGGAGACAAAAAAGGAATCCTTGCCGTAAGAACGACCGGAACGATCGTCGACTTGCCAGAGAAAGAAGAAGAAGACAAGACTGGTCGAGAAACATTGATTGGATCAGGGATAGAAATACATTCTGCCCGGGAGATACAGTTTCAGCGGGAACTTCTGTGACAACGCAGTGATAGGCCTAATACAAGGTGAAAAGCCTATCCAGAAAAGTTCGAAGTAGAAAGACGATAATTGCCGCCAGCAAGATTTACATGATCCACCAAGATTATTCGAATGTCGTAATGAAACTTCTGTGATAGTGAAAGCCAATGCTCGGTATCAATATAGCGAAGTTCGATTCACTCCGGAAAAAGAAGAAATTTGAGTTCGACGACAAAGTCTTACTAACCAGTGAAAGGAAGACTTCGTAGAAGTACGCAGATACAAACAAGAATAAAGAAGCTTAAACGAAGATGATTAAAATATCAACAGCTGTTCGACAAACGAATTCAACGGTTTAATGTAAGTAGAACTTTACTTGAACAGTTTCAGTTATTTAAATGGGAAAGTTAGAAGCAAGTTAGGCTAAAGGATATCAGAGACTGCGAATCATTTTGGATCTAGAGAATTAAGCGAAATAAGTCTTTAAAGTTGAAATTAGTGGCGAACTTTTATAAGTAGAGTTTCTAATGTTAAAAATAGAGATTCTAAACTTATAGAACTTTTGCAACTGCATGTTAGAGAGGTCGTCATAGAAGAGAAGGGAATTGGTAAATTTAATTGACAGCAGCTTCAGCAAAGAGTAAAGTAAATGTGTTAGTTTGCCGAATGAAGCCTCGTTGCTGAAGAGAAGCAAGGTATGTCGTATAGAAACAAAGAACTTTTAATTTAAAGACATTAAATTTTATTTAATTCTAGTAAGAGATAGAATTATCTGTAAGCTTGATTTGAGCAAGCCTGTTGTAATTTTTGTCGCCAAATTAAATGTGTTAAAGATTTCCATGTGTTGGTTTTATTAATAATAGATTCCGAGCACTGATTTTTTTTATACTCTGCTGATTGATTTCCCCTTAGGATTGAAGAACTTAAAACTTTATACAATTATTATTAATTTTTGTAGTAATACAATTGAAGAAATGGTAATTAGAAAAAATATTTAATGAAAGTAATAAAATATAATTGGAAAAGGAGTAACAACAAAATTTATTAGAATATATTAAAAGATATAAAATTATTAAATTGTGCTTCAAAAAATCTTAAGTTTCACGTTATGTATAAAATGAATTAAAATTTCTTCTTTTTAGTTTTATATTAAAAAGAATATTTGTGTTAAAGTATATTTGTTATCTACCTTTAAGATAGACGACATTAATTTTAATTAAACTATCTTTTATGCCTAAAACATCACTCTGTCCCTCTGGAATTATCTGAAGCACACACTCGTAAGAAAACCAAAATGATTACTTAGTCGATCCATACATTTGGTCACGCGTCTTATCCTTAGAGCGTTGGCTCGATTCCTGGCAAGCAAGACTATCTCTTCTTCTCCAACAGACGACTGGTTAGTTAGATTTCCGCAGACAGAACCTTTTTTTTTTTTTTGGTCGAGATGTAAAAAAAAGAGAAAAGGTCTCATCGGAAATCGAATTCGCTTGTCTTCTCATGAAAGCAAATATACAGAATATTAGATATTTACAGTTTTTATTATTAACTTTTTTTATTAACTTTTCATGATAGAATTTATTATTTGAAATCCATGTCTCAGTGGAAGCCAGGAAATAAAACTGTCTAGTTACTGCAAATTTAAGAGGAAACTAAAAACTTAATTTAACACAAATTAACTGGAAGTGGCATTGAAAAATATAATAATAAATGGCATTATGAACTTTTGCAGTGCTGACTACTACTGTATTTCTATCCTATCACGAATCCTCCACATCATGAGGTTGTAATAAAAGATTGATGAGAAAACATATCCTGAACTTTACCAATTGCAGATTTATAGATAATCAGTAATATCAGTTAAGGAAAAATCCATTTTATTTATATTTAAATCTGACTATACAGTTAAACTCGATTTAATGGACTACCGAAGTGCGAAAATGTCGATAGTCGTTAAATATAGGTTGACTTTAAAAGCATCATTGCACATGTAGGTACTATATTTTTTTTTTCAGTATTGTGAAATTTAAATAATACTTTATATCTATCCTTATTTTGTATACTGAAAAAATTATTTATTAATTTACTTGTAAATATTTATTCATTTCAAAGTAGAGGGAAGTGATGTACAGTAAAACATGACTACACACGAACATAAACTTTACTCAATTAGGACAAACTTATTTATTATTTTAGCATTTGAAAACATATAGTACAGAATTTTAACATGAAAAAAGTCGTCTAATAAACAATAATATATCTTTTGATTTTGAGAATTTAAAGAAGTATTGGTGTATCAATTATTTATTGGATAATTGTAATTATTTTAGTATACCCCCAATAATGATGATTTGTAATACCAATCATTAACATTGTTGGCTCGAACTTGATGAAATTCATTGTTAATTTTACTTTGTAATAAGAGGAAGGTTTATTTTATTTTTCCTCTTTTATCTGTAACCTGAAGAAGAATGATTGAAAAAATCATTCGTCATGGAGTAAAAAACTTTTTCCTCAAAGAAGGATTATGGATTTATTTATATATATCTAGACAGATAAGTATGCATCAATTCCTTCTTAAGTTTTACTGAGATAGTAAACACTCCTTTATGTTGCACTATATTTATTTATTAGCGTTATTAGAACAATTGTTGCTGATAAATTTGAATGCAATCGTTTCAGCCAAATTATTAATATCGGTTAAGCTTTCTTCATCTGCTATCATGTTTTTTCAATGATAAATTTGGTTATTCACAAGCGGAATCTTTCCAAAGGCCACAGATACATTTTTTTCGAATGTCAAAATTAAAAATCCTTCGTTGTTTATTTATAAAATGTTCCAAATGTTCTATCATATTTCATTAGGCCTCTTTATGCATCACAAGATAACGCTAGGCCACACACGGCACACTTCTCCATTAATTTTCTTTGTGGTTGCGATACAGTTGCTTGGCCAACCAGATCTCCATATCTCCTATTGACCACATTTGTGATATGTGGTCGTCGCAATCATCCAGAATATCGACGAATTAGCCCGCCAATTGGAGGCAGTTTGGCAAGAAATGCAGCAGAACATCAACTGTATCAATCAATGCCACGTCGGCTAAAAGCTTATATCCAAGATGGACCAACGCACACTGATCGGCTCACTTTATGTAGCTCTTTCTGTCCAATAAATCATCCAGTTGTTCTGAAATTCTAATCATTTAGTTTTCTGTGCATGTACATTAAACGTTCCAAATTTTGTCTCAAATGAATAATTCCTTTTTGATGCTTCAATTTTTTTTTGTTCAAACAGTGTACTATTTGAAAATTTTACATTTTACATATAACTGCAGATGATGTTATTCTATTTTTTTAGAAAATATTGTATTATTTTTAAACCCCAGATTAAGAATAACTGAGAGGTCGACTTTTTGAATTTTTTTCCTTAATTTCTGTGGTTGAAATTGTTTAGCAATTTAGAGAAAAATAAACACCCAGAAATAATTTAAGAATTAATTAAAATGAAAATACTATATTTATTAAGATCACGATTAGTGTACAGAGCGCCTAGTCGCCCTAGCATTGCTGGATAAATGGTGAAAGATTTAACAATTTAAATTAAAAGTTTATAAAGATTAAAATAAAATTTAAAGCCTTGAAAGAACAGTTTTGAAGAAAGAAGGAAAATATAGTAAGCGATAACTGTAAAATCTTCAAGCGATTACCACACAAAGATAAACATCCGCTACCAAATTGTGCGCCATTCCTCGACGAATTCCACTTCCGCTACTTTCCCTAAGGTAATGGTAGCTACATGTAGCCATTTCAAAACAGATCAAGTCTGAAAAAATCTTAAAATTAACTTTGCTTCTCAGTTGAATTGTAAACATTGCCATGAATTCTAGCGAAGCCTAAATTATGAAGATTCGACATTTTATTTTATTGTATTAAAATAATATTAATAATTAAGCATTCTGTTATCGATTCATACATTCAACATCCCGTGTTATTGATCCTCGAAAGAATAAAAAGAATACATAATAATGAGAAATAACTTTTCCTTCTTTAGTATCATTCCTGGCTTCCTTATTATACTAATAAATTTAATTGCTTAGCGGTGCCTTTGATGATTTCTTGGGAACACCTAGAGTAATGAAATTCAAAGGAGAAAACAAAATCGAGTTATTGGCTTAGCATCTTCATCTTTATTTAAAACCCCTTTCTTGGCAGGATTATCGTATTAAGAAAACGGAAGTACATTATTACAGCTATTGGCAGGAATCATGCTAAATCGCAAGTATTACTTTCTTCTCTTACGAGATATTCAATGAGTGGTACAAACAAACGGTAATATTTAAATGTACTGTATAATTACATCTTTTTGAATTTTTCATAGAAACAAGATCTACAGTTTCTCCATGTTTATTTTTATTTTTTTAATTTTATTTTGATGTAGTGCTTTCTGGAAATGAATCAATATCAAACTATCCTGTTTAAATATTGAGCATTCAAGTTGTCCTCGGCAATATCTCTTCCGCTTTCCACTTGAGACCGTCTGCAATAAAAATATTTGTGCGATGCTTTTATTCTCAAAGGCAGCAACCCCCTCGCAGCAACCCCCTCGCTTCAACAGAAATAATCTCTTAATGGATGGAGACGTTCATAAATAACCAAAGTTTCAGAACGAAATTTGTTGAAAAGAATGCCCCATTTTTTTCTAGTATGTTTCAATGTACATTAAAGGCAATTTCTGTTTAAGTTCTTTAAGATAATCTTAATTTCAACGGAACAAAAGAAATAATCCCTTGAGGGTTTAACCTTAAGGGGATGGGAGTGAGAACACAGAAATTTAGTTTTACCAGCGGAAATTTAAAATAAAAACGACACTTCTGGCAAGTGAACTTGTCATGAATTTGTTTAGATTTACATTAACAATATTCCAAACAAACTTCAGAATTAAAGAATAAAAACGTTGTTAAATAATAAATGTCAAAAGTTCACTGAAATATTTACTGCTCTACGAAACTTTGCTCTCTATTTTCGGTTACTAAAAACTTGCCGGTTGTAAGTGGAGTGTCAGAAGATATATATATATTAATATCGTCGATTATTTCAAAAAAGGTTTCATTTTTGTTTTAATAATTACAATTTACGAATTTCGTAGGAATTTGCAGTGTATACTCGTTGTAGCACGACTCGATATAAAATGAGTATTAGGTTAGGTCCCAATTTCGCTGTCTTTCAAATATGTCATTTTCATTAATTTATAATTAACTATTAAAATTGCTAAACAGAAAAAAATGGATAAAGAAAGCAATTTAACTAAAAATGATTTTTTTTAAAGAAATCAAATTGTACTAACATATTTTTGAATTCTTCATACGGTATATATATATTGTTAATAGAATTGTTCTTGGTTTTTATTTTCTTACTTTTAGTTATTGAGGGGTCACTGTCTCCATCATGAATATATAGTTAATAGTTTCAATTTTTTTTAATTGAGAATGGTAGAGTAGAAGTGTTACGTAATCTTATCAATAATGTGCTTAACATTTCCGAGAAATATCTTCTGCAGTACACATATTAAAAAGGGTGGAGAGGGGCTCTTGTGAAGGTTCTGTCCGTCCACCATCTCTAAAGCCAAATTATAACGCGGTCAGAAATGACAGATATCTTATTAAAAAAGCTTATGATTTGCAGCGGTGAGGGGAAAAAACCAGTTCCGGTCTCGTATTTTCAATTCCAGCCTCACAGAAAGTGGTAATGTCCAAAAATAAAACAATCGCCAATTCTACAGACCAAACGAAAAGTGGGACAGAGTGATACCTTATTGAAAGCCTTATGACTTGTAGAGGTGAGGAAAAATAAGTAGCGGAAAATGAATCATTCTACTATCTCTACAGTCGACAATACAAAACGGAAAGACAATGCATGACACATATTGAAGCCTTTTTGACTTTCTCATGTGTGGAAACATACGCCTGCCGGTCTAAGGTCATTTCTCGTCTCACAAAAGTGGTCGAAAATGAAAAATATACGTTAAGGTTTTGTTCATTATGGAATCAGTTTTTTTCCTTGTTTTTCTTTCATTCGCTTAATTGTTCATCTTTTACACACTCAGATTTTGCTGTGACAGTTAGGATGAATCACCGACTTTTGAGTTAACCCTTTATCCTAAGTATTGTTATCTATAAATCATTTATTAAAATACTTTTTATTTAAATATTTCAATCGTAATCATTGCATCTTGGTGTAAATTAGCTATTCGAAGCCAGTCATTAATTTTAAATCACCCTGTATAATATCATTACGTTAATCAAGTAATAACTCTCCATAGTGTCTTTATGGTGTCTATTCGTTTATAATCCTAAGATATATCATATTATTGGAGTTAAATATTATATTCTAACATTTATTTTGTGTGACAAAACTTGTGTGATGCTTGAGAAACTCATCATTGTGCTGTATTCCTTACTGAATGCTAGAAACCGATGCAATCTAACTCTGTTATCGGAAGGAATGCCCCAAAGTCAAATTATTTGCAGTTGAATAACTCCCTTTCTTTTTTGACGCATTAAATTAAAGTGTGTTAGACTCCAGTTATCGAAATTTAGAACAAAGATGGCGTTAGTAATAAAAGAGACTCGAAGATCGGGAAACATGTCAGACACAGTAAGTGTTGCAGTCGGAAGGAGAGAGTAGAAGTTGGAGTAATGTCAAAATGGGTGAACATGCTGTGGATAAGATGCATGTTAGCAGTGATTCACGATCAGTCGAACCACGTGAAACAATCAAGAGCAGTACATGGACTGAAACACAAGGGCTTCATCCTTGGCAAATAGCCTATGCAGCAAATAATTATGTGTTTTAATTTCAAAGTCTCCATCACTATCATACAGCAGTTTAACAGTACATCTAGAAGTATAACGAAAGTTCTGCATCGAAGTTGTGTATCTTTCAAAGTAATCAAGTTGTAAACATCTGTTATTAGTAGGACGGCCCACTTTTCAAATATATTTCTCTTCAACAATGTTATATTTTTTTTATTCCTTCAATAATTAAAGAAAAGAATAAAGAAATAAAAATACGAAAAGAAATAGGATTTCAGATTGAATCTTAATTTTGTCTACATCTTTTCTTAATTAAGATAGAACGTAAAGCCAAGAAACTATGTTCAACTATTATTAATGACAATGTATAATTTTCTGTGGATTTCGACTAATGTAAATCATATAATTTTTTTATTACATATGTATCAGATTAACTGCTGATCTATTATAAGCTAAATGTCTTTTATATTTATTGTAATTAGTTCTTACTTTACTCGATAAAAATAAACTATACATTGGAAAAATTATTATATTAACTTACAAAAGTACACAGAATTAAATCACAAAATTATTTGGTCTATTTGACAAAAATCATTTGAAACCTGTATATTGATGTATTATCGTCGCGGTGAGAGTTGAACCCGCAAACACATTATCATTGACTAATTTCTCCAGTATCAATGCCGCAAGCTCCGCAGAAAATATCAATCTCAAAATTTTATCAAAAATAGGAAATATCAAAAATCTCACATACATCTTCTTGAAATCGACGAGCAACGTTAAGAATAATTTCCCTACTTGTTTTTTGAGACCTTTTCCTCGTCGAAATGTTGAATGTGAATCCAACGACCGCCATTTTGTTTTACATTTGAATGTGACCGACAGGCCAGGAAAGATAAATCTATCATCTGCGTTACATTCTGGGAGGATCATTTCTCGCCGCGAGGACTGTAAGTCTTTAACTGTTTTTTAAAACTACTAAAAATATTTGTATTCAAAATTAGTTACGTAATTATAGTGTACTTATAATCAGAGCCTGGTAATTGAAATACATGTCAATACAATACGCAATTTAACTAATGGAGATTGTACCAGGTAAGTTCTTATAATATCTTTCTTTTCTTTATGGTGCAATGTGTGAGGCACCAGACCAGTGGCGGACAGAACGGTGAGTACAACACATATATAACAACACGGTGTTCATATACGACTTAATAACATTGAATCAGTGAACCCCAAAAAATCCAATTTCTTTTTTTTTCCTTTCTAAATCTCATTAATTAATCTAAATAGAGCCAATTTAAAACAAATGCAGCTATTGTAAAACATGATAATCAATGCTTTTAGACGGTGTCTAAAATATGCACGATTTTATAAACAAACTTTTACAAACAAAACTTTATCGGAAGCGACCACTTTTGACCCCTCAACTTCCGGTCAGGGAGTGGTCCTAGAGGTCTGATTTTTGGGACCTCGCCAGTGATTTTTGGGACGTTTTGATGCTGAACACAATAGTGAAGGCTTAGGTCCCCTATGTTTTACGGGCAAGCTGTAAACTAGGGGCCGCTAACATTGATTTTATACTGTCTGGATGGCACACACTGTAGCGGCCAAACGGTTAGAGATATTCGAATGAAACCTTTACCATTGTGTTCAGCATCAAAAAGAAGGTGACCACGTGTAAAAAATCAGACCTCTAGGTCCACTCCCTGACAACCCAATGCGTTTTCTTTCTTTTAAAAACGCCTTTAAACGACAGAAAACGCCTTGGGGATCAGGGAGTGGTCCTAGAGATCTGATTTTTTTTTTGTATGTGGTCACCTACTTTTTGATTCTGAACACAATGGTAAAGGTTTCATTCGAATATCTCTAACCGTTTGGCAGCTACAGAGTGTGACATCCAGACAGGATAAAAGCAAGAGCGGTCCCCTAGTAGTTTTACAGGCAAGCTGTAATCTAGGGGCCGCTAAAAAGAACTAAATTTATTTTAAGCATTCTTAACATCAACTTATTAAGAATCAACATATCAAGTTAAACTGATTAACTTATTTATAGTCAGTTAATAATAAAAATGACGTTAATTAAATAAACAACAAAAGGAATACACACACAATAAAAATTAACTATTTAATTATATTCTGATTAAATCTTGAAAGTTAATATATTAATAAATTTGAAATTAAATTCAAAATTAATATTGCCTATTTCCTTTGCAGTGATAGTATTTTAGCAAAGATAAAATTCTAATGTAAGATGTTAACAAATATCACGATGAAAATACATATTTTATTCCTTAACTCTGTAATGGTTTTAATAAATGAGTCGATGGTGGAAGCAAGGCTCATTGGAGTGACCCCTTCCAATGCTGTCTTCATGAGTCGACGCCTACTTTTGAATAAAATTGTAGCGTATGAATGAGTCTTAATTAGTGATCCTTATATCAGATTTGTAATTGTAGGTTAAGTATAAGTAATTAGGTATTTGGACCTGACATTACCGACGTTATTGATTTCTTGGATTTCTGATAGTTCTCTAAAAACCACTACGGTTATCTGAGATTTTTGAGGACCATCGATAGGTGGATAATAAAGACATTGATACGTGGTTCTTTCTGTTAAATCACCGTAACAATGAATTTCAATTAGAACCATTCACAATTGTGATGACTTTATGAAAAAAAAGTGTTCATCAAAACATTATTATAGTACAAAAAAATGGATCACCTAGCACAAATATCATTTAAGAGAATTGTCAAAGTTCAAAACTTACTTTGTAGTGCGAGAAGCTTTTCGTTTGTTAACTGAAGGCACAACTAATGCTATGTAACAAGTAAAAAATAATAAATGAAGAAATAGCGAGATGCTATTAGTGGCGCCACAAAGTCGTAGTGGCAAGCAGAGTTGCATAAGTGCGATCTGGAAATCATGCTATTAATAAGCAAAAATTGTCCGTCCGGATGCTTCTATGTTTCTGGTATGTAATCAATCTGTGCCTTAATTTCCTTATTATTAAAAGAGTGATTGTTGGGAATTGGTTGCGATTGTTGTGATTGTTGTAGAGCTGTATTATATATGTGCTTGTATTGACTCAATTGTTACAGACTCAATTGTTGGGCGTGGTGTGATTGTTGCAATGATTGTGATTGTTGCTAATGGAGCTGTATAATATAGACAAAAAAAACGGATATCAAAAATCTTTATTAAACTCCAAAAATACTGCACCACAGACCAATATTTCGTCTTATTTTTCAAAGACTTCCTCAAGGTTTTTTGGTAAACATAATAAACGAATAAATAAAATAAAAATTAAAGATGAAAATGGAAAGAGAAATAACCTTCTCAAACTTTACAAATCAATAAATAAATTCTATGGTAATAAGTACATCAAGTTCTATGGTTATATCTTATGAAGATCTAAGATTTGGTTAAAAAAAACGGATGTTTGTCATTAATCAAAGTGGAGAGAGTCGGAAAGAGAATATTGCAGTAAGTGGAGTAGACCAGTGGCTAGCGTTCCTGACTGCGATTACGGAGGTCCTCGGTTCGAATCCAATGCAAGGCGAAAAAAATGAAAGAAAAAATAATTACAAATACACTAACTAATGTCTTTTTGAAAGAAAAATTAGTTGATTTAATGTTGGTACGTTGTTCAATACTTACTTAAACTTGTATACAAAACAAAATAATCTTCAAATTTTTTTAAATCAATCCAAAAATTGTAATTCAAAAACAAGTAAAAACAGGATACTTAAGTGTAAACAAATCTCCTTATAAAAAATCAGCTTAGAACATCTTTTTCTATCTTGTATTTTTCAAAAATTTTACGGTTTTTCTAAAAGGTGGAATTTGTTTTACTTTCGTGAATATTTCACGGGTTACAACTAGTTTTCAAATTATAGATAGACAAGTCAGCCAAGACTGACAAGAGGTAGATTGATAACTGACTGCCAGATTAGGAACCTGTATTAGCGGATTAGTCAGGAAGTGCCTGAAACTTTGTTTAAAACGTTATTTTAACATTTCATTATTTTCCTATTTTTTTTTTAAACTATTCACATTTTCCTATTCATTTGTCACTCCTTAAAATAGAAACATGGAGGAAGTTTTTAAATAGTCTTTTATTTTGAAGTATCTTTCCTTTTACAAAAGAATATGTTATATTTCGAATTCTAGATATAATATACTCATTATATTATGAAATTGAGAGAACTTCAACAAGACTTCAGCCTTCGGCTGTCATTTCCACTGTCATTTAGTCACTAACAATAAAGATCTCAAAACTAAAACTTTCCAATAATTCGATCCAATCCATTAAACACACAGTGAGCTTTTCTATTTAAATATATGAATCAGTTATATTATCCCTGCAGTTTCTAACTTAAAAAAGTGTAGTTTCAGTTGTAAATTTTAAAGCGAAATTCCGATAGTACCAAAACGTTTGCTCAGATAACAGTTTCTGACTGATTTGTTAATTTCATCTTTTGGAAACTATCTTGCTTTAAATTTATATATCATCACTGATTTAAAAACTCAGTTTATTACTGTATTGTATGTATGCTAGTGAGTTTTGTATCTTTTTTTCCCCTTCCTTCTATAGGGATTCATTAATTTAAAGAAACTGAATTTCAGTAATTCAGCTCTTTCTTTGCTAGAGGAATAATACTGATTTTATACAGTGTGGCCGGGAAGTTCCCGAACCCCCCATTATGTAATAGTATTATTAGAGGAGACGGTTCAAATATGGGACACCACTTTTGTAGAAATTCAACAAGAAGAAATTAAGAGAATTAAATTGAACCAGTTTATTTACTATCGAAAATGAGTCTACTTTATAAACAAACAAACAAAACAAAGAAAATTGCTTCAATTTTTTTTAAAAATCTGTTTTTTAAACTTACAGAAACTGGGGTCCAAATGTGAGCTACCAACAAAAATTTACTATAATACTCCAATTTTTTTTTTAAAAAAAATGTGAAAAAATGCTGAAACAATTCAATTAAATGTTAATTATCTATTTCCAAAGTCACAAATATAAATATCCTTTTCAGCAAAAGCATAATCACTGCACCCACATAAAACACTTGAATATATTTGATCCAAAGTTTCCTTCCCTTCTGCAATTTCTACTGCTTACTTCTGCTCTTACTGTGTTCAGGTTTCTTCATGAATATCTTCCAGGACGCTGGATTGGTCGTGATACTCCAGCATTGCGAGGTCCATTGAAATGATCAAGTCCTGACCTCACGACGCCTGACAACTCATTGTGGGAAATCATCAAGGCCTACGTCGTTATGCTACAATTGAAGAATTGAGCAATGCAATTGAGGACGCATTTCGAACCATCACACCGGACATGCTCCAAAAAATGTCAAGTAATACTTGGCGCCGTATGAACTTGTGCGTACAGCATGATGGGGAACACAGACTCATTGCACACTTAAAATATGACTATCGATTAAGGGGTATGGGAACTTCCCGGAACCACAGTATAGTTTAAAAAGGAAAGTTGTATGTTACGCTAGTGTAGAATAAAGACTGGAAATCTACATTTGGATCCATTACTTATCCTTGGACATAAAGCTCAATCTTCGACATAGTCTTGCTCTTATTTTGTTAAAGATGAGATGTATAAATTTAGCAAGATTAAATCAATAATAATGGAAGAAAACCTTCACAGTTGTATTAATAGTACACTTTATTGTTTCTGATTAGATTTAAGCTGGGATCTTTCAAGAATTCGTGAAGTAACAATATAGTTCGTTTTTTATCCTTTTTTTTTTCGTTGTCTGTTTTTTTTTATTTGCAATAGAGGATGCAATAGTTGCTAGAGTGCAATAGTTCTATTTGTGAGAGAGGGTGTAATAGTTGTTAGTCGATCAATCAGAAACGATTACAGTGAACACTATTTTCTAGTATTCGGTATTTCTCACTGAAGATATACATTGGTTATTGCTTCAAGCTTTTATGTTTGGAAAGTATATGCTTAATCTAATAGAAGTCTCTATTGAATTATAAAAGCTTATAAGTGATTAATGGAATTGAGCACATTATTAAAAAGTTTTTGTTTTGAGATTTTTTATTGCTACTAACAAAATGACAATGGAAAGATCAGCCTAAGACACATGAGGCTGTTATTTCGATTAAACATAAAATTTCATGAAACGAAACTTACCGACCGATGAAAAAAATCACTCAAGTATGGTAGAAACTGCTTTAAGTCACAATAATTCCATCCATAGTATTCTGTCCGAAGACAGGTCCAATTCTATGGAATTCCCAGAAACGCCTAGGGAAAGATACTGGGGTGGTTTCATGTTGCCAAGCCCAGGACGCCATTAAGGAATGACGTCAGACCGAAGAGAAAGCGAAGAAGAGGCGAACAACACAGGAAAGGAAATGGAAACAGTTCGAGCCACTGCCGGGATTCGAACCCAGGTACTGGCGCACTGGCCATCACGGCAGACCCCGCCGAGACCGCACGGCCACGCCAGCACGGCTAATAATAATTAAAGTTTGTAACATAAATGAAGTTCAAGAACTTAAAAGAAAGAAATACTCGTATTTCCCAAAGAAATGCTCGTATTTTATATTATGATTACAATATAGTGCAAATTATCCAGTGTATTATAATATTTTCATGGTAATAACGGCGCTTTTATTATCTTATGTAAAATCTTTTTTACGAAACTTGCTTTTGGGAATTGAGTTTAAGATGTTAAAAGCATGTTGCATATTAAGTTTTTATATACAAAACTTAATTATATATTATAAGTTTTGTATATAACTTATAATATACAAATATTATAAGTTATATACTTATAATATTTATATTATAAGTATAATATAAATATTATAATAATATAAATATTATAATAAATATTATAATATCTCATATTAAAACAGCTTAAAATTGTTATAGAAGATATTGAAAATTCCAGTCTAGCAATACCACTAATCTAAAACTTTTGTATTTCTGTAATGTTAGTTACTTTTAAATGAAAGTATTAAAAGATTATTCAGTTTCTCGTGAAAAAGTGTCATCTAGCTGATTGTTTTATATTGTCTTATATACGAAGTTTACACGGTTGAAGTTTGGATTAAAGTTTCTATTCATTTAGCGTGTTGTGTTTTAAGAAAATGGGTTAACTTTGTTCTCACTCCTTCATGTAATTAAAGATGGGGTAATTATTTAATTAACAAAAGGTAATGGAATGTGTAATTTAATACTGTGTAATGGGTGCTTTTGGGCAAAATCTTGAAACCTCATTAGAATTTGTTCTGGGTGAATAGAAAATGGAAAAGGGGTCACAGACGCTTAGAAGAATCGATTGTCCTTCTCTTATCCACCCCCGCCTCTCTATTTATGCCTTTCATCCCTTTTTCGTGTTATGTCACGCGTTAAGACTTGAAATTGAATTAAATAGAAGAAATTAATCGATATTTAGGAGAGGGAAATGAAAGAAGAAGGCTTTGCATTCAAAGGATATTGGGAAATATTTGAACTTAAGCATAAAGATTTTAGCTACGTTCATATCAAATCGTTAGATGTCATAAATTTGCTATAAATAAGCAAAAACTAAAACTTCGATAGAATTATCAATAATATTTTTCTGAGTGTTTTGCTACTTGCAAAATAAAAATTATTATTGTTTTTTGTAAAGCAGTCATTAAACTGTATTTTCATTTATATTTTGTGTGAAAAATTTTCTGACGAGTTTACTTACCCCAGCATAAGTTAGTCGTAACATTATAGAATTTTAGTGTACTTCCGTTTGAACAAGCGTAAAAAAACAATCTTAATTTTGGGTGAATACGAACCTGAATATTATTCTCTATTTCTTCTGAGAAAGTTATAATCTTTGAAAAGTGATGTTGAAGTATCTGTTCATTACCAAAATTACAAATAAGATATTTTTACATCAGTTACCCTTTATAATAATAAGCTCCTTTGCACAGCAAATCTGTTTGTAGGCAGGTCATGTTATGTTTTTAAAAAAAAATTAGATTCTGTTAATAAGACTATTAAAAAATAAATAAATAAGTAATAAATAAATAAATAATATTAATACGACAAATATTATTTATTTATTTATTTATTTATTTATTTTTTATTGATTGAATATTGATTTTATTACTAGTACATAAATATTTATTAAGAACAAGGGATATTTTCTATTTAATCACTTGCTTTTGAAAACTGTTACTATTAATAAACAGTACTTTTATATTTACTACTTCTATGTTTTCTTTTTTCTTTGTTATCTATAAGGTTTTCACATCATTCTATGGTATTCCCTTTGGAACTTTGCTGGAGTTTTTGAAATTCAGTCCTGATGCTGAAATCTAAGCTACGCCCTCTGTGAATCTAACACAGTGAATCACCTTGGACATGAGCTTGATGGACAGATTCAAGATTCATTTAGATTGTGCAGATGTTAGCGTTGTAGCAGGGCCATCTAAATCAACATCTCTACGACGCAGTTCATTTCGATGGCGTTGAAGAGGACCAGCTAAATGAAACTGAGCGATGAAGAGCGCTTGTCTTATGAGTTTTGCCACAGCAGCATAAAGTCTTGTTTGCTTTGGTTCTGCTTCTCTACTCATTGAACTACTTTCGAATCCGCAAGGTTCAGAATCCTTAGCAATATATATTTACCTTCAATCAGGAAAGTTGCATCTAATAACATGAAAAAGATTGATAAAATATTGTATAAACTTTAACATAGAGATACATTAATAGATAGCACTCGCTGCTTAACATTTCTGCCAGTTTCATCAACATGCGAATAGTAAGCATTCCTGATAAATCAAAGATTTGGAAATCTATTTGCAAATTAGATATTAAGAATCGGTTGACAAAGCGAATAGAAATAGTGTCGTGCGCTGAAAATAAAAGCATCATTACCATATTAATAGATTGGGAAGAAAAGAGATTCGTATTTTTTTTTAGCTTGTCTGTGAAAAAGAGTCTTATCAAACTAGTAGTTTGTCTGTGTGTGTCTGTTATCTCTTCCCCTATTTTTGAATGACTGGATGAATTTTCTTATAACTTGGTCTACACAAAAATTAAGGACACGACATGGTTGGTCTGAGTGTTATGTAGGCTGTCACAGGAGGAAAGTTCAATATTCAGGGAGGTCATGGTGTCAGTAATTTAAGAAAAAAAAATATACGAAGATGTGACTGATTCCAAATGGTTTTTGAGATAAAGCTACTACAGTAAAGTACTGTGAATGCATGTGAATGATATTTTAATATTCAAGGTTCGTTGTAAATAAATTAATTTTTAAATTACGAAATTTCTTACTGTTAAAAACCAAAGGTTTGTAAAGAAATAACAATGTCCAGTCACAACTGTTATTTGAACAATAAAAACATGTGATGGTGGCGTTCCGTAATTGATCTTCTTGGTGAGAAGGAAAAAGATAAAAAATGATGAATGTGATTTTTTTTCCAAAGGAAAAAGACGTGATTTTTTTAATAAAAGGAAACAAATGGAACGGAAAATAAAGATCAATCCCAACCACACAGGATTGAATCTATAATAATGAATAATAGAACTTGTGGAAAATATGGAGATTTAAACAAGGTAGAAAGAAATTATTCATTAGGATAAGGACACCTGGATATGACAAAGTCACGACAAATTATCAGTGAAAAATAAGATTAATAAGGAAATCTTAGTAAGTAACTGTTAAGAACAATCAGATCATGAAATCTCCTGTGACATGAGATGTGACAAGAAATGTGAAATGCTAAAGATAAATTGCTTTATATTAAGATACAAATATTTATAGACATCTTCATTTTATAACGATTATACCAGTTAGCATTCAGAATAAAGAAAGTATTAATTTTAAATGACAAATTGATATTTTTGCCGATCATTACGAAATTTTTAAAGAACTATTCTGCGAATTAAAATACATCTTAATAACTGCAAGAGTTAATTAACAGTAAGAGTTAACTGTAAGTTAATCTTACATTCGATAAAATATTGTTCTTCTATCGTTCCATAATGCTCCACAATCTGAAGGTAACAGTTGCAAAGTGCACAAATGTTGACGGTAAAAATTTTTAAAAATTAATTAAAAACTCCAACAAATTTATGACGTGAACAATAAATTGTAGATATTGTACGTAATTTTAATAATTTGGCAATTATACGATGAAATAGCGCTGTCTCGAAAACCCTTCGGAATCGGTTACCTGTTTAAGCTTCTTTTCTTTAATTTCTTTGAAAAACCGATGTTGTGACCATCCAGAATACTGATCTTTACTCTTGGCACATCTTCTATCTCAAATTTCTTTTCCTCTGGGTTCTTGTTGAAAATTTAGCAGGTTAAGGTAACAAAAATTCTCATTTGTAGCGATGTCTTATAAAGTTGATATTAATCGGCCTAATAATTTTAAAGGATAATCATGTCTGCGCAATCTGTAATACGATTAATTCACAGTATTTTTAAGTGATCTATATGGATTTCATTAGGAAATGAAATAAATTTCTATTAGTTGTAGACATTTCAGACATTATAACCGAAAAAAAAAACACTAAAAGATTTTAGTGTATGCATTATTTTTACGATTTTGAAAAAGAAAAAAAAGAAAATTTCGAATTTTTAAGTAGATTTTAAATTCTTTAAGGATTTTTATTGTTTAAAATATACAATTTATATGAAATATAACGAAGTTATACAAATATATATATGTAGAAGAATATAGAAATATCTTTAAATGAATAGATATGAATTTATAGAATTGCTATAGAATTGCTGTAGAGATTCATCGTTGAAGAGATGCTTTATTTATTTATGTCAACAACTAGTCTTTTCTAATATAAGTAACTTATATTTTTATTATTAATTTGTTAAAAATATTTCTATGTTTTATTACGGTAAGAAAGATTTTAATTAAAAAGTTAAAGGATCCCACTTCATGAGGCATGTAGGCCCTTTCAGGAGAGTGAAGGTATAGGCTCCAACGACTCTTCAGCATTTTACAGAGAGCTGAGTAAACCCTAATACCCGTCTGGAGAAAAAATAATCATGTCAAAAATCGCTGCCTCCGCCTTCGGAATGAAATACGCTACTGAAACTAAATGAAGAAATCTTGAGTATTTTGGAAAATAAAAGTTACTAGTTGACCCGTGCGAATAATTCGCACCAAAAAAACACTTTTGAGAAATAATAAACAAATCCAACAGCTGTCGTGCATGTTAGTTAAACCCAATGTCAATAGATGGCGCCTTCTCCATTTTTATAAAAAGGTTGACCCGTGCGAATAATTCGCATGGTATCTTGATCAGTCGTCGAATGGTAATGTGGAAATAAATAAATGAACAGATTATCAATAGATGGCACCTTCTATATTTTTATAAAAAGATTTTTAAAATAAAGTTTTTTAACGAAAAGAATAATTTAAACAGTTTGTTTATTTTTCGTCATTAGCGGTGAACGTAATCTTCAAAATATCTCAATCATTCATTTTTATGAAGTATTAAGTGAGATAAAAAAAAAAGCCAAAAAAAAAAAAACCACCTTTGAGAAATAATATATGAGAAGTTGACAAATTGTTATGTTTTTTATTGTAATAAGTCGTTTATTTTTATTAAAACATAAATCTTTGTTTGTTTTTTACCTGTTCTTATTAAATAAACGATGAAATATATTTTTGAAGTGCATTTTTATTCCAAAAAGATGTATTAGAAGTTAGGACGCTACAGCATTACTTGAAATTTTGCTTCGCTTTCGAAAAATAAGTCGCTTCTGTTAAAGCGTGTGTACATTTTTATAAAAAGGTTTATAAATAAAGTTTTTAACGAAAACATTAATTTTAAACAATTTGTTTATTTTTCGTCATTAGCGGGGAACGTAATCTTCAAAATGATGTCTCAATCATTGATTTTGAAGAATTCTTAAGGGAAATATGCCCTACCGACACGAAAACACCTTTGAGAAATAATATATAAGGATGGTACTTACTTGCGAGGAGAAACGTTGATTTAAGTGAACGTAACCTTTAAAATAACGTCTCAATCATGTGTCGCACCGACAAAAAAAAAAAAGCCCTTTGAGAAATAATAAGCAACTCCAGAAGGTGTCATCCATTTGTTAAACATAGTGTGCATTCTACAACTAAAGGTGTTTAAAAAAGGTTTTTAAAATATTAACGAAAACATTAATTTTAAACAATTTGTTTATTTTTCGTCATTAGCGGTGGACTTAATCTTCAAAATTATATGTCAATCACTGATTTGATGAAGTATTAAGGGAAATAAAAAAAAAAAAACACCTTTGAGAAATAATATATGAGAACTTGACAAATTTTTAGGTTTCTTATTGTAATAATTCCTTTAATTTTAATAAAATATAAATCTTTGTTTGTTTTTTTATCTGAAATATCATTTTAAAGAGCATTTTTATTTTAAAAAAGAATTACGACGCTAAAGTAATGTTTAAAATGTTGTTTCGTTTTCGAAAAGAAGTCGCTTCTGTTAAAGCGTGTCTACATTTTTATAAAAAGTTTTTTAAAATAAAGTTTTTTTAAATAAACGTTAATTTTAAACAATTTGTTTATTTTTCGTCATTAGCGGGGAACGTAAACTTCAAAATGATGTCTCAATCATTGAATTTGATGAAGAATTAACGGAAATATGGCGTTTCCACAGAAAAACAGCTTTGAGAAATAATATATAAGGATTATAAGTTAAATTAATTTTAAAAAAAAATCATGACTATTGAAAGTTTCATAGTTCTTTTGGATAACACTCATTGGTTATAAAATTTCTTTCGTATTGCAAATAAAGTAATAAGCATTCTTCTTAATTTTAGGTATTCTTAATTTTCATGCTTTGAAAATTGTGCTTAGCATGAAAAAAAAAATTAGGTAATTAAATGATAATATTAACTATTAGATTATTAAAAAGACAAGCTAGAGAAAAAAAAAAACACTTTTATTCCCAATTTAAAGGAAAAGGAATTTTGAATATTAAATGGAATGAAGCATCATTGCGTACGGAAATTCCATCCAAACTCTTTCACTAATTCACTATCGAGTAACGAATATAAATCAGTCAAAATTGGAACAATTTCGGTGATTTCTGTGAAAGCTTTTGAACTAGAAGGTTTACCATTCTATGACTTACCACTCTGAAATATTAAATTCGATGAAGATACAGATTTGTTTCCATTCTTCGGATGAAGTGGTAAAACTATAAAACGAACAGAATAACAAAAAGGAATAAACTTAGTAATGTCATTTACAGTCCAGGAATATCCCGTTTGCTCTTTTTGTGGAGATTCACAACGGAACCATAAAACGTTACGGAATCTAACAATGGGCTCTTCTAGCTTTAGTCCAATCCTACCACTACGCCAGATTTCCGGCAATTTAAGGATCCTCCTTCAGATTTATTCGGCGGAACTTTGCCAAGAGTAATGCAAGCTGTTCTACAAAAAGAATCTCACCTTCGTAATTTTGGTTTTGAACGCTTCTTTTTCTTAAAGGAGAATTAAGAAAGAAAACTTAAACAACTATTTGTAGTATTTTGTTCTTGGATTTTTAATCTGTAATTTAAAATAAATAAAAAAAAACATTGTTCATTTCTGTAAATTTGTAGGAATTATGCAGAAAAAAAATAGTGGATAAATTTCCAACTTCGAATTAAAAAAAAAGTTGGATTTTTAATCTGAAATTTTTATAATTCGAATTCATTTATTTTGAATTAGTTTAGATATTTAGAAACCTTTGCCAAATTATTGCTTTTAACAAGTAATAGTATTATTATTTACATCTTGATTAATTCCTGAACGAAACTGAACAATGAGAGAAATTAAAATGATTTATTCAATGATCAGATCGGCAATATCATTTAGGAATACCATAAGTTATGTAAATAATCTGTCATTCTTACCTCCGTTAAGATTACTTGGTAGTAACTTTTGTAGGTAAATTATCAGCTAAGATAATTTAGATTACCCAGTGAAACTACAAAAAATATCAGTTCATTATAAATAGGTTTACGTAAAATTAAATAAAGTTATAACATTAAGCTTCTATTTAAATTATTTTTAATACACTCTGTAGATAGAGACTTTTGTTATACTGGTAGATATCTTTTTAGGTTTAGATTTACCAGGAAAACATATAAAACTTCAAATATTCTCAGAACAATTTTCAGTAAACGAAAATGAATATTCTCCTGAATGTTATTGGTAAAATGAGTTCGGAAGATCAGGAAATAAGTGATAGAGGAATGCAGGTTGACGGTTATTTTTATGAGGACGAAGGAAATCAATATATCGGATGCTAGGATGATTTTTGACTAATAAAAGTAGTAAATGACTTGTTTCCAACTTACGAACGTAAACATGGTAGACCCCCAAAAGAGACGAAAACTGCGTATTGTCATCAGCAGAGACACCCTAAGGAGTGAGAAGAAAAACAGGCTCAGATCAACGTATTTGCACGTAGCAGATTCATAAATTTCCATAAGACCAGTGTTTTGATTAACTTTTAATAAATTGAATAATGAACCATAAAATTACGTTAGATACTTAATAATTGTAATTGTTTATTAAATAAAAAGCATTACAATGGAATAGTGTTAAAGTGAAAAGAATAGGAAAAGTGCATTACTTGTAGAAGAAAACCCACTAATAATGTTCTATTATTATTTATTTTCATAGATAAAAATTGAACAGTAAATAGACTATAATTTACTTATTTTTTACATTAAAAAAATTCTGAAAAAGGCCAAAAAGAAACGATTTACAAGATATGAATCAATAATTCTTAATATTCAGTCATTCGAGATTACCTAAAAAAAAGCTTCAGTTGACTCCTAACTTTTCTACACCAAAGATGAAAATTTTATTTCTTTTTTTGTGGTTTCAAACAGTTCTATTTTCACTCAACTTTCATCAATGTAACAGGGAAGTCACATATGCAGCTAAACGTAAATTTAAAATGCCGACTTCTCCGTAACGAAAAACAGTTTGGGAGTTCCACATTTTTTTAAAGTTATTATTAAGCTGAACCAACTCCTGTTTTATTTTCAGAAGTCCATTTGTTTCAAAATGAAGAGCATTCGAAATTTGGCATTGAAAATTGCACTTTCCCGAAAGAGAAATTTTGTGTATCATGTTAAGAATGAGATAAGATAACAGAAAAGTAGATAATACGAAATTCCGTTCTTAAAATTTGTGTCTCTGAGGAAAATTTACAGGAATATTCACATTACACAATTTGAATTCATTTGTTGATGTTAAAAACAGATAACACTAATTAACATACACTATAAGAAAAAAATCACTAACTAGAAGCAATGGTGCCATTTCATTGAAATTCTGGCAGCTGTTACCATATACGGAGATGTTTTACCGTAATCAAAGAACAAACGTAGATGAACACTGCATCAACCAGGTAAAGTATAATTTGTAACATGCTGAATCGCTTTTTGCAGCAATGCATGCATCAATACGGCGGGGAAGCCTTATCCTGTACATCTATATATTGTCCTCAGTGAATCAACCGGAACAAAAACAGCACTGTTTGCAGATGATCTAGCCATTTGGATATCATTACCCAGAAATCAGCATAATAAATTATCCGAAACCATGAATAAAGTGTTAAAAAAGCTCGAAATGTGGTCAGAAAAAAAATAGGATGATAGTTAACACCGAAAAAACGTTCTACCACACTTTCTCCCTAGCACATAACGTGAAAATTTTTGATCTACAATACAATGGGGAACAAATAAAGGAAAGCCCAGAGCCCAAATATTTGGGAATGCATCTAGACACTAAACTCACCTGGAAAAATCACGTCAGAGCTACTGCTGAAAAAGCCATATACAGATGTCATGTACTGAAAAGGCTTACAGGGAAAAAATGGGGGTGCTCGCTAACAACCCTGAAGAAAACTTATAACAGTTACATCAGACCAGCAATTTTATATGGATGTGAGACCTTAATATCTGCTGATATACGGAAATTAGAACAAGCTCACAATCAAGCCATGAGAATTATCACTGGAGCTGTCAAAAGTACTCCTATTGCAGCATTGAACATTGCGACTGGTAATCTACCTTTACGTACTGAGATAAACAAATTGGCTCTCATACAATACGAGAAACTAATTAGAATCCCATCTGAGAACTATTGGAAAAATTATGAGAGAAAAGAGAGGAAACTCAAAACCACTAAGGGATTTATCCAACATATTGATGAATTTAGAAACAAATATATCCCGGACACAGAAATAGAAGAGTTAATACAACTGGCAAATCCACTACATCATATTGAGGTAAATTATAATTTGAATCTTACAGAAAAAGTCAAGAAATCAGAGGTCCAGGAAGATATACTAAAATCTATTGCATTAGAGACAATAAACACTTCGTACCCAGAGGATGTCTGGCTGCACATATTCACTGATGGCTCTTTAAGAGAAAACAACCAATATGCAGGTGCTGGAGTCAACAGTATGCTGGAGTCAACAGTATGCTGGAGTCAACAGTATGCTGGAGTCAACAGTAAACTCTTCAAGTTCTACAGCTCCGCCGGTAAATTTAAAACTAATTTTGACGGTGAAATAGAAGCAATATATATTGCCATGACTCAACTCCGCATCAGAATGGAATCATTTCAAAATGTCGTCATATTTTGTGACTCATCATCTGCTATTCAAGCCGTTACAAACTTCAAATATCCAGTGAGCTCCAGAGTGTTGGAAATACGATCTATCCTGGCAGAGCTATACAAAATGAGAAAGGAGGTCATGTTCCAATGGATCCCCTCCCATATCGGCATTAAAGGTAATGAGGAAGCTGATTATCTAGCAAAAAAGGGAACAACAATATTAAACACCACAAAAACCAAATTATCCTTGCATTCTGCAAAGCTGAAAATTAAATCCTGTTTCAAATCTGAATGGTTGGCATACCTTAAGAATTTGAGTAAAGAGAAACATTGGGTGGAACCACTCCTAAATAACAAAAGCATACCTGAGTTACCACGCAGTGAAACCGTCGCTGCATTTCGTAAAATCACTCACCATGATTGTCTGGGAGATCACTTACATCGACTCAAAATATTAGCCTCACCAAACTGCATTTTGTGCAATGAAGATACCCCAATGGACTGGAAACATCTAAGAAAGTGTAAAGCACTTCAACTTCACTGGACGAGATCCGATGGACAAATTTACTGGGAAGCCAGAAGACAAATGGCTTATGTTCCAAATGCCTGAGCATTAGATTAAATAAATAGATTAAATAAATATATTGTCCTCCTCAGGATAAATTGTGAAGTTGCGTGGAGCCGCAGTTCCAGTTGAGCGATAGTGGTTGTCCCAGCTCTTCGGTATTGTTGGAGCTGTCGGCACATGATGTCTCAGTCGTGTTCAATAGGGCGCGAGTGCTGGTCATGGCAATATTCGAACGTTTTACTCGTTTTACTCATGTAGAGACAGCAGGATTAAGCGGACAAAATGTGCGAATATGTGCGATTATCTTGCTGGTAAAAGATTCCGTACTGGTGATGAAATGGAACAGTCACTGGCAGCAAACTCTCGATTACATGTTATTAAACACGTAGAGATGTCTTGAAATGATCAACTCAGTCCGAAATGTCCGACTAATGCGCCCTCACACAAGTGCTAGACGCACTTGATGGCATTCTGTTCCTCTGGTTCACGGCGACCATATTATCTGTCATCGTGTTGACTAACAAGACAAAACGAGTAAATACCACCATACAACATTCCTGTTCATTCCAGATCAGTCCCCATCACAGAAGACATACTTGCATATGGGTAGATTGGTTAAACAATAAGCTCGCAAAGAAAACTATAAAAGTCTATTACCATACACATAGTCAATATTGAGGTCTTACCTGTTGCCAGTCCTTTGCAGGTGAGTTGAAGTCGGAAATCTGTCACGCAATACTATGGCAGTCTTGTCGATCTGAGATTATGCTTTATTTTCTCAGTCTTTTTTGGCATGTGCTAGATCCTTCTTGAATCCATTGACTTAACCGTATGATGGTTCTGGGATTGCGACCGTTTTGGGAGTGTGAATATTTATTTATTTTTTATTTCTTATGACAGTAATATAAAAATTTTTACGACTTACCTCCAGGCGATTTACCGAAAATCACTCTTGCGGAATTGGTAAAAATCACCCTCGCAAGGGATGACAAGATAGCGGAAACATTTCTTATTTTAATACAAATACCTTTACTAGTATGGAGTTAGTCCCTCGTGAGAATTATGACCAGTAGCAACTTGGGGGAATAAATGCCAATAGAGTACCGCACGTACGCTAACCATATTGTTGTATAATTCTTCCTGTAAAATTTCTGCCACATATATGAGTAATGAAGTCGAAGAAAACAGTGCTCTAAACTGCCTTTTAAAAACTTACCGATTAAATAATATCAAGGTCACTTTGGCCTCACAATCACAATCTCTTGCTTTCTTGCTTCACAGTTGGAATAGAATGCTTCGCAGGACGTCTCTATACACATAAATTTCCCTGTGGCGGGAATAAAATTGAAAGATGATTCTTCGCACGATTAACATGTTGTCAATCATCAAGGCTGCAGTTTTAATGTTCTCTGCATCATTGCATTAGAATTTAGCATTGATGTTAATAATGACAGGTTTGCCTATTGCAGCACGCCATAAATATTTACACTGGTTCTGGTAATGTAGGAGCTTCTTCATCATATTTAATTCTGCTGTCATTTGCTTTGGCGAGGTTTAACATTTTCAGCGTAAACATGCTATCACTACTCAGCAGTCCCTCTCTTGATATCATCTTTTTCCTTCTACAGTTTCCACATTTCGAAGCAACTAACTTTTATGTTCGACAGCCACAATCTTTGATATTGCTTTCCTTGTCGTACCAACGATTCGACTGTTCTTGTCACACAAGCCCCTACTTGTTGTGTACTAATGCTTTTTTAAAATCATTCAGATCTGACAATTTTCATTGTTACTAAAGAACAAACATCTTATCTACAGTTGTACCGCTGCTAAGAGATAGCTGGCCACCTACTTCTACAAAATGTAATCTGATATCACGTCACACCGACAATTTACGTAGCGGACCTTTTCTATTAATAAAGTTTTCATTATTCTTTAATAAAGTTAAAGTTTTCATTATTCTATCTATTACTGTATACCTCCCACACCGATTAAGCGTTTTGTCTATCATAAAGTTCCAAAAATATAACGGGGTTTACCAAATTTTTGAAATAATATCTACATCGTTGTGACTTTCCTGAACAATAGCATATGTGATACTTTTTGTTCACTTAAGCGAATAAATTTACCTTTATCATCTCTATTTCTATTAAGAAATCAAAAAGAAAAAAGAAAAACGATTGTTTGCTATAGCTCCCATTTGTGCAACCATTTATGCATAATGCATGAAACAAAAAATATTTTATACACAAAACAATTCACAGCATCTAACTTTACTGAATTTTACTGAAATGACTCTTCAGAGATTAAAACTTTTCTGCTCAAAGTTTTAAATCTAAATCTAATTAATTAAATTAATCAAATCTAAATTAACCTACATTCTTTTCTAACTACATCACAGACATTTCAAGCACTTTCTCTTGTCGATTTTGCACTTCAATATTGTCAGAATTTTCTCGTGAAGACCTATTGTTCTTAAAGTTTAACGTGCAGGTATATACATATAATAAAGTGAAGAAATACAAAGCTGCACATGAGTAAACAAAAGGTTCTCGCACCCGTAGCTATCATGAAGGGAATCTGGGACAGCTGTTTCAGCCTTATTAGGCTTCTTCAGCCAGATATACCCTTGATGGTAGGTGAGAGTGCGAGACAAATATGCGAAAACCATTTCAGCACTCTGAGCTACCATCAAGGGTATATCTGACTGAAGAAGCCTAATAAGGCTGAAACAGCTGTTCCAGATTCCGGACATGATAGCTCAGGGTGCGAGAACCTTTGTTTACTTAGGTGCAGCCTTGTATTTCTTCACCTTAATTCATACTGTTTTATGTCAAAGATTTACGTCTCATTGCCAAGCGGGAGAAATCCCAACAATGAAACCAATTAATTTGATTTCTTGTAATCAAACTTCTTACCACAACGGAAGGATAGAAACGTCGTGTATTTTTTTTTGCTTGGAATGTGAGCAGTGCCTATACTAAGGTCAAATATATTTTAACTCAACAAATTCATGAACTTTGCTTAAAAAATCTGCCCAAGTATCAAGAACCCTTATAAAAGAGGCTCCAACTTAAATAAGACCATATGTTTTTGTATTCACCGCTCCCATCCCTCAAAATAACAACCGAAATCCTCGCTAGAACGATTAGATGGATTTCTTTACAATTTGAAAAGATGTTTAAACGATGGTTATTTATGACCAAAAATTAAAAAAAAGAACAAGATTATTTTCGTATTCTCTATCCAGTCCTCGACTTAGACCATCCAGCTCTGTGTGTCTAATTCTCACTAAGCAATAGAAAACATATCGTATACCTAATAATAATAATAGCTTATTTTTATTTTTTTTTTCAAGTTACGTGAATTCAATTTTGAAGGGTCAACGATAACTTACTTCTTTTGATATGGAACAATTAATTTATATTAGATAAACACTACATTGTTATGACAGTTTCAAGTGGTAAATTTGCATAATTTATACTTGCCAATAGTATCTCTTCTGAAGATTTTCTCATGATATTGGAATTCTAAAAATAGCTTAAAATCATTAATTTTAAGGTTCAATAAAATGAGGTACATTAAAATTTTATTTTATTTTATTTTATTTTATTTTATTTTATTTTATTTTAT
>JAFIDM010002131.1:37269547-37292471 GCA_023159025.1 Thereuonema tuberculata
ATTTTATTTTATTTTATTTTATTTTATTTTATTTTATTTTATTTTATTTTAATTTAATTTTATTTTAGTGTCGTGATGAATTTATTGCCGTGCTGGCGTGGCCGTGCGGTCTCGGCGGCGGCCAGCCGTGGCGACCAGTGCGTCAGTATCAGGGTTCGAATCCCGGCAGTGGCATGGCTGTTTCAATTTCCTTTCTTGTGTTGTCCAGCCTCTTCTTCACTTTCTCTTCGGTCTGATGTCATTCCGTAATGGCGTCCTGGAGAAGGCAACGGGAAACCACTCCAGTATTTGTTCCCAAGAATAAGTTCCGGTTTCTCCTAGGGGTCGCCCTTAGGGGGTCACTAGGATCCCTGAACTTTCAACCAATCTTCGGATTGAATTACTGTGTATGTATGTAATGAATTTATTATTAGAAGTGGCAAAATTATTTATAAATTTTGTAAATTTATTCCCAATAATGCCTTTTTTTATTTATTCACCGAATTATCTAGTTTAAGTGGTTTACGTAAACCATGAGAAATATATTCTAAGACTTACTATGTTTTTTTAAATAAGTCAACGACATTTAACTAACATATAGCCAATTATTGTGAAAGAATATTATCGCGTGCTTATTGCGTTTAGAAAGTGTTTTCATCTTTACTGCAATTCACTGTTTCTCTTTAATAAAAGAGACCTTTTAAAAAAATTCAGAATTCGGCCAAACGAAGACTGTTAAAACATGGTTTACAGAATTTCATCAGTGATATTCTTGAATCTCGTTTTGCAGACCGAAGCATACAGAATAACACTTTTCGTCTTGTCTTATTTTTTGTCTGTTTCTATTCCCATTCAGTCAGCTCAACCTACATTATCTTAAAAAGACACAATGAATGAATTTCTTTACATTGCTTTAAATGTTTATTATTTTCTTAAAGGTTTTGAAACTTAATCTAAAAAACTTGTATGTCAAACTGTTATACAGTAGAATAAAGAAGAAGATAGAAGATTTTTTATTCACAATTTTTCGGATTAATTGAATTATGATTTATGAATTATGCTAACAAGTAAGAAAATTAATTGATAATTAATTCGAGATATATACGACTAAACTATAAATATAGAGCCCTCCTGAAATAATAAACTGTTAAATAAACTAGGTTTATTATCAATTTTCCATCGAGTATTGGGGAACTTACAACAAAACGGCATTTTGAGGACTTGGTTGGGAGCTGGATTAAAGTAATCGTGCTCAGTTTGTAAATTTGACCATAAATATGCATTGAACCAATTTCTTAAAAAAATCAGTCAGTTATTTTTATCGAGATATTTCTAGGATAATTTTTTAGGGAGAGAAAGGGAGGAGATAAAAATGAATGTACCTATGTTTTAAAGTGGAGCGTAATAAAGCAATGTACCACCTCTTTATTTTGTAAGATTTAATATCCTGCACGTACAAATAGATAAACAGACAATGGACAAAACGAGAAGAGAAATGTTCAAGTGAGTTAGTAAGATTTAGTCAAAAATGAGAACATTGGTGAAAGATGAATAAAGAAAACAAGTTGTTGAAGAACTTAAAGCCTACTTTCCTTGAAATGTAATTTCTTAAATGAATATGACACAATGAACATTAAATTTCATGAAACAATGAATTAATATTTTCATCCAATTTGAGTACCCTTGATTGAATGGTACCATTGAGAACCGTTGGATCTATCTTAATAGCTTAATTATATCGAGTTACAGACAGACAGATGAACTTAGCCAATTTATATATATTAATTTTTACGAATATATATATATTCGTATAAATAATCATAGATCATTCGTAAAAAATAATTATAATAGCTCTATTGAAATCAAACATTTCCAAAAACACAATTTTCAAGACTCTGTGATTATTCAAATTTTAGACATTATCGAAGATGATAATATAAGATTAATTAAGGAAGTTCATTATATGCTAAAATATCATACTATTTATCCATATGGCTTAAACGAAAATTATTTTCAAGTCAATGTTATGAACAATATTGACAATATTTGCATATACAATTGGTTTAATATCAAAAAAGGTAATTTAGATTTACAACATACTAAAGCATATTCTAAATTTCCTCAATTTAATTTTAATAATATAATTGATTTTACATTTTTTTTTAATACTTTGGAAAATAATTTTGAAAATTCTGAAATGGATAGGATTTCCTTAGTTATTTATTTATTTTAAATAAATCCAAATTAAAATATTTATTGAAACATTATGACTTCAAAAACATTAAAAATACACATTTACTTCATTTAATCATGGATATTATTAAGTTTCGTTTAAAATTAGATAAAATAAATTATAATACAAATAATAAAAAAAATAAACAATTCATATTATTTCATTATTCCTCTACAATTTTTGACAAAATTAATATTAGTAGTATACTTAATTCTTATATTAAATCCAAATTTCCTTTAAATATATACTTAATGCCTATTTTTAAATATAATATACCAATTCGCAAATATATTTGTAACTACAACACCAATATTAGTTCTAATCTAAATTTTAATTGTAAATGTAAATTATATAATGACGAATTTAAATGGAATTCGCATATTGTCACAGGCAATATAAATTTTATAGAAAATATTAAATTAAAAAATTTTCTAAATTTAGGTATTAATTAAAGACTTCGTACAAACAAAACACACAAACAATTAATTAATATATTTACAAAAGATATAAACAATTTCATACTAGAAATCAGTTTTAAATACAACATATGTTACCAAAATTTTATAGAATGGAAACAAAATCTAATATCTAAAATCAATAATATTCAACATCATACATATGACAGAGTTACTAATACTATAGATCACAAATTTAAATTATACAAAATCAAAAAAACTATTTCTCTATATCAAGAAAATTACATTTTCACAACCATAGACAAAGCACACAACAATTTAGCTATCATTTGAAAACAATTTTATTTTAACAAAATTATAGAATTATTAAATGATCAATCTGTCTTTTTAAAAATTACTAAAACTAAAGAATTTATTTTAAACAATTTAGATAAAAGTTTTTCTAAATTTCAATCACAATTTAAAAAACTTAAATATAAAAAAATTAAAATCAACAGAAATTTAAATTATTTATTTCTAAATCCAAAAATGCACAAAAAAGGTAAATTTAGAATGATATGCAGCACAACTAATTCCATATTAAAGCAATCAAATATTATTTTGCAAATATTTCTTAACAAATTACATGAAATTATTAAAAGTAAAATTAATCCAGATTTTTATTGGCTCATTAATAACCATGATGATGTTATTAAATATGTAAATAATAACAAAATTTTTAATATAATTACAGCAGATTTTGAAAATTTATTTACAAATATACCATTGGATTCTTTATTACAACAAAAAAAATTTTTAATTTCAGAATTCAATATAACTAATTTATTTAATATTCCTATTAAAACATTTCTTAATTTTCTTCAATTTAATTTATACAATAATTATATTGAATTTGATAATGAAATATATTCCCAAATTAAAGGTATTGGAATGGGAGTAAACTATAGTAGCATTCTTGCTAATTTATTTTTATTGGCCTATGAATATCAATTTTGTATTAATTTCCCTTTCCAATTTAAAATTTATAGATATATAGATGATTTAATTGTTTTTAATGCTAATTTTAAAATTAATTATATAGAAGAAAAAAATTATAACAAAATTATTAACTTACAACAAACCAACATTAATACTGAATTTGTAGATTTTTTAGATTTGAGAATATATTATCATCAGCAAATTCCTCATATACAATTATTTAATAAAACATTTTTATTCCCTTTCAAAATCAACAGATTTCACAAATTTACAAGTAATGTTAGTTTTAATTTATTTAAAAATATCTTCATACAAGAATTAAAAAGATATCTTACTATTAATTCTAAATTAGAAGATTTTTTAATTAATTTAA
The DNA here is from genome assembly GCA_023159025.1 of Thereuonema tuberculata. NCBI lineage: Eukaryota > Metazoa > Arthropoda > Chilopoda > Scutigeromorpha > Scutigeridae > Thereuonema > Thereuonema tuberculata. The sequence goes on from JAFIDM010002131.1 coordinate 37,273,527, forward strand.
ATTGTCTTATTAATGAATTTACAAATAATAATTTTCCAAACAAAGTTTTAAATGCTTACATTACACAATTTCAGAAGAAATTTAAATTTCAAATTTACAAAAAATATAAAGTTAAATATATTCATTATTTTATTTAATCATTTATCTTCAAAACAGGACTTGTTGAATTTTAATCATTTAAGTTATCTTATGACAACTCAGAATTAAATCCTCTAGTTGAGGAAGGTGTCAGTTTGATTTGATAACTGTCATCTATTAATTTTCTATATATATAGAATTTGAGGAATTTTTTTTTTTTTATGTATGTATGTGTTAATCTATTAATCTTCTATTAATTTTCTATATATAAAGAATTTGAGGATTTTTTTTTTTTATGTATGTATGTGTTGGGGAATTTTTCTATGTATGTATGTGGAAGAAAATTTTTTTTCTATATATGTAATAATTTTTTTCTATGTATGTATTAAAATTTATTTCTATGTATATATTAAATTTTTTTCTATTTATGTAAAAAACAAGAAAAGTATAAAAAAAGTATATAAAAATTAAAAAAACTTAAAAAAGAATATATACAATAAAAAGAGCAATTTTCTTTAAATAATGCGCTATAATACTTCCAAATTTTAGTTTTAGTTTCAAAATTTAACACCAGATGCCACTGATGAAGTGAACACATTCACAGAAACAGCTTTCTGAAATTTGTATTGGGATTTTTTAAATTTCAGATAGCTGTCCGGCTTATTTTATATGTTTAGTAATATAAGTCAATTTTTATTCTTATAATCATAACACACTAAATTTTTAAATTGCAAATGATTTATTTGAAATCTTTGCATCTCTAAACTCGAAGGTGTCGCTTCAAGTTTGGACATTGAATTTATATATATATATATATATTTGATTCGATTGATGATTTGATTTGAAATTTTTTTTTAATGTTTATCAGACTTATTTAGGTGTACTTCTTACCTCAACACCTGTAATATAAGTTCTGAGAATTTAATCGAAAGGATCATTTTCCACCCAAAAAGAAAAACGAAATACCAACCATATCTAAAGGTTAATTTATCTGAAGAATAATTATTATTTTGACTCATAACGCCGAAAGGCATTTAAACTCACCTTTGTATAATCTAAATACTGCGCTAACTTGTGAACGAAGCTTCTACGACAAAAATGGTTTTGAGTTTCAAAATCACCGTAACAAACTGAGTAAGTAGGCCAAATTTCATTAAAATCGGTGCAATGGTAACAAAATTATTTGGTTTTGAACATATGTTTTGTTAGAATTTCAGTTAAAATTTCATGGAAACAACATGGAATGACAAAATGAACTAATATTTCATCCAATTTGAGTACCGTTGATTCAATGGTACCATTGAGAACCTTGGATCTATCTTAATAGCTTAATTATATCGAGTTACAGACAGACGGACAGACATACAGACGAAATTAGCAAATTATATAAGTTGTTATAACAAAATTCCAAACAAATACAAACTTCATCAACATGCCTTCAATATTTCGTCCTATTTTTCAAGGACTTTCTCAAGATCCATATGTTTAAAACTTACATAACGAAAAATACAAAATATGAAACATAAAAGGAAAGAGAAAAATCCTTTTTCTCATTCCTAACAATACAAATTATAACAAACTCTCATATGCGAGATCTTATATTGTAAATTAAACAATTGAAATCAAATATAATCATAAACAACTGAAAACAAATAGACAATTAATTTTAAAATTGACAACTAACAATAAGTACAACATATAAATAAATATTTATGAATAAACATGTGAACTTTTTTTCTCTTTCCTTTTATGTTTCATATTTTATATTTTTCGTTATGTAAGTTTTAAACATATGGCTCTTGAGAAAGTCCTTGAAAAATAGGACGAAATATTGAAGGCATATTGATGAAGTTTGTATTTGTTTGGAATTTTAAATGATAATGAAGATAATGTTATGACAAACTTCATTTAATTACTCCTTCTTCTATCAATACTACGATGTTTCGATCAGTCATCCTTTTTCTGATATAATGTATTGAATAATCTGCTAATGCTTTGAAAAAAGTAACTGATTATTGTAATAAATTGGAGAGTTACTCGAGCGTTCTGATAACTGAAGATCACAAAATGGATGACTAATCGAAACATTATAGTATTTGATAGAAGGAAAAGTAATTAATTATATGCGTCATATTGTAATATATTTGGAGAGACATTTGTTGTTTATATTGACTATTGACCATTGACATAAAACAAATAAATGAGTATAGATTGTTTCCTGGTATTAATTTTTCATTTTAAAAGCATTTTTAAGAAAAATAATAAATCCTTCAATCCAAGCACAAATTTTGCTGCACTTCCATAAATTGGATGTTTATTAATAAGATAAGTGAGCCCGGTAGCGAAGAGGTCAGAGCGCTTGGCTGTGGGTTGGAGGTAACGCGTTCGATTCCCGGCCTCGGCGGAGGGCGGGGATTTTTCCACGCTCCTCTCACCTACAAACGAGTCCTATGGTCTACCCAACCCTCTGTGGAATGGGTTTCTTCCCCGGGAATTAAAGGCGGGCGGGCGTCGGGCTGACCACCCGACCTCAACTTCGTCCCGTTGGTCACGAAACACTGGGAGCCTGACCTCCCACGACCCAAAGGCCTCCCCAGGCCTGTAGAGGGATACTTTTTATTAATAAGATAACTAAACTTTGTACACCATTTTTATTGGCTCTGTTGGTTTTAGTATAGTAAATAATATCCTTGAAAACATTGATTTCACTTTGATTCATCGGTTCCAGAATTGACACAGTACGTGCAAGCAAAAACAGATTTTCACATTATAAAGCAAACTAAGGAAGTCAATACAATGAATTATCTATCAGTAAAATTACTTCGAAATCCAAATAAGAAAGGGACACTTGACAACGACAGTCACCTGCGCACTGGCATATCGTGTGGATGGCGTGGATCACCTACTATGACAAAAGTTTGCCATACGCTGTCAAAACCGCACAGTACAACTAATATTTAATTGGTATGTCACAATTATTTGACTGCAAAGATGAATGATGAATACTCATTCAGCGAGAACCGCCTTTACACAGTAAATTAGCAAGTATAAAAATTACTAGAAACACTCTGAGCAATCATCGCAGCACTGATGCATGAATTTTGCTGCTGAAGAGGATGAAGACCAACTAATCATGTTCATATTTTTAAGTTGCATCATAAATAAGTATTTTACCAAATTTTAAAGAAATCAATCTAGCTGTTTAAGTGAGGGGTTTCATTTTGTAGTAAGAAGAGGGGGTGGATTCAAAATAAATGAACCTGACAGTCAACGTTGGATCAAAAATAAGCTAAGTACAAAATTTGATGGAAATCTGCCCAAGTTGTTTCAATCTCTTACACGTACAAACAGATAAACAGACAAGGATAATGTTCAAGTGGAATAGTAGTTTATTCCAAGCTCGTAATGATTTATCAACAATTCTGCATTTTGTGCTGAAATTCTCAAGTTTGTTTGTAAATTTGGAAATTCCCATCATGCTCAGTCAAAGTAAAGACAATTTATAAGAAATTTAATGCGCCGATATATTAATAATAAACAGCCAATTAAAACGGCACAAATCAATAAGTTAAATCAAGGCGCAATAAAAACAACGTACGTTTCGAAACCCCTTCTTATGGGTTTCCTTATCAAGTGAATTAAAAAGACCCCCTACCTTCAAAAGTTCATCCCTTGACGGGAGTCGTTGAATAAATTTCTCATGCGCCTTGTTTTAACTTATTCATTAGTGCCGTTTTAGTTGGTTGTTTATTAGTAAAAACAATTTCTTTGACTGAGCATCATAGGAATGTACAAATTTGATGAAAAGCTTCACGGAAATCCGTGAAGCTGTTTAAAGTAACGCGGATTCAAACAGATAACAGACCATAGACAAATCTACTGCAGGGAAGTAAAACGGTCAAGTGGAATAGTAAGATTTCGTATTCTTTGCTTGTTAAATCAGAAAATAATAAAACAAACAAATTTGAGAGTTCTAGATTGTAATCCAAGATACATTTGCTGATCTACGGAATTGGTTACTGATTATGGGAAGCATGGAAAGGAGTACTAATCCACTTAAATATTTTCTTGTGTGTATATATGTTTGTACGTGCATCATGTTAAAACAACTTGACCAGTTTCATGATCGATTGTAAACAGGGGCTCACTTCTTTCCGCTCCACTTTCCCATCCCAAAAGTGATCCTGAAATCCATTGCCTAAAAGGAAATAAGGAATTCTTAAATTTCCATTCGATGTTTACTTATGGTTCAAGTCAGAATATAAACACAATTGTTTTGATCCTTACCACCATCACCTTCCAATCTTAGACAAGGGCCTACCTCGGTGCTTACTTATATCCCACTACGCGAGACAAAGTTATCGTTATACCTAATTATCCCACTCCAGCCTCTGATGTCGTACAGCCCTCTGTCTTTATTCACAATAGAAGTTTGTCTATTTCAGTCCTAAGAGCTTTTCAGTCCTACAATCAGAGGTCTTCCAACTAACGCCCCTGATTCATCTTTTAGTTCATCTGCTGTTTCTTTGACCGCCATCTGTTTATTTCTAAAGTGATCATCAAAAACTTACATCATTAGTATTCACATGAAAGTTTTGCTTCTTTGTGTCTGTTTGTCTCTTTGTATGAGCATCTGTTAAAAATTGCTGGACGGTGTCCATTAAATTTAGTTTATAACAATACAACTTAAAATACAAGCACATTTATCGTGGTCTCCTTATCTCCTATCCCTGAAAAATCTCTCGCTATACATATAATTAGATTGATTCTTAAAATTGGTACGACGTATATTTGTATTCCCACTTAAAATATGAGCACGATTAATTTGATATAAAGGTTCCAGAACAATCATAAAAATGGACCTCCAGTTCTGACAATTCAGTCCTAGTATGATGGATTGCTGAGCTTAAACCTATTGTAAAATTAGTGGTTCTTGAATATCTAAGCCACATTAAAGAACCTAAGTAAAAGCTGCCGGAGGTGTCCACCCCTTCTTTTCACGGTACTTTTATTTTTGCAAAAACAATTAAATGTGTTGTTAACGCCTCATTACTTTAATATATATCTTTTTACTCAAAATATTGCATTTCGCTTTTTTTTTCTGTCTCCCTTTCTTATAGGCTTTCCCGGAAAACACAGTGCTTCGGGATACCCTGGAAACAGTAGAGAAAAGCTCCTCTAGTCATTCTTCAATCTGCGGATAAATAAGAACCTAATCTGGGATTCAAACCCAGCGTCAGTGCATCGTTAATTTATCTAGCCGAAAGCTATTCTGCTGCCCCGCTTGTTTACTCGATATTCTTAGATCAGATAACAGAATATTAGTAATCAAAAATATGGAGCTGAAGATTATGCTTTTACAGGACCTTCACTTATACTCAGTGTATTCAAGAACATTAAGCGTAATTCTCTTTCATTTAAGGTTAGATTTCGGCGACTTGAATTTAGAAATTATTTCTAAATACAACGAAATTATTTAAAAAATATTGAATAATTTAGGGAGAGAGTTAGATATTCAAATCTTGAACAAGTGGTAAAAATTGATATTCAGTAGTATTCTTCGTAGCAATTCTAAGCAACCCTGCATTATACTCTCTCATTAAGTATAACTTCGGATTACTTTCCCGCGGGTAAAGGTGGGCGGGTTGACCACCTGACCTCAATCGGTCCCGTTGTTCAAAGAAACGTTGGGCCTTATCTTCAGCAGCCCTTCTGACTGTAAGCCTTGGGGATAACCTCTGATATTTCCTTAATTCTTAAAATATCATTTCACGTTTCCGAATGGCTTTTTCATTTTTTTCTAATTTATAAGTCATTGATTTTCCCTAAATTCTGGACGAAGTATGTGTAGCATGTTTGTAGTTTTACTTTTTCATTTACATATTTGTTTCTACGCTCATCACGCTAAAACGGTTGGACGGGTTTGCTTTAAATTTAGCATTGCTTATTTATGGTCAGAATTAAAAGATAGGCACATTTATTTTTTAAGTCTTTCCATCCCATCGAATTCTTCGCTAACACGCCTGCAGCGATTTCTTTAACGTTTGACACTTTGCTAATTTTTGATCTAATTCAAAAGACGATCACGATAATTTCTGATCTTTATCCCCAACCCTCCAAAATGACCTCCAGGGCTGCGTACTTACTTCCCACTGCAATGATTAGCTGTGCCTATATCTAGCCCTATTTTTATGTCATTGTTTTTTTTTCTTTATTTTAGTAAAGCATTGACATTATTTTAAATGAATCTAAATATAAGATTCGAGCGTAGAATCACTCGATGCCTATTTCCGCCCTTCAAGCCAAGCATCGTTCCTCTCTGCAAAAATCAATATTGCTCTTATCTCGAGAGTCAATGCTTCATATTCGCGAGTTTCCAGGCAAGTGTCTCCCTCTGTCAACAACTAGGAGAACTACGTCATCTTTTGAAGAAGCTTTGTGAAGTCATACAGTCAAAAAATCATTAAAATTAATGAAGTATAAGCTAAGTATAAGCTAATAAACCAAGAGTCCTGATATTTTTTATTATGATTTGTAATATGTAAAAAAAATTAATATTTACTTAAAACGTATTTCCAATTTGCGTCTTAAAGTTGAATATATTTTTTTTAACTAAAAAAGTATGTATGTATGTATGTATGTATGTATGTATGTAGTGAATGTGGGTGGCAGAGAAGCCAAGCACTGCGACCGAAGGTCTATAAATAAAAAAGTAAATAGTTGTAAAGGTAATTCTTAGTGTTTTCATATGTATTATATGTCAACCCTTGTAATTTAAATAGGAAAGTTAAAGATTTCTCTACCTAATTGACTGAGCATACGAATTTGATTATTCTACTTAATATTTGTCTTGTTTGCTTGTCTATTGGTCATTCTATCTGTGGTTTGTTTGCTTGTCTGTTTGTATGTATTTCACTCTAAAACGGCTGAACAGATTTTCATAAAATTTGATATTTTGTTTATTTATGATCCAATTGATGACATTTATTTTTGACTCGATCACTCCCATTCCTCAAAGTAACCATTAAAATTCCTCGATAAAACAGCAGGACAGGTTTCTATAAAATTTAATAATATTCTTAAATAAGGTCAGAAAAAAAACAAAGGAAAAAAAAAAAAACATAAGCTCGATGTAATGCCTGGGGGACTCAATTTTGAGGAATTGGCGAGAAAAGTGAAAATAAAAATAATCGTTTTACTTAGATTTTAGACATTTCTTCGCATAGAAAATTACTTCACAATAATTCATAATAATTCAAATAATTTAAGTGCATATGCATTGTAGAATAGCTATAGAACTTGAGATTGATTGAGAAAATGTACTTCGATAGATTTGACGGGAACCCGTACAAGTCTTTCATTTTTAAATTGTTAGTGAAAAATAATTCCATTGCATCGACAGAAAATTTGAAAAAAAAAATCTTAATAAAATAAAAAAAAATAAAAATTATCATTGCACGATCTGAAGAAGAATGAGACATACTTCAAAAGGAATTTTAAAATTAGAAATTTAATAGTGATAGGTCACATTTTTTTTAATAATAATAATAAACTCGGTTTTTTTTTATTGAATTGTAGCATGAGAGGAGAACTCTAGTTTTCTTTGGTATTAATGTTTCATCAGAGGTATTTATACTTGCAATATTTGGATAACTCAAAATCATATTTGATATTAAAAGCTCCGAAATGAACTTCGAGGATATTAAAAAGTATTTCATAAGCATGATATTTGCATTTAAATTATATAAAGTGGTAGCTAAAACAAATTTTTATAATTTAACATAGCGCTAATGAATTAATAACCCATAAAAATGCATTAATTTATTAATAGTAAGCTAATTATATTTTTTACTTTAGGATTAGAAGTCTGTAAATAGGTTTGCAATGCCATACGAAATTTTTATAGCCTCTTATATTACCCTGCTTATATTACGGCTTAAGTTTATAGTTTTAACCCAACAGGAAGAACAATTATTCCAGTCTATAAACTTTAATGATAAAAGCTTAATGATTAGCAACTGTCAGCTTAGGATACTTAAAATATGCTGCTAATGTTCAACGAGATGAATTCATCATAAAGTATGGTTCTGAATGGCATGAATGAATTGATTTTTTTTCTGGGTGTCTCAGAATGAGGTAACTTTGCTGTTAGCCGTGCAGCTGCTGCCATCTATTGAGCTTAAGAAGAACTAGATTTTAATTTCAAGTTGCTTTAGAAACCACTAGAGAGCAGCACATGTTTGGATACAATAAGTTCTTTCTTTTGATTTACCTCAAGAAAACAATAACAAAAACTGCAGAGAAATACAGTTTGGTCGTTGAAATAACAAAATAAATGACGAAAAGAAAAAGTAAAAATGCCCAAATTTCCAAAAAAGTAAATCTCTAATTTTAATGTAATTTACAAAGAGTTACTTAATATTTTTTAAAGTTACTTAAAAACTACTTAATTTACAAAAAGTTATCAATACTTTCTTAGGTTAGAAAGAATATTTAATTTTGATTTCACTTAATTTATGACATCGTTTCACTTTTGTTATACCATAAAGACGAACTTAAAATATAATCATTACAAAAGTGTAATTCTTTAAAAAAAACTTATCCCTGAAGGAATACTGTTAAGAAATTGGCAATGATAAATGTTCTTAAATTGAAGATAATATCAGAGCGATTGAAATTTGTTTTGCTTTGTTTACTTTAGAAACCACGATGAAAATTGTTTTTTAAATATTTCTAAATCTCAAGGCATTCTTTGGAAGTAGTTTAAATTACGTTTTCCTTCTTTTGATCACTATTTGACTATTATTTATAACTATTTCGAGTTCTTCTTTATTAGTTATTCTCCCTCTGTTACATATCTGATCCTTTATTCATATGATGCTTTTTTTTATAAGGATCGTGTCCTTTGCAATAAGATTTAATCAATCTATAGGAATTTGGATTCTTTGCATTTAATCGCTGAGCTAACTGAACTTAGGGCAGACACAGCTACCTTTGATGAGCAGTGTTTTTATTGCAGTTGCAAAAGTTGCAGTTATGGTTCACACACTGACCCGAAAGTAGCTCGTAGTCTTTTGTACTGAGGCTGCTTAAAAAAAGTTGCAGGTCTACAAAAAAGTTGCAGAAGTATTCACACCTTTTGTGCTGCTTTTATTTCAGCTGATTTCTTGCAGTATACGCTGCAACTTTTCATTACGCCGTAGTAATTGTGGTCATTTTTGTAACAACAAAATTATCATTTACGCGTTGAATTCTGATCTACTCGACGATGGATACTGATCTACGGAGTCCTCAAAAACGCCAGGGCACAGACTAATTGAATCAATTTGGAATAGTTACATTACTGCGGACTACTTTCCAAGGAACCAAAAACCAAAAACAGTAATCTCCATCTTCCAACTAAAAAAATTAAACAGTGATTTAAACCATCTTCCAACTGAACAGTGATTTTGATCTTCCAAACAAACAAAAAACAACCATGGCGGTTCTTAACTTTCAACCATCTCCAAGACCCACTGGGGAAGGGGGGGGGGGTGATCACAAAATCAAACAATAAGCCGCAAATGCCCGTTTTCATACGGATTTGGATTATAACAATTTGGTCTCAAATTATCATTACCTTTGCATTTAAAAATATGATTGATCATGTACCATTTGTAACTTTGTGTCAGATATGATCTGAGTTACAACATAAGCTGACAAAGAATTGTAATAAATGTAATAATTTTTTTTAAAGATTAAAATTAGTTTAACTAAATACTGATTAGATTTGTACTTCATATTCTATCTTGTACTCCTACTAAATTAAATTAGAAAACTCCATCTACGGATAAATTTCATTTTATTAATGGTGATATTTCGCGGAGAATACCATCTTCCCGCTTTTTCAAACCGTTTTAAATAACAAAGATTAACTTCCATTACATTCACTGGTTTGCACGATACAGACATATTATATTACAATAATTAAAGATATTTTTATAAAATCAATTGTTAATGATTTTACACAACCTATATTTACTAACAATGTAACAATGTATTATAATTATTATCAGAAACATTTTAACACAGCCAATTGTTGCTAACAAGGAATTGGTTCACTGAAATTTCTCTCTCTGATTTTTTGTCATGTCCTGGAAGTACGACAGTGTGTTCGGGTTAACCATGTACCCTTTGTCTTTATTTATGCATTGGAAGGTTTTTATGACACATGCTTCGATTAGGCACCTAGTATGTTTGTTTTGAATTTTGTAGAGAATAGTGACTTTCGGGTCGGGGTTGTGGTTGTTTGTGATGCAGTGTTCTGCCCAGTTTGATACTTTAGGTCGATTGTTCGTGAAAGCTGTTACGTGTTCTTCTATTCGTTCTTCTAGCATTCGTCCTGAATTTCCAAAGTATACGGCTCCGCATGTTCTACATTTTAATTTATAAACTGTCCCCATGATTTTCTTAATCTTTTTGTAATTTTGCTCATCTTCTTCTTCATTCTTATATAATATGGATTTGATGTTCTGCCCTTTTTTGTGTATTATTCTAATATCATTATTTGAACATATGTCAGCTATTCTTTTGTTGATTTTAATCCCATTCGGAAGTTTAATAATTTTGTCAAATGCCAATGTGGTTTTGTTTCCTTCTTGTCTTATGTTTCCTTCTTGTCTTTTGGTTTTATTTTCAAATCTTTGTAAACATCCGTTAATGAATGGTTCTGGGTACTCATTAATTCTTAAGATCTTCTTAAAATTGGTTATTTTCTCGTTCCATTTTTCTTTATTACTGGTGATTAGATTTACTTTTAAAAATTATATCAATTTAAAAAAAAATATCACATAAAGTTGATTACAAATGAGAGTTTAATAAAGGCATAGAAGTTCTGAAATTTTATAACTAATTTAATTTCATTCTCGCCAGTCAAATCACAAGCTACGCAAATACTGACTTTTACGATTAACTTTAAAGTATATTTGAAGACACACGTGTGAGCTAGTGGAGAAAGCCATGATGTCAAGTAGTTCGACAACTTAATAATAAATAGCACGATTGATTTTTACTAGTTTGAAAATTTCGACAAAAAAGAATTTCAAACACATATTACATATCAGAACAAACTTAAAGTCATTTCAAATCATACAAAACCTTTTGCTTGCAGAGCGATATTTACAGAAAGGTGGAACTATTTTTCGGCCTGACGGATATTGTGTAACTTGGTGCAATGACGTCACTCCTGATCTTGTTCTGAAACTGGCTTTACTCATTGTTGACGTCCATCAATTATTCAAATATTTCAATATAATTTTCTGGTAACTTCCTCATTTTCAGCTGGTGGCGTTTTATTTAGTTAAAATCATTTAATGAGCTAAAGTCATTTCTGAAAGCTATATAATGAAATAATACTTTCTTGATACGCTGCGATTTTGTTTATTTTTCTTTGCATTGGTAAATAATTAAAGCAATACAAAGGATAATTCTCTATATTTCTAAATAGCAATATCTTCGGAAATCAAATTTTACCATTTACTAAATCCAAGCACGTCCAACAATGAAGCATTGTTACATATTAACAGAATTCTTTCACTTGAGTATATATTTTTTTTAATTTTTTTTTTTTTAATTTGAATCTACATTTGAATTACATTAGAGTCCCGTTAGGAGCTCAAGACTCCTATCAACAGGTGCTACAGTTATTTTTATTAAATATATTTACATCTATATGAATGAAACAAAACAAACTAACATAATAATAATAATAATAATATTATTAAAAAGATTGTATATATAGAGATGATATATGTATATATACATATATTTATGTATATATACAGTAGTTCAGATATAATAATAGTATATATATATATATATATATATATATATATATATACATACATACATACATACATACATACATACACACATATACACACATATACAAACATATATACACATACATATACATATACATATACATACATACACATACACATACATACAAATACTTATAAATTATAAAATGAGTTAAAGATTACATGAGGTACAAAGATATATAAAAGAATACACAAGTTTGTACAATGGATTTACAAAATGTGTAGAAACGGTTGTACAGAATATTTAAAATAGATTTCCTTAATTTGTATTTACATAAATAAAAAATTCATATAGATATATTTGTTTTTTCTTATATATGAAATTTACATTAAAATTGCTACTTTCTGTGGTGCAGTCAGTACAGCATTAGAAATTTTAATGGATGCCTATTTAAGAAAATTGATGTTTTTTTTTCCTTTCAAATTTTTTCACTATTGTTAACAAACCATTTTATTAGGAATTTTTTTAGTTCGGAAATTTTTGTAAACGATCTAATTTTGTTAATGCCAATCTTGTTGATGGTTTTTTCCAAAATATGTAAATAATGCATTTTTCCATAATTATTGTTAATTTTTGGATATTCTAATTTTATTGTATTGTGATCTCTTAACTGATAATCATTTTTTCTGATATTTTTCCATTTGTAAATGAAGCTATAGTAATTCTTTACTATTAAATTATATTGGGCTTTTTGATAAGGCGTGAGTATTTTGTATTTTTCCAATAAATGTTTGTTTTTATGGTTATTAATATGTTTTTTATTACTGAAAATTAATTTTAGAATCTTTTTTTGTTGACCGTTTAGGAGTTTGAGATTCTTTTTTGATGTCCGTGTCCAGATGGTATTTGCATAATTTAGATAGGAGTCGAAGAATGCATAATACAAAATCATTTTATATTTAATTGGTAATATAGTTCTTGCATGATAAAAGATAAACGTCATTGTATTTAATTTTTTATAAATTTCTTTGATTTGTAGGTCCCAGGTGTATGTATTGCTTATTGTAATACCCAGATATTTTAGGGTTTTTACAGTTAATATTTTTGGACAGTTGGTACAATTAGTTGCCCTATTGTGTAAACAATCATGTGTATGAAAGTGCACATTCGGCTGATAATTGGGTTTTCTGTTTTTTGTATGTATCATAAGAATATTTGTCTTTTTTTCATTAATCAGTAATTTATTATCGTGTATCCAGAATTGTATATTGTTGAAATCTTCTTGTATTTCCTTGTTAGCTATATTTGCATTTTTTCCATGTTTTAGTAGTATTAAGTCATCTGCATATATAAAAATTTGTGAGTGCTTTATGTAGTTTACTATATCATTAATGTAAATAATAAACAGAGTAGGACCTAGGATGGATCCTTGTGGTACGCCTGTGTTTATCTTGAATTTGTAACTTGAGGTGTTGTTGATATTCACGGTGATTTTTCTGTCTGTGAGGTAGTTCCTAATTATGTTTAAGACAAGGCCCCTTATTCCAATTTTTTCTAATTTTTCGATTAAGATGTCGTTCCTAACGACTTTTCGTTCCTAAATATTAATTCGTTCCTAACGACTTTTCTATTAAAAATAACTGAACTGAAGACACCTTTAGTTTTCCACCTTTAAGCGCAAATTGTTCTTACGAAACCAGACATAGAAAGTTTCAAAGACAAATTCAAAATTTCCAGAAGATTCTTTCATTGGCAAGAGTAAAGAGACAAGCAGGAGATACTAACAACACACAGGCATAAATACGTTCTATTTTTATGATTATAGCTACAAAGGAATATTCGAATTGTTTCTTTACTTCAGTGGTAGTAAAGGTTTCTTTCTTTGTTTCTTCTTAATGGAAGAGTAATCATTCTTGTAAGGAAACTCAAGAATGAATGTTTACATTGATAACACTCAGAAGTGAGAAAGAGTTTCATGGAGACTGTTATTAAAATCACTCATTTTTGTCGAGTTCTTTAGGAGTTAAAGATAGAACGATTAACGTGCTTCAGATCGATAATTTACAAAAGGAAAATTATTGAACTTTAACATTCAAGCATTCTCGGTATGTCTTATGAGAATCTCTTTATCTCAAAGAGTGTTTAATGTTAGAAATATATAATGTGAGCATAAAAATTACAGAAAAGATTTCTCAGTAGAAATCAGTTCCAAATTGCTTGAAAAGATGTTGAAATTAATCATCTTTACCAGCGACTAAATAATTATCAGAGGTTGTTCGACAGCGGTTCCTTTGATCTTATGTTATTAACTTAAGCAGCGATGCGATAGACCTCAAACTTAAAATCAGAATAAGAATTGCTAAATAATACATTAAATTCAATGTGCCATTAAGATTGATGAAAATAGTTGTAAAAGTAATATCTAATAAAAAAGATTTCGGTAAAAAAAAAATTAACTATTAATAGTTATATCAGATAAAATTATACTCTATCTTAGTTAATCTGTTTTTCATTTTTCAAACTCAACGCTCTGCTAAAGTGAACGAAGCCTAATCTAATTCAGAATAAGGAATGCCATGATTCATAATCTAAGTTATCCCAAAATCTAAAGTATCCCAATTTTCTTTAACTTGTCATTTTGTCGGAAATTCAAATCATCATTGGAAAACACGAGAATTTCCTTTTTTTTTTCTTTTAAAAGATGGATAAAGCTAAAATAACTTTCCCGCTATCCATCATCTATTGGTGACTAAAGATACAGCAGTGGAAGGCTAGTTGCAACTGCGGGAGAGAATACCAAAATCCTCGTGTTCATATTTTTTTTTGGGGGGGGGGGGGCATAAATAAAGGCGTATCAAGAAAAGTAGTCCAGCCCTTTTTTATCTAGGAATTAAAAAATTGAGGGACAGAAGGAATGGAGACCAATAGAAATATGACTATGTTGTAAGTTGGGTCATATATAAACTTCATTAACAAATTTTATGTAAATCCGTTTAGTTCATTTAGTGTGATGAGTGTGCAACCTGAGAAAAGGAAAAACAGACGAACAAAGAAAAAAAATTCTTGTACAATAATATGTCTTCGAATGAATACTCGGTTAAAAAATAATCATAATTGAATACTGATTAATAATAATAAAATAATAATGGAAAATAACAAAATATGTTGCAAACGTCAATCAATTTTATAATTTTTACTGCTATGGTAAGCTAAAATGTAACTAAGGGCAGTATTAATTGTATTAAAGCAAAATAATTCAATTAACCTTACGGGAGTATTGACACATCGCCAATTCTCCCACAATTAATAGCGAATTATCTAATAATATCATCAAAAACTATTTAAACCTCCCATTTCCTAATAAATTCACAATTGAAAAAAACCTCCTGACAGGTTGACATTTTGAACATGTTTTTAAACGATACAAATTACTTAACTAATTTTAGTATTCATGTATTTTACAGGCATTATTTTGGATAGATATAATTACTTTAGAGATATAATTATTTTAAGTAATTGATAAGAATGTTTTAGATACATCAAAATATACATCTTTTATCACATCTGAATTGTAATTCCAGTGCAGAAGTTAGAAGATGTTCTTTCAAAAATAAGTCCAGATTTTTAATTAATTATGCAGTTTTGAGGTCTGTTGTCATTAAATGATTTTTCATTGAGTAAAGTTTAGGATTTTTAGCAATAATTGCTCTGGAATTTACATTAATATATTACCATAAATATCTGATGGAATGCTAAACATTCGCAGCAAACAAAGGCAGAGTCAATAAGCAAAATAGCTGTGCACAAACCTGTTAACGGTTCTTCACTTAATTAAATTTAGGTTAATTATTTCATTAGGTAATGTTAATGAAATGAATAGCCGCTCACTGTTTTAAAGCTGTTGATCTGTCTGTTAAAAATTGTCGAAACTTAATTACGATTATTCAGGGTGAATTGAGACAGGTCACCCACACACTGGAAGCATCGATTCAAACCATCTTTTATAGAAGGTGGCGAAATGTCTTTTGTTCTGAAAATTTTATCGTGCGTTACCACAGGATTTGAAGTTGAATAAATGAATTTTAATCATCTTTAAAACAATCAAAATTTTGCTTTCAAACAAAGCACGGAACCTAGAGAATGAAGATTAAACTATCTAAGAAATACTAGACATCCAGATTAAATACAAAGACACATCAATGGATTGGATAATGTATTTTTACAAGTATAATAAAACATAAAACTATAAAAACGAATTCAATGTTCAACCAACATTGATGAACTGATAAAAATTTGACTTACAGTTTTCTTTAGTCGTTATTATTATTTATGATTTCATTTTAGGACTGACAAAGCTAGTATATAGCCTAAACGTATTAAAAATTTCCTAAATATAATTTTATAAAATAATATTAATTTTTTGTCAATATGAGTAATGTTGATTGACATTGAAAATCATATTTAAAGCACAGTTTTGCCTACTTACTGCAATTTAGTTACTATTGTACTAAACAAATAATTTGTTTTTATTTTAAGTTTTGCATCAAAACCCAAAACATGGTCCAAGTTACAACGTATGCAGGACCGAGGTACAACACAGGTGATGAAATTCGATCCAAGTGTAAACTTTTTTTTAAAAAATTAAAAATTCACATAATTATATATGCAGTGTATAAAATGAAGAAATTTTCTTGGAAAATATTTAATCCTTTTCTAATTTTTTTATTATTAAAATTTCTAATTACAACTACGTATAAAATTAAAATCTCAACAACGGTCCTAGCTACAATACCTTCCCCCATTCCATATTTCAAACTCTTGATAAAATCCAAGAAGCTATACTCAAGACGTTGCTAAAGAGTGATAGATTAAATTTAAATAGAAAAATTCTGACGAATCTGCGATTGAAAATTAGGTTCACATTAAAAATATTGGTAAAAGAAAGTATCAAAAGTATTTGACAAATTATTTATTGAAAAACGATAATCAAAATTTAATACCTGGAAAACAGAAAGACAAAAAAAAAGAGAATGACGAAGTGCCAGAAAACGATGCAAACAATTAAAATGCAGACATCTTTAAATAATCATTAGTTATTTTTTAATTATAGGTCGCTAGTAGTAAATCAACAGCTGTAAACTGAAAGAAATAACAAGAATGAATGTCGTCAAAACGAAGAAAGCGAATTAGTTCCTGCTGAATTCTAACAGCTAAACTTTTTCCACTTTCTGGAAAAATGTAATTAATTTCTCGTCCCTTAAATGGTCTAAATCGAATTAAATTTAATTGTACCAAACCAGCCGCAAATTCATGGCTTAGCTAAAAGAATTAATATCTATTAAGATATCGATAGAATTCCATTGTTGAAGTTTTCTACAGGAATCTCCGTTATCTTTTCGTGTTAATTTGGAAAAGATCTTAAATACACAGTTTTAGGATGTCTTTATTCCTGAAATATGCATTCCAAGTTTTAAGAAGAGCCAGTGATTCAAATATTTATTAGGGTGAGAAATACAAAGACACAAATGTAGACTGAGTGACTTGATGATTCTTACTTTCCAAGGACAGGAAAAACAACGAGTACAGAATTCGATAAAGCTATTGATAATGAAAGAAAGATGGGATTCCAGAGCGTGGTTCTGCAAACTATAGGAAATGAAAAACAGATAGAAAAGATAGAAAAATACTAGCAAGATGAAAGAGGAATTAAAAGATGAATGAAATAGATACTGAGTGGCATGAATCTAAGAGAGAAATATCGAAGAAAAGCTGACGAAATTTAATCTTCAGTCTTCAATCGGTGAAGACTGGGAGTGAAAAAAACACACATACAAGCCAGGATACTGCCGAAGGGAATTTGCCCTAATTTCAATAAACTGATTCCGACAAGATCGACGAAAGAGAATGAAGATAAATATGTTTTGTTTTCCCCAGAATAGGACAAAAAAAATTCCTTCCTCGAATAAAAGATTCTGTGATGGTATCTTTAACGTGAAGGTTATATAAAGTTTCAACATGTTTGGAAAAAAGAACGATGTAACTATCCATTTCATTAAACTCCTTAGATTCGAAAGGAACAATTAAACTTGCTTCAATTTAACTAATACGTGGTTTTACTCATTTTTAATTGATTTTACTTCATGTTACTCAGTATTAATCAGAAGATCTTTCGCTACCTTTCATTAAAATTTGCTTCTATTATTTCTATTTTTAAATTTTCCATTTCAGATAACTGTTTCATCTGCTTACTGAACTAAAAAAGGTAAATTTCTAACTCCCAAGATTCGGAATTTTAGATAGAGTGCTTCAAGTTAACATCATTCTGAACGAAAAAAAACACACTCTAGAATAGGGTTTTTTGGGCGTGCTTCTAATTCCTTTGCATCATCCGACCATTCCTTCATATTTAATTATTCATTGCCTCCACATCTAAGAGACAGTGGTTTGGTGAATTGGTGCCACGACGACTTAAGCTCTTATTTAACAACTTCTCATTCATCCACGAATCTCAAGTAGTGGGAAAAGAAGTAGAAGACGGAGTGCTTACTCTATGAAATTTAATACAGTTCATCTTCAAAGAACATTTCAAAGATTTTGTTATTCTATCCTTTGCTACGTTTAAATTCCTCAACTCCAATAACGAAATTTTAAAATTTGAAATCGCATATTACATTTGAATGTTAAGTTCAGGTTAAGGACGTAATTAATTCTTGATATTGTTGGCTATTGATGGCCATCTTTAAATTGATTACTGTTGAATGATTAATTACAAAAGAAATGATGTTGCAATAATTGTTTTTTTGACATTACAATAAATTCCTATTTATATATTTTCCGAGGTGCGTTTGAACAGGGTCTCACCCCTCGAAACTTTAATTTCAATTTCCATTGTAAATATAAGTAATAACTATCTTATTTTCCCCTATAATGAAATATTTTGTTTCAGTCTTGTAAACGCTAAGTCTCTCCTCGCAGCCAACAGATGGCACCACAAGTCTATTCCGCTTTAATTTATGAACAAGTCTAATATGGAATCTTCAGTTGACCACTCTGAACACAAAGATG
>JAFIDM010002131.1:37292481-37343446 GCA_023159025.1 Thereuonema tuberculata
TACACTCTGCAATCCATTGATTGGTCAGCGATCCACGATCCTGATTGATGCTATACCTACAGGGTCAGCAATCTCTGCTTAAGACTTTCTTTTAATTGGTGTAATTTTGTATAAAAACTTGATTCCATATTTGTTTGTCAGCACTGAGGAAGAAATGCAGATGTAAGCATTTCGAAACATGTATGCTCATTAAATTTTAATATGTCTTAATTTTTTAATTTGTGTGTTCTAGCCTTTTTTTTTTTAAATAAAGAAACAATATTCGAAAAATATTATTTCGAAAAAGACACTAAAAGAAAGCTATTCGTAATTGCAGAACGGGTAGAGCAAGAATTCCAATCATGTCAACATACTAGATGGCAATACAAGAAAATCGGAAGATGTAGATGTTGACTGATCTGACTGCAGACTGTTGGCAGCCTCGCTCCCTCAATTCTTATTACAATAGTTAAGAATCTAATCTTGTAAGACTTTTTTTATTATTCAGATGTAACAGGCCTATTTTCCCATCATTTGGTTTCCACACCAGGAACAGGGTTCGATTCTCATTACGAACCTCTCTTCTAAACGCATTCAAAAAGTATTATTTTATTTCGAAAAACTCATACTTTTTCTTATTTTAAAATATCCTCAAAATCACTAAGAAGCTATTTCAACTCAAGTTTGAGCTTTTTAACCACTTAAGTAAACCATTTAGTTTTTTAAGGAAGATGTAGTTCATAGATTAAGGTATTACAATACGTAATTTCTATTAGAAATTAAATCTTTTTGTATTCCTAATAATAAAGGAAGCACCTGACAACGATCCCGACGATTTGTTTCAAATTTTTAAAATAAGTTTAGACCAACGTCTGAAACATAACCTTTTCTTTAGCAAAACCGCACATGCGCAGTTATTCATGTTTTACGTTTCGTCAAAATTGTCATTGTTTTTCTGCAGTATTATAGATGCCTAAAACATCTTCTTTGTATTGGAAAATGTGCAATAAAAAGTATGAGAAAAAAACGATAATAAAAAGAGAGAGCGTAGCCAGCAGAGTCAGTATGAGAGTAGCCTCAATCACATATTTGCTGATGGTATTCTCCGTTTCCGGACAGCAGTCGACTGCCTTCGGAGGTGGCTTACATTTAGGTGGACAAGGAGGATATTTGGGTTTACATTTCGGAGGACAACGTGGTGGTTTACGGCAGCCTGGTTAACAGGATGCTGGTGGACATGGCGGTGGGCATAGCGGTGGACGTGGTGGTGGACATGGTGGTGGACATTCTGGTGGGCAAGGTGAGGACAACAGGCCATATCGTCGTCGTTATCACACATTTTCCGATACGGGATTCAATCGATAGTTTTAGAAAAGACCAAAACTTTTAAAAAAATCCGGGTTTCACTCGTGACAATTTTGGAAATGGAGAAGATCGAATCTAGTAGTCAGAAATACAATTTTTGTTTTTCAAATTTTCCATTTTGCGTTTTTTTTGTGTTTTTAATTCCAATTGATTGTATTAAAACATGTTGTCCAGATGAGGTGTAACTGAAGGTGTTTCCTCCGAAGGCAGTTGACTGCTGTCCGGAAACGGAGGATACCATCAGCAAAAATGTGATTGAGGCTATTCAACACCATAAGTGTGGTGACGGATCTACACTGTAGGAGATCAAGATGTACATTCAGTATGAGAGTGTTAGAGGAACTCGCGACAGAGTTGTATTTTGTGATTCCTGTTGATAACAAATTAACAAACAGAAACGTGCGTTAAGTTTCACAGTGTTAATCAGCTTTCTTTCAATATTGGTTTGCAAGAATGCCATGTTGAGACCTATACTTCGCTTTCTTTTGTAAATGGTGCTTAATGTGTTTGTTTTATTGTACAACGTCATTATCTTTGAATAGAATAAAATCATTCAGTTACAGTTCACTTAAATTTTTGATTTCTCATTTGTGTGGGCCATGTAACTCATTAACTTCTTTCTCGTTCAGCTCGCATACCTTGTTTGTAACAGAATAGCAACTAAATTTCTGTGATTGTGCCGAAACGTAAGCACGAGCAACTGCGCATAAGTCTATTTACGAATATAACATAGAGAGGTTCTGTCTTAGACATCTATAATAGAAAAACAAAGACAATTTTGACGAAATGTAAAACACGAATAACTGCGCATCCTTGTGAATGAAAAGCAGGCAGAGTTGTGTTTCAGACACTGTCAAAATATATTATTAATCAAAATTTGAATGAAATCTGTGACATCGTTGTAACTTTATTTACCTGAGAAGTCCCTCAAAGAAATAGTTCACTGTTTTTGTCAAACTGTGAAATAATTCCCCTCAACGAAAACAGATTTCAGTATCCAGTTCTTAAGCTACTTAAATCCATTAAAAAAATGTGTGATTTTTAGACTGATTTGGCCAGGAAATTAGTTTTACGGCGACGAAGTTTATATTGAATCTAAGCCTTGATCAGAAATTGTAATGCTGAAAAGTAATTCCTAAATAATACTTCTATTAAACTTTACTCGATAGACTGTTAAAATAAACTAATTTGCAGTATTTTCTAATTCTCGTTGAAAATAATATTTCTATTGAATTATTTTTCTTCCACGGAAACGAGAAACAGATTAACAAATTCTAATGCCATTTGGAAGCTACGACTTTATTTAAACTTGTTTGAAACACCTTTAAATCTCAAATCTAATTAAGTGGCAAGCGGGTTAAGATAGAGTTGCCCCTGATGAGCTGTTGTTCGGATTTAGAAAAAAAGAGGCGCCTGATTACTTGGTAAATGGATTTTCCCTTAACAACAGGCCAATAAATGCTGCTTTCTAAGACTTCCTGTCCATTATGTTGTAAACTAAGAAACTAAGATAAGACAAAATTGGCAATTGCAAGGAGTGGATGAAAGAAAATTAAATAGAATGAATTAAGTTCATTATGAGAAGAAGACATTTTGTGAAAATTGGCAATTATTTTGCTTAAGGTAAAATAGCAGGAAATCTTGAAGAAACATGTGTGTTCTTTTATAGAAACTCCTACTTTTAAATCTGATTATTAAATTTGTTCAATTTAGGTTTTTGATGATAACGTTAATACAAGAAAATATAAAATTATTCAAGAAAAATTAATGTTATTGTCATTACCTTAAAGCCGTTAAACGCAATCATTTTTCATTTTTATGCTGAATCATATAAGTTTTTTTAGTAGGATTTAAGAGAAGTACATCTAAGTAAGAGATCAATTCTTATTATTTTATTATTTTTATTTATTATTATTTTTTAAACTTTTACAGAATTTTGACTCAATTAGGGGGTTGAATAAGTTACTAAGATATCTTTTACTAACATCTATTCCTGGAAACTGAATAGAGTGAATGGTTTTTCTGCCTCTTTTAAACAGTAATCCATTATTTCAATTCGTTTCACCTCATGTTCCCGGAGATCATTTCATCAATGCAAAAGTAAACAACGACAGTGATCATGCTTTCCTTTCTACCAGGTCACCTCTACAATAAATAATGATGATAATTAAAACACAAAGACACAATGTATTCTGTAAGTGATACAGTAACTGTTATTTTGAATGTATTAAAATACCCAAGATTCATTTTCTCAATTTCAAATATCTTTTCACGAAAAATGAAATTTTTTTAAATGAACTCTTAGAATTTCAAAATTTTCTGCTAGCTTATTCATTGTTGCTGCTTGATACAATTGCCTTCAAGCTCTCAATACGACTTCGAATCTACTACAATTTCGAAAAAAAAATCGAATGCAGATTTTTTTTTTTATCAACACTAGTCTATGATAAAAATCGGTTATTTGAAGTTAAAATTTTTTATATTTTAAAAAAACCCATAGAAAACTATGTAAAGAAAAAGCATAAGAAAAAAATATACATAAACCATTTAATATATGGGTGGTTAAATTTACTAAATGACATTTACTGAATAAAATTTATATATTTTCTAAATGTCTTTGTTTTTTGTTTAATTTGTTACGCACAAATTATTATAAATCCTGAGATAAAGTTACAAAACTTATTGACTGAAGAAACATTACAAACAAAAGATTATCTTTAAAATAAGTTAAATCAATGATTCATTAAGATCTTTTGTTTGTAATCTTTTTTGAAAAATTTCTATTTTTCTTTAGTCTAACAAATTTACTTTTTTTTAACTTTCACGTTTTTTGTATCTGTAGTAAAGTCTATTGCTATCTTTACTTTGAATTTGAGCATGGTTTGATGTTAATCTACTTTTATCAAATGGAGACCGATTGTTATAAGGATTATTCTATTTTTCTATTACACATCAGGTAATTGAATTTTAGTCGATTACCACTTATAATATCCAAGTGAATGCTTGCATTATTATTCTTCGTCTTTAATGAACATTTCTCACGATTTGAATATTTAAGTGTTCTTTTTTTGCTTGTCTTCCTGATTTGTGATTATGTGATTCTGTACAATATATCTTTGTCACAAAAGAACAAAATGTAATTGGACTCTGGAATGAGAGTCAATTACGACAGCAATTTATGTGTTTGCTGCTCGCACGTAGCTTTATTATGACTGCAAAGGTCTTTGTTCTTTCTAACATAATGGTACCAGGATCCAACTATCATTTATTCAAAGCAAGCATTTGAGTTAATTATAATTCAGATCTATCATTAATCTTTCCATGATTTTTTCCCATGTCTGACACTGTTTCCGAAAATATTGCAGAATTTCGTAGACAGACGACAAATTAACAACTGTACATTATTTATGAGCCTTAATTTGGAGCTACATACAGCATGGTATCACTGTTAATTAAAACTGAGGGGATTTAAAGAAATGATTCTAAATCTAGACTGCGACATCATCTGGTAGCCACTTTAATATAATGCTTTATGGTGTACAAAACTGAATTCGACATTTTCAGAGAGGCATAAATCTCACGTATGCATATTGTAAGATAGTATTCAAAAGATAAAAGCAAATATTTCTGTTTTTGAACTATACACTTTTAAACTTTGTTAATATAGGCCTAACACAGAAATTATTATTTGAAAGGAATTAAATCATTCAACTAAATATTAAATATTGTTTTTTTTTTTTTACTTGGTCAAATAATTAGCCCTGTTATTTCCACAAATTTATAGTATCAAATTAGTCAAATCGATTTACATGAAATAAAAGTATTAGAGTATTAGCTTACAGATTATTCTCAGAATTATTATTATTATAGAATGTGTCGTGGGTATAAAATTTTTTGAAAAAATCGTTGGTTTTTTTTATTATCCTGTCGAAAGATAAAGATGAAAAATGCCAATAAAAAACCATATCAATGTTTCTGTGAAGATTTTTACATATAGTAAAAATATAGTTTTTATGTAGTTTATATAGTTTAGCTTTTATGTAGTTTAGTAATATAAGTTAATTTTATTCTTTTATTCTTTATTTTTCCTAAATTCCAAAAGATTGATTGAAATCTTTCCTCTGCGAAACTCGAAGGGTCAGGTTTGAGTTTTATACATATGTAAACATATATATATATACTTGGATAGATAAAAAGATATTTAGGTAAATAGATGATTGATATTGTTAAGCTATTTATTGTATATATGACTCTAATTGAACATAAAAATTGATAGGACATTTCATTTAAAAAGCATGTTAAAATGCTAAAGAATTTATGTTTTTCAGCTGGTTGTTTATGTTCCAACCAGATAGATTTCAAACTTAAAAATGAATAACTGTGTCTAAAGCTACCCGCACACGAGGGAGCTTTTGCTGTGCAACTCGAGGAAATTGAGGTGCACAGAAAAAGCTGCATGCGACTGTCAGGGCGCAAACGATGCAACATTGTTAGCGCCGCCGTGCGGACAACAAACGAAGCACACTACGAATTTGAATGACATCACTGGACATGACGTCAAGGATACTGCTGTGATATCGTTCCAAAACTAAATATTTGTGATTTATTTTAAACATATGAGAAATATTTTTATAATATTATTAGCCGGTATGTAATCGCAGTTGATGGCAATAATGCGATTCACGAATAACAACGACCAACAGCCAATAATAATCCATTGCTCACTGAAACAATGACGTCACGTGGCAGTTTCCGGAAATGATGAATGAGCGAAACTCCGCTTGCGATGTGAAATATTCAAAAAATCTAGGTTTTTCAAACGCTATGCTACATTCTACCGCATTAAATTACTGCAGTTACATATAAACTGTATTTATGTGTGAAAGAAACTCGAAATAATCTGATATTTTTGCTGTATTCGCGATTCGCCCATCTGAAGCGAAGGAAAAATGTTTCGACGCCATGTTTCTTCCTTGGGCCGACGTCACGAGTGACGTATTCCAACGCTGCACTGTGATTGGGTAATTCCATGCAGCTTCCAGGCAACTTTCCGTGTTGCACCGCCGTTCTGTGAAGCTTTTTTTCCATGCAACTTCCATGCAACTTGGCCCATGCAGCTCAAAAAACCACTCTAGGCATCAAGTTGCAAATGCAACTCGGCCAAAAGCTCCCTCGTGTGCGGGCTACTTTATTACAGCGTTTCTATGTAACACTGATTAACTCAGTTGAATGTTAAAATGCTTTGTATTTGATTTTCAATATTACACATTTAATGCAAAGACTTGACAAATGCCAATACCACTTCATTTGCTTCAAAAAAGGAAGGAAAAAGTATAAGATTTAAAATTATTAGATGGTCTGCCCATGATCAGATAAGTGATAAAATATTATGATAGTGTTCTGAAAGTATTCGGACGAATATTTAGATAACTCTTTTGAGACAAGAAGTAATAAGAAATTAAAATTAATGTAGAATTTAAAAAAATATTAAAAAAACTTCAACATCACAAAAAACTTCAACTAAAATAATAATAATAATAATAATAATTGTTAATCATTAGAGTGAATATTTGGTCTAAAGACTTCGTTTTTACATCATTCAGTGAAGTATCAATGTCTTAATATAAAAGTTACTAAACATTCCCTTGATTTTTAACTTTAGATGCAAAAAGATTTCTTACGAAAAAGTTTTAATCTCCGAAAACAAGTCTCTGAGTAATTGAATAATTCTGGGACCGTCAGTTCACATTTTTTCGGAAAAGGAACTAATCAAGTAAAAACAATAAAAGATTATACAGTAATTAGAAAAAGGATTTCTGAAGTGACATTTACCTTTTTGTTTTGGCAACTAATAAGTCTCTTTGTTTCAACCTGAGTTACTGAAATGGCGAAACTACCAAATCAGCGTTCGGAAAGACGAAACGGCCGTCCTAGAGTTCTCGTCTT
Source organism: Thereuonema tuberculata (assembly GCA_023159025.1). Classification (NCBI taxonomy): domain Eukaryota; kingdom Metazoa; phylum Arthropoda; class Chilopoda; order Scutigeromorpha; family Scutigeridae; genus Thereuonema; species Thereuonema tuberculata. The sequence goes on from JAFIDM010002131.1 coordinate 37,299,772, forward strand.
TTGAATTATTTTTCAAAAATCTCTCCTTTGTTTATTTTTATTTTCTTTTGTAATGAAGTCTTAACCCTGTGAAGTGGAAGGTCGAGGATTTGAATTATAATTACTGTAAATTAAATATTCAGCATTTAAGAAGCCAGTTGTCTTGATTAAATTTTGAGTATTTTTTTTTAATTCTTAATTTACATTATATCATACCATTGAAAAGTAAAATTAAATCAGAATTTCATATCATATTTAATCGTAATATTTGCTTTCCTTTTTAGAAGTATTAAATATTTATATGAAAGGGAAGAAAATAATGTGAACAAATGAAAAAACAAAAATAACATGCATACTTGAAGAAGAATGATTGCCAAAGAAACCCACTTTCATTTAAATTGTGTACGCCACAGGAGAAATGTAATTTTCTAATGAAAGAAATATCTACAAGATGTCGCTAGTGTATCAATTTTAAACGTTTCTAATTTCATCCTTTTTTCAATTGATTACGATTAAATCATTACAATGAAATGATTTCATATTTTTTCAAATCTTAGATCATTAGGATACTATTATACTTAGATTTAGGAATGTAAATCTATGAATTTACGAATTTTTATGAAAAATTACTGATTAATAAAATTTGAATCCGCTAATTATTTTTTCAGATATTGAAGAAATCATTACGGTACATAAAATGATTCTACAAATATCATTTTTGTAGATGACATTGAATCAGAAAGAAGATTCAAAATTTTGCAAAATGTCAAATTTAATTTATAAAGGATTTGCATCCTCATACAAAAATAATTTTGTTGTTAACAAAACCATTTGATAAGAGTTTTAAAACAATGTGGCATTGTAAAGTTGTTTTGGTTGAAAGCTTAATTAATATTTACTATCACTGCATTGCAAAATTCTTAGCTTTAGATTTTAGCAGGGTATGTGTGGATTTAAGAGTAGACGTTATCGTCCAGACTATTAATTTAATAATGAAGTTATTAATGTATTTATTACCTAAGAAATGATAGTCCTCTTTTAATATCATCCTGCTATAGAAATAGCAGAGTTGTTTGTCAAATATTATCATTAGATATTTTAAAGCGATGTTACAGTTTAACTTTTGTGCTAGTATCAATAAATATAATATTGAAAAACTTGAAATTTTTTCTTGTCACTACATTGTTATTGTGTCATATGAAGTTTTTAGTAATTTTTTTTAAATGTATTTTCTTTAATAAAATTTAATGGCGTGCTTGTAAAGATACACTTTGTCAATATATAAATATACAAAAAATTCGACAATCAGAACATTTCATGATAGTTTCACTGATCTTACAATTTTACGTGAACTGTAAGACATTAAAGAGTAAATTGATATTTTTTTTTTATTTTTCTTGAACCAAAACATACAGCATTCATTTAGATTTTTTTTTTTGTCTATTTATCTGCTTGTGGAAACTAAGTCGAAGTTGGCTTCATTTTCGTCAAGTATGCTCTACGGCAACAAGACTGAAATTTATCGATCAACTTCAAAAATAGAGATGGTTTTAATTTAAAGCTATTCTAGGAGTAGCTCTTTTCAATTGACGTCCAAAGACTGAAACTAATTTAGGGAAAAGGCATTGGTACTCACTAATATATGTGGTTTTTTTTTGTGGTTTTTTTTTTTTTTGATGTTCAAGGAGAAAGGTCGCCAATGAGGGACTCAAGTTGTATCAAAACAAAAAAGAAAGCAGCTCATTTAGTCCAACGAAAAAACAAAAACATAACTTGCAATAGAATGTGGTAATTTCCATAAAAGTATTCTTATCATGAGAGATCTCATCTAATATTCTGATTAGTCTAAACTTGGGACGATATTTCAACCAATATATTTAATAATTATATGTAACATAAAAAATTAATTCAAGATTGGAATCACTCTCGCTTAAACGTAGAAAAATCATTGAAATTTGTGATAATTATTGAAATTCAAAAACGAGGCTTATTGTTAGCATTGCATTCCTCAACTTTAATATGCATCTAATGGAAGGGTTTTCATTGTTTTTTTATTTTTTTTATTTCTTTATTTTCTGTGCAATTAAACTTTTCATTAATAATTCACCGACTAAAATGAACAAGAAGTTCCTAAAAGTACTTAAAGTCTGTTTTCTTTAAAAAGTTATTCTGTTTTTCTTTCTTTAATAAAATGGAAGCAATACAAACACTCCACTTTAACAAAATTTAAAAATTCAAGACTTCTGAAATACAAACAGAATCTTCAATTTTCTGAAAATAAATTAATCAGGAAATTAAACTGAGAACTTCTGTTACTTTTCTTCAATAGAGTCACAAAACAGACTAAAATGCCTTCGACGGGGTTAGAAATCCAATGGTTCTAATTTATAAATTTAAATAGCCTTTCTGTGAGAATATTTGTCACCTTTATACATTTGCACACACACATAAGACCACTTGCCCCCTCTGCAATTTAATATATAGTAATTCATCTAATTTTCTTCTTGTAAGAGGACTAAAAGATATTTAAACAAGGTAATTAATGCTTTTAGACAGTGTCAAAAGCAAAGCGGCCCCATAATATGTACAATTTTATAAACAAAGTTTATAAACAAAATTTTATCGGAAGCGATCAGATGGTAGTCGGCGTTATGCTTCAGCATTTCTTTCTCGCTCTCTGTCTCTTGTCTATGACTTACAGCGAGACCGTTCTTTACACAAGCGTGAAGCTTCTCGCTTTGCATCAGCATCTCGTTTTTCCGCATGTCGAGACATTTTTTCAATTTCAATCACAACAATCGCAACGATTGCTTCTTTTGCATGCGCAACAATCACATTTATAATGCAGCTCTACAACAATCACAATAAACGCAACAATTGAGTCTTTTGCATTAGTAACAATCACATTTATAATCGTAAGGAAATTAAAACAATTCCAAGTTTCTTTTTTTTTTAAGCAACCCATTTTTAGCGAACCACGCCTTGTGGGGTGAGGGAGTGGGCCTACAGGTCTGAGTTTTTGGACGTGGCTACCTATTTTTTGATGCTGAACACAATGGTGAAGGTTTCATTCTAATATCGTTAACCGTTTGGCCACTACAGAGTGTGTAAAAGTGTGACATCCAGCAAGCATAAATGCAAGAGCGGTCACCTATGGTTTACAGACAAGCCACTAAAAATCGTAAATTTTTATTAAGTTATTTTTTTTTCTTCCAATTAATTTATAGAATTTTATAGTATATGATACCTATAGTGCCGAAATACTTTCTCCCTCCCTGAAAACCTTACAGTGATAACCAATGTCTTCATACGTAAATTTTTTGATAGGGATCCATAAATTTTCAAATACAAAGGTCTTCTCCTGCCAGAAAATGTATAATTTCAGGAAGATCTGTTCATCTGGTGAAAAGTTATTTCGGTAGGAGAGAAATAACACTAGGACACATGGACTTAGGAACCCTTAGTACACCTAAGAAAGAAGGCCAAAAAAGAAACTTTTATCTGCGGTTGTAAGTAGACAAGGTTAAAAGAAAATTATCAAATATATGAAAAACATATTAATCTATTCTCCACAAGATTTTCTAAATTGGATTTAAATTACAATAAATTAAAACCCAATTAATTATAACCAATTAAAAATTAAAATTAACTTACCCGCAAAACTTAAGGCTTAACATTTAAATTTTTTCAATTAATGAAGGCTTCAATTAAAGAAAATTAGAATACGGCTATTTTCAAACAGATATTCTCTGATGAGTTCACCTGGACCGTTCTCATTGTATGGGGTTATTAAGGAACGAATCAAAAGCGCTTCCTTCTTTCATCATATTTGTTGGCTGACGTGGTTGTTCACCTTAAATCCCTTGGGAAATATTTGGAACATGTCTACTTTTTTTTTCGCAGTGAAATAAAATAGAAGAATATTATAATTATTATTAGAAATAAAATGCTGGAATGCTGATATTATTGATTATTTATCCTATTATTTATTCTACATTCCTGTAGAGTACTAAATCAACAGCCTAAAGTAATATTGAAATATTTTTAAAGACCTTATGAAAGAAAGGATTTTTATTTTAAAACTTTTTTTCATAACTTCGTTTTCATTTATGGTTCTAATAGAGAAAATGGGTTAGAAAATGTCTTCTGAAATTAGTTACTATGGAAACTTTTACAATAATTTTTCTGACCTTGAACATCAATTTCAGAAAATGTAGTTTGATCAGGTTCTATACAAATATTAAATACAGTCGGACCTCTATTTAACGAAGTCGCTAAATCCCGAAAAAAAGTTCGTTATATGGAAAATTCGTTAAATAGAGATTCACCTTTTAAAATTACTTTAAACTACATAAAACAGATTTAAAATACATAAACATTAAATATTATTAAAAAAAGTAATAATTTTAATGCCATACATTTCCATATGCGTACTTAAATTTTACTAATGAAGTCTGTTAATTTTGTCTTGAGTTTTCTTTTGAAAAAGTGTTTTCGCTCATAGTACGTCTCGCATCTTTGCAATGCCCTAAAAATCCCTTAAGTATTTTCTTCAAAGTGTAATTCGCGTCGGATTGTTTCAAGTGATTTTAGTATTTCATCATACGAAGGGTTTTTTTTTTTTTTTTTTTTATTTCTGCATCATGATCATTTCCATTTTGATCATCTTCATCTTCATCGCAATTCATAGCTGTATTGTTTTTATTTTTCACACTGTCTAAAATATCCGATTCAGTTAGTGTTTCCAACTTCAAAATCAAGTGAAAGATAATCATCAATCAGCACATCATCGTTAATTTCTTCGTTTTCCTTCAGCTGTATCCACATTTCTTTCATTTCCACTAAGGGAATATTAATAATAAAAACATTTCAAGGAGAAAAAAAAATAGTTCGTTAAATAGAAAATGCACTTCGCTATTTGGAGGTTATTTTAAGAAGAAATTAGCAAAATGTTCTTGGTTCCAAAGAAAACTTCGCAAAATAGAGAAATTCGCAATATAGAGGTTCGTTAAATAGAGGTCCGACTGTATTTGAATTATTAATTGCTTAAGTTAGAAAATTAAATCTTCAGAAGATCCATTAAATTACTGAAATTATAAAAAAAAAACAAGCTCTTTATAAACTTGTAAGTTATCATTAAAAAGGCTGAGCATTAGATTATAATACATTGGTACAAAGTTAAATAAGTTTATTAATATTTCAAAAAATTATTTGTCGTATCAAACGGTTTTATATGTGTATTTAAATCCAATAAATAAGCAATAAGATACATCAATAAAATATTTAAAAATTTATATATTTACAAATGTTTCATCCATTAAACATGGATTTTTTCAATGTTGAAAAAGTCCCTGTATAATGGATGAAATATTTGTAAATAGGCTACACGAATTTTTTGAATTTTATTAGTGTATCTTATTTCGTATTTAGTATTTGTTCTAAAAACTCAATTTGTCTAGATGCTTATAAGGAAGATCCTAATGATCTTGGGTAAAAATCTGACCAGAAAGTAAAGAACCATTCTCGGATCAATATAAAAACTTTCAATCAAGTGAATTACACTAAGTTTTTATTTATTTTTAACAATTGTTTATTTACTTATATCGGGTGGCCGTAGTTAAAGAGAAGGTGTTTAGACCCCAATTACCAAAACCCTATTGGACCAAACTCAACAAAATTTGGGAACACTATTTAGACCATAGGGTTTTGATTTCTAATGAAAAAAAACGGTTCAAAATATAGTTGGTTTTTCAAAATAAGGTGAAAAATGGCGCTGAAGCTAAATGTCTGGAGAAAATTCGGCGTAATAAATAAAAAAAGTTTATAAACAATATTAATTTTTTATTTGGCATCATTTACAGATGTGATTCAATATGTTTTCCTTGCAATTCGTCCATTTACTGTACTAAGCGAACAGCATTTCCTAAAGCAGAAAGCAATAGATCTCCAGTGATTTCTCTCACGTAGAGCGTTATTCGGTCCTTTAGCATTACTAAATTATCCACGCCTCCTTGGTACACCAAGCTTTTGAAATATGCCCAAAACCAAAAGTCACAGGGAGTCAGATCAAGTGAACGGGCGGGTCAACTCCTTTTAAATTCTCCATTAATTAGTCTGTCTTCAGTAAAATGCTGCCGTAAAGCTAGACGAACACTACTCGACCAGGTCGAGCGGTTTGAAGCGACATGCCTGAATAAAAACGTGTCTGATGTGACTTCAAGGTCGACCACGGTAGGGCATTCTTTCGCGAATCCAACTAATAGAGCGCAGAATTGAAATGCGTCACTGATGACATCATTTATAGTTTGTGCCGCTGAATGTTCTCAATTCAACTGCACTGAAAACCATCAAAAAGATATTCATTCGATAGAAACAATCCTTACACTGAAATACTGTATAAGCATCAAAATTCTATGCATCGGATTCTTTTGATATCTAAGTGCATTTTTTCCCTAGAATATATTACCCTCTTCAAAGAAATATATTTATTGTTAATCAATTTATATTATTTTAAATTTTATTAGAAATAAATAACCAAAATAATATAATATATCAAGTCTTTTATAACTAAGTATAGTAATAATGTAATTTTTAAAATTGCATTATATTTTCAGGTCTACTTGAACTGAATTTGATTTTCAGTTCTACTTGATTTTTGAACTTGAAGTTATCTTTTCTTATTTTCTAAGAAGCATGATGTAATATACAGTATATTAAGAAAATAAAAATAAATCGTTAAGTCTTAAATTCAAAAAATTACAGCTTTAGTAAACTATAACTTGTATCTGTATCACTTTGAGAAAATTATCTGCCTGAAATCTTAGTTATAATTAGGCCAACATAATATTTAAACAGAAATAGCTTTTTGTTGAAAGTAAAGCGAGGAAAGAGTTCTTTTTTGGGAAATGAAAGAATAGTTTGAAAATTCAGGTTTTTTTTTTCAAAAACCTGAATAGTCCAAAGTTCCACAGGTTCTAGTAGGAGGCCCTAGATTCGCCATCTGCTGAAAATCCAACATTTCTACTGCCAAAGATAAAAGTTTCAGCATGATAGATAGTCTACAGCATATGCTTAAAATAGCCAGTCCTTAAAGTATAGATTCATAGCCTGATGAAAAATTGAGAGTAATAAAGCCAGTCGGTTAGAGATGAATGATCCAATGTAAGATTGGCCCTTTTTCTTACGGACTGCGAAGTTGAAAAGAGAAGAAATCAGTCAAAATAAAAATCAACTATTCAAATTCATTAATACTACCAATTATTTAACTAATATATACTAATTTTAATACTATTACATATTTAATAATTGTATATAAGCTTCAGTACAGGATTTCACTTAGAATTTGATGATATATATTCAGCCTCAAATTAGAAGAGTATGAAATCTCATCAAACTTTTAACAAGATTACGAAGACCCATCTGTAGCACAAAATAATGATTGATTTTTTTTTTATATTATAAGAAGCAAGCATAGGTTTTCCACACGACGATTAGCCATTTAACAGTGTCAGTATCCGAGTTTTGCTCTGTAAAATAAAAAGAAAATAAAGTAAGAACACTGTAGACAATCACCTGGTTAGTTAACCCCTTTCCAGGAAAATGGATAGCTCCGTTCAATTATTATGAAGGAAAATTATTATTTTAATACACCTAAAAATGCACAGAACACGAATTTATTAAGAATAAAATAAAAACCAAAATACAGTATGAACTATGTAGACAATAACCTGTTACCGAGGTCCCTTGTCAGTCATTTACCCCCTACATGAGTTTTCCCGAAATCGAGATCTAGCTAAATTGCTTTCTCGCAACCAAAAACGGTAGATTCAGCCCATTTTATCAAAATTCTTAGGTCCGTTTCAAGATAAAATTTACAAGAATTGCTCGTATTTGATTTGATAATTTTAAAACACACTATAAAAAACATTGATTCCTATCGCACAGAAGAAAAGAAATAATTTCAATTGCAAGGATAACAAAAAAAAAAGTTCTGTTGGTTATGCACTTTCACTCGATCATCCACTGTCACCTTCACAGTTTTCGAATCTTTTAACATAATTTCCATTTCTAACATAATTTTCATACCAGATGAAGGCCTCGCTTAATAGAGGCCGAAACTAGTCGTCCTTTTTTAATTTTTTAATCTTTTTAAAGACTTTTTATCATGACTTGTGCGTTGGCGAATTTTAAATAATAATTTCCATCATAATTCTGATTGTCAAGTAACAAAGAATTAAAAGTAAACAAAAAAAAATTGAGAAAAAAAGATTACTTGAATCTTAAAATTCTTGCATCGTACGCTAACTATCTAGTTTTTTGAAGTTATTACTATGATAAAATAAACAAGACGACGCGCTGATGGTTTGTTTTGTTTTGTTTTTTGTTTTTTGTTTATGTTTTTTTTTTGTGCTGCAAACGATAATAAACTGGTCTGTATTAAATTTAGTGAAACTGACAAGATCAAATTTCATCAAAAATTACTTTTATTTTTAATAATCAGACTTACAGAGAAACAAATGCTCAATAATATCTTCTTAATCATATCTTCTTCGAATAAAGTTGGATATTAAAAAGAAATATGGTAGTTAGTTGACTGCGAAAATTAAAAAAAAAAAATTAACAAGAACACGTCTAACAACTTTAAGAAATACAACCTTAAGTAAAGTAATAACATTGCGTTTTCAAGATTCTAGTTTAAGGAAAAATGATTTAAATCTCCAGATAAAACTGGAAAGGGTGGAAGTGGAGCGCACGCCATATCGAACAGAGAACAAATTCTTAGATTAAGTCAAGCAGGCGGAAGAAACAGTCATAAATCTTGTGACCGTATTTTACCTACGAATTCTTTGGAATGTAACTTTGCTGCAAGTGGTATTTCTTCACGTTGTAGATCCAGGAGTGGACGAATATATTATCTTTATAATACCTGCGAGGAGATTTACAATTCCCTAAATCAATGCTTTTTCGTTTCTCTGCTTTCAGTTAAATGCGTATGCGGATCAAAAGACTTTTGCCAAGAAATGGTTCTGTTTATCGCATAAGGATTTGTTTATTAGAATAATAAAAAAGTAAAACTTGCTCTGAAATATTTCCGTGTAGAAGCTTGCTCCAATAAATCCTATCATAAAATTTCGAAACAAAATATTAAGTCCCATTCAGAATTTAAAGATCTGTGCTCAATAACTACATGTTTTGCATTTGTTGAATTTATTAGATACATTTGGAGTATTATATTTTTTAGTAAAACAGCATTCATGAGTTATGCATGAAAAATAGAGAATTTATTGCTGCGTCTAGGGATAAAAAGAAGTAGCGCTTTAAAAGAAAATTGATCTATGATTTTTCCCCCTATCTATCTGTAGATGACAAGACTCAATCAGGTTTTAAGATATCATCAGTTACTTAATCCACATTCAATTCATAGTATTCCAATAACAGATGAATCATCTTTTTTTTTTAATTTATTAGAAATTCAGCAAAGAAAATCTCCACAATGAATATTATGATCAATGACAAAATTCCAATTTCATATCTCACCATATTTGCTAAAGATTTCAATTTCTGATTTCGCAAAAATTTGCAATCCAATTAAAAAAATTTCTTATTTTGAAGAAATTAAGAACGTTTGAGGCAATGGAAAGAATGAAAACTTACATAATATACGTTTTTGATTTTGTTTGTTATAGAAATTGTGAAGAAATTTCTGTAACATCTCTAAAGAAGTTGACTGATGGAAGGAACCAAACTGGTATGATGAGAAATTGCGAAAATGGCGCCATCTGGTATTAACTTAAGAATTAATGGATGTTTTGCTCCAACGATTATTACAAAATCTAAAACAATTCCTGACACAAAGGAATAACGTACTGATGCTGAATAAAATGATCTGAACACATTTGGTTCCCCTGGTCATTATAATACACATTGATATTAATATAAGGCAAGACTGAAGAGAAATGAAAAAGAGATACCATTTTTACAATAAATTTAATGATGTGGTTAAAAGTTGCGAGTGGTGCCCATCATGGTCAAAAACTAGAACTAATGTTTATTTTGCCAAATTGCATATTCTGCTTTCAAAAAATATGAAACAACAACGGAAATTTTGTAGATTGGGAAATGCAGACTGTAATTTTATAAAATTTAGAAACAAAAAATGTAATATCAATCTTGAAAATACCGTAGATTAAAAGAAATATAAAGCCCATCAGAAAATAGGAACATAAAACATTTAAGACAGTTTACAATTGAACTTTTGCAGTTTTGTTTTCATATTCTGAGGTCTGATAGAACAACTATTAATTATTATTAATAATTAAATAATGAAGTTGTTTCTTAGAAACAAAGTAATGATTTCGCATGGCAGCATATATCAAACATGTATATTGACTGTTTTGATGAATACACCAGATGTGACATGAATCGCGGTGAAGGAATACATATCATGGTACCAGAAAGGCAACCATTCCTGCTGGATGTTTGAGGTGGATCCCTGTTTGCCACAAGCTTTCAAGAATGGCTTAAGATTACAATTAATTACAAGCGTAAATAGAATGCACAAAGAAGCAAATTATTAGCCCAAACTACTCAATAATTAAGTAACTAAGAATTAAGTAAATAAGAAAGTAGAGTAGTTCTATGGAATCTCTTCTTATTTTGTCTTGTTAGTATTTTAAAATTTTAAAGGAATAGAAATGCGGAATGGAAAAGGAATAGAAAGGAATAGAAATGTGGACAACAAAGAAACACAAACGATTTTTATTAATATTTTTAAATTATTTTATTTTTAAGAAAAAAAGTAAACAGACATGCGTATCATTTGTGCTCTCATGTCAACAAAATTCTCTTTTTCTAATCTTGCGATTATTTAGAATATTTTTAAGTTATGTATGTATTTCAGTAGTCTATATGTGTGTGAGGGTATATCAAGGACCCCTTTAATGCAAACAAATATCGTAATAATCTAAACAGACGGTTGATATTTTTGTAAACTTAATACCCACTTAATATAAGCGTAGGTAATTGAAGTATACCAATAATTTAAAAAAATAAAGCTGAGATAATCAAGCTTCAATGGGATTAATTTTATTGTCCAACGTGAATTAGATTTTAGTGCTTGTAACTTCACTTTATGGGCGCGTTTACGTTGTAGGACCAAATACATTGCCCTTAAATAGTTTGAAGATTAATGCAATGATCTAAATCAAACTTCCTGCTTAAACGTTTAGTTATCGTGTTTTGATATCTATAGCTCCATAGTAAAGTTGTCATAATTCTCCTTTTCTATAGAGCCATAAAGTTCATAACTTGATGATCAATTAAAACAAATTGATGAAAACAAAAAACTGCATCACAATAATTCGAAAGTGTTTATGATACCTTTTAGAAAAATCATAAGGCAGAAAACTATCTTGAAATAGTGAATTATCTCAATGCCTAAATTAGAAAAAACCTTAAATTAGATTTTATTGAAACACCCTTCTGGTCAAAGTATTTCACAGTTATCAGATAAGTAGACATCTCAATCTTTGTTCTTACAAATTAAATTGTTTTAAAACTGTTTGATGTTATGTCATAAATCAATATTTATTAATAAAATGACAAGACGTAGCAACACTTTATTCTAAGAAGAATTTATTGTTTACAAATTCAAAAGTAGAAAAGTATGAAAATAGCGTTGTTAAAATGTGAAATAAAAAGATAAAATTTAATTAACAACATCAAAAAATAATTATTTGCTTGAAATCCTTCATTTAAGTTTAATTTGAACTAATAAAATAAACAAAATTTGCGTTATTTACGAAGTCGAAATTTTCTTTTTCCCTTCTTGTTCTTTCCCCTGTGGATAGCATGTTTTCTATTGTCTGTTGATGGACAGACCTCTTTCACCTTTCTGCCTTCGGCAAATCAATACATCCCCTATGAGCCAGCCACGCACATCAAAAAGGCAATGGAAGAGCGCACCAAGGAATACTCGTGATGCCCTGCCTTCAGCCACAAGCAAGCCAAGGCAGCCCTTAAGAATTCAATCATTAATCAATTTTCGTATTTAAGAATTTATTTTAAATATTTACTCTTATTTGGAATTTCATAGTTACTAGAATTATGCTAAGGTCTAATATAGAAAAAAAAAATAAGCCTTAAATATTGTCCTAAAATACGAAAATAATGGCTGATAGAGTTATTGTTAAGATATGATTAGATTTTGAGATTTTTGTATCTAGGAAGCTATACAATTATGGATCAATGTATTATCCCAATAAATATATCAAAAGTTAATTTTGAATTAAATTTTAGCTTCTTCTATGAGTTTTTTTCTAAGATGTGATCAATCTTTCAGAAAGTCTGACACTCTACAAATCTATTTAAATTTTTTTCTTGCAAGTTGATAACATAATTGCAAGTATTTTTATTAATTTCGGCTACAGACTTTATTAATTTTTTTCTGTTTCATTGCTACTGCAATCTTGAATCCAATTCCTATAATAATAATTTTTTGGTAATCAATTTTTACTTTAAGTTCAAGGTTTTTACCATTAATAGGTCGATCCCAATCAAGAATTACCTGAACCAATCATTTGAATAATATTGTTGTTTTATTATTATTGATATTACGGTAATTTTAGAGAACTGTTTTAAAAAAATTATTCAAAGTGAGACATAAGTGAGTTCATAAGTGACATTTTGGCAATTTTAATCTTTTAATGAATTTTAATTTATCTTTCTCGTAATTCTTGTAAAATAAAAAGCTTGCTCGTAAATCAAAGCCAATACCTATCATTGGAAACTGTCAATACACAGTGAAGTTGTCATTACTACTATTCTACCCATTTCAACATGAGTAAAATTTTCTTGATCAGGCTAAGGAATAATGGATGAGGGATCAAATGATTAATTTTTTTTTACTTATTTTTTCAACTTTCAAAAAGGAGAAAGGCCATAGTTGTATATCAGAGATTTTAATACCCTTTTGTGAGATAAAAATACTCAAGACATACTTCAAAAATATACTGGGGTTTGGGGTCCAACAACCTACTGTTTCCGAGATCTTTGATGTTTTTGGGAGTGTTTTTCCATCTTAGCTGCCTGTGTCGCTGAAGAAAATCAGATCAGTGGTGGATGATTTTTCACTAACGATTTTTCAGTTGAAAACCACAGAGCAATAAAAGGGTGACTTGATGCCTCCAGCAGGGCAATAAAAGGGGGCTGAAAGAGGGAAATTTAGAGTGTATTGCTAGAAGTAGCGTCCGTGCACCTCCAACTTTTTACTAAGTGGGTTTTTTTAGTCAGTGGAGAGGATGGGTCCTGTTTCATTGACGTCTCCTCGGCTGCGAAACAAAAGCGAATACGCATTTTTTTCAGTTTTTTTTTTTTTTAACTACCTTTTCTTTTATATTAATGCAATTTTGTTAATTTTTCCTTAATTTTTTTTTTTTTAATTCTCTTTTAAATTTTTACCTTTTTATTTCCCCTTCTTTATGCTTCTGCTTCTTTATTTCTATTTCGGTTGTTTGTTTGTTTTTGTTTTTTCTTAGGCAGAAATAAAAATACAATTAAAAATATATAAATATCTTTTTATTTTTTTTTAATGAAAATTACTTTTAATTTAGAAAAATAAAACCTACATATCTGAACTTTTTTTTTGGTTAAATGAAGATAGAGATAACCTTAGAATTGTTATCTCTATCTTCATTGTACAAATTTACAATTAATACAAATAATTTTGTATACCTCACTGGTTCTTTTCATTATTAAGATATAGAAGATAGAAGGGAAGGGACTGAAGGGAGTGGATGCTGGAAGGAGTTAGATAGCAGTGCTGTAAAGTTTCGAACAAAAAGACCGAAAGAAAACTGCCAAGACACATGGGGAGAGGGGTTAATCGGAAAAGGCTTAAGGCGCCCGTTGAGAGATGAGTGACAGGGAAGAAAGCCTACAAGCCTCAACGTGATCTAGAAGGGATTTAAACGATTTAAATTATATCTAAGGTATTTAAAATTTTCATTTTAAACAAGGAATTTTGTTTGATTAAAATCAGTACAGCAATGCATCAAATCTACTATAATGAAAAGAAGGATTTATTTAAAAATTATTATAATTCTTCTTCTTTTTCTTCTTCTTCTTATTATTATAAAAATATTTGCATTAATTGTAAATTTCAAATAAAAATATCCTAATAATATTAGAATTTTTACTCTTTGTTCAATTACTTTCAACAATAATAATAATAAAAAAGGAAAAAAATAAAAAAATAAAGACAAAAAATGGATGTTACTGGAAAAGGGGAATACAATAAAAAAAATTAAATTTTTTAATATGTAGGTTTTATTTTTCTAAATTAAAAGTTATTTTAAATTTTAAAAAATAGGAGATTTATATATTTTTAATTGTATTTTTATTTCTGCCTAAGAAAAAGAAAACGAAATAGAAATAAAGAAGCAGAAGAATAAAGGAGGCAAAAAAATAAAAATAAAAAGGTAAAAAAAAAAGAATTAAATAAAAAAAGAAGAAATAAAAGAAAATTTAAAAAAACAAAACAAGGAAAAGAAACTGCAGTAACATAAAAGAAAAGGTAGTCAAAAAAACAGAAAGTTGGCAGACAGCTGACTTGATGCGGGAATCCTTTACTCCCTACCCGAAAAACTGAGCCGTTACTGAACTTATTCTTTTCGTCGACATAGGAAGCTGTTAAGTTATCACTCCAAAGAAACATCAAATATCAAATACGTTTCAAATATATTTCCCGGAATTTGGATTTTGCATTTGGCAGTTATAATATTACGGGTACTTCATCCCCGGTTCAAAGGAAAACATACAGCCGCAGCCTGCTGTCTTTTAAATTTCAGCAATTACTATCGAGAAAACCTTAACCACTTCCACGAGAGAGCAGTTTTCCGACTGGATCGCCAGGTTGAATTGCACAGCGGAAATAATGTTACCGGAGAATTCACTAATTAACAGTAAATATTGGAATTGTCAGTCGAATACAGCAACATCTGAGTTTTCCTGAAATCAGAGTAGAACTATAAACTTTTTTTTCCAGATTGACTCATTTAATGAAGAAAACAGTAAATAAATTTTTGATTCTTAGAGACACTATTGACTTTTCTACAAAGTTAATAGATAGTAAGTTAACTCTACAGGGCAAACTGAGGTTTTCGGCTGCAGCACATCACGCCACAGGGATAGCAGGAGAGAATTGAGTGGTTGAATATCCAACTACTGTGTGTAACTCAGATGCAAAGTTTCGATAAAAATAACTATTAAAAAATAATTAAAAAAAACCACAAATATTTTTGTCACTTACTAATGGTTATTGCATAAAACAATGTAAGAAAAAAGAGTATTAAATTAATTTTTTCTGTAATTGTAACACAAATTTATTTTACCAGAACATCATTTTCCTTGAAAAACATCTTCTTTATTATGCTTAACAAGAAACTTCGTCAGGTTATATTTGAGGAAAAGAAAAGCTTTCTCTGTTCTCTAAGACTCCGTAATTCATTATAAATATAAATTTGAAACATAAATTTTCAATAATAATATAACAACTGATCTCGTGCTTAAATTATTAAATGTATTAATAACGAATTATGAAGTCTTTGAGGAAGGAGAAAGCTTTTCTTTTTCTCAAGTAAAACCTGAAGAAGTTTCTTGTTAAAAGAAATGAAATATTGTTATGCGTAATAAAGAAGATGTTTTTCAAGGAAAATGATGTTCTGGTAAAATAAATTTGTGTTACAATTACAGAAAAAATTAATTTAATCTTCTTTTCTCTTACATTGTTTTATTCAATAAGAAGATGTTTTTCAAGGAAAATGATGTGGAATAAGATTGAAACATATGTATAGAGTCTTGAAAAATTTATTTTCTTTACAAATTCTTTAGAGGTATTTTTTTCATGTATTTAAAACAGAACGATTTCAGTAAATACTTAAACAAATAAAATAGGAAGTAAGTAATAATAAATAATGTTACTAAAAAATTTATGTTCTTATGCTAATTAAATTTTTCTCTCGGGACGCTGTAGGTTCCGATTTTGTATATTTTGTATTTGTAATCTGATGAAGGGAGAGTATCTCGAAACATGTCATATATAACCATTTTTGGTGGATTCCTTTTTTAAAATAGAAAGTAACTCTATTGTTGTATTATAAATTGACTTTGTGCTTCATTTAAATGATTAGGTGGAAAGTTAGATAATTTCTTTAATTTTCTTTGCTGAACTGACGCGGTATAATAAATATTTCCGTTGTGTTTAGCCATTAAATAGTTTAAAATGTAACATACAATTTCATAGTTTTTGATGAACCATTACAAATTTTTCTATTAATTTCCTAGATTTTTTTTTCTTTACATTAGTTTGTTGTTAAGAGAATCCACATCAAACATCAAAATCAAATTATCAAATACTATAAAGGGAGCAATTTTTATGTTGAAGAATGTAAATTTAAATTTAATTAATTTAGATCAATTTATCTAAATTTTATCTTGAAAGTGAGCCTTAAGAATTTTGATGAAATAGGGTGAATCTACCGTTTTCAGGTGCGAGAAAGCGATTTAGCTAGGTCTCGGCTTCGGGAAAACTCTTTTAGGGTATAAATGTTTGACCTGGGATCTTGGTACCAGGCTGTTGTCTACAGTGTTCTTACTTTATTTTCGTTTTATTTTATTCTTAAAATAAAACATTCTTGATTTTAGGATTTTTACCTGTAGGGTCATTCCACATCAGATGAACTGATGAGTTCACCACACCATCACAGAAATATTTAAAGCAATCCTTTTTTTTCTCGCTTTCTTTTCAAAATACGATTACATCCGTATTTTTGGTTTTCAATCATACAATTGTGGAAAGGGCGGGAATGACTTTTACTTTCTATTTGAGGCCGGATACTTTCACTTTCGGTTTTAGGGGTTGAGTTTCCTACCAAAATTTCACTAACGTAAATTGTATGATTGTACAAGTGTATGATTCAAAACCAAAAATACGAAAACTATTTTGAAAAGAAAGTGAGAAAAAAATGGTTGCTTTAAATATTTTGTCCTGTATAACTATTAGTTAATAATTTTGAAATTAATAGAACTCGCTGTATAATAACAGAGTTTAGAATTTAAATTTTTTTGAAAATATTTTAAGTAACACCTCAGTAAAACACTTTTATTAAAGGAAATGAAGTTAATGAAAAGGCCTGTATTTTTTCAATAACATTTTGGATTATTACGGTGCCTAGCATCGGCGATGGAAACGGATGAATTTTCTGTTTGAATCGCCGTATTTTCAAACTATATTCAGTTTGAATCATTTTGAAAATATAGGTTTTACCTGGCTATAAGTGAGAGTTGTTGCTTACAGAGCTATGACTAAAGCAAGGGATAACTTCAATTTACTAAATAAATATGCAGTGACAAAGTAATAATTGCTGGATATTTCATTTACGCGATTCGAAAAGAGTACCAACTTTGCGATTTATTTTCCAAGCTCAAAGAGCAAAACACCATCTTGGTTTTTTTTTATCAGTTACTTTAGAGCTTTTTTAGACTTGGGTTAAAATCTCAAATTTTTAAATGTTGTCCCATATGACCATTTAATTTTTTTTCCTAATTGCTTACATGCTTTCTATTATTTCAAAACTATTAGTCCTGGACTAATTTCGTTGAAATTTTTGGATTCAGTACAGAAAAATACATTGGGAAAACAAATTTGGTTCCATTTGATTGATTAGGAGATGAGATATTAAAGAAAATGCGCCAAAAAAGGAGCGTGGAATCAAAAAAATAAAAAAAATTCAAGCATTCATATCTCGGCAAATATTTAACCAAAAAATCCCATATTTTGCAGAATGTGTTATCTTATGACCCTTTA
The DNA here is from genome assembly GCA_023159025.1 of Thereuonema tuberculata. Lineage (NCBI taxonomy): Eukaryota > Metazoa > Arthropoda > Chilopoda > Scutigeromorpha > Scutigeridae > Thereuonema > Thereuonema tuberculata. The sequence goes on from JAFIDM010002131.1 coordinate 37,317,614, forward strand.
CATGCAAATAAATTTTCATAAAAATCTGTGATGGTGTGGTGAACTCATCAGGTGATCTGACATGGAATGACCCTCTAATAAAATAATAATTTTACTTAATAACACTTAATAATAAGTGTGGCGTCTCTTCGCTGTGGAATTCTGCATTTCCCCAAAGGTCCTCCCCCTATACACGATTGTGATCTATCCTGTTGTTTCCTTAGACAAATAAATTCCGAAGGAACTATCATATGATCCTCGACTGAATGCTAAATATCCTGCGAAATACTGAAAACCTTCAGAACAATTTCAGCCAACATTTCTTCGTTTTGAGACATCAAAGAAAAGGACAGTAACCGTCCTGCTTCCAATGGCATCCAAGAAATGGAAGAATTTTAGCAATTTTGAATCAGTTTTCTTTGTTGGAAAGCCATCGTTTTGTTTCTAATATCCCTCTTTCCCCAAACCGGAAAAGGACAACGTTTGTTTATTTATTTTTAACGGCTAAGGCCATCATAACCCCTTCAATTCCTAATCCCTGGGACGCCTATGGTTACGATTTAAGAAAACTGGAATTTGTAAAGTAACGAAATAGGACTTTTGTTACTTAACTGAATGTGAGAAATACGACTTTTCACTTCAGTTGACAAAAAATTATTATAGAAATGTTGCGTTCTCAGATCTGGGATCTCAAACATTTTATGTTCTTTTGGATCTTTTTTTCTTCTTCTTTATTCTGTCAATATCTTTTGAATTCCTAAGTCGCACCTGTTCACAAACATCTACAAAAGCTCATAGAACTCTTTTCTGTAACTTTTTATATAAATTTAATATCAAACGATTATCGTTGGGCCTCCCAAGCTATCCATGGACCAAGATTAAGCGCGGCTGTTTTTTGAAGCTAGTAACTTTCATACTAAATATATATATAAAATATCGGAATTATAATAATACGATACATATGAATAAATAAAACAAATTAATAATTCCACTGTTAATGAATAAAACATTTTAAAAACTAAAAAATATCCTAAATTTCATTTCAATTTCTTATGCATTTGTCTTTATTGAAAAAAGAAAAGTCAATGTATGTCGATATCATATTCATTTGCAATTTTTTACGTTTTATATCCAATAAAAGTAAAATTTATAATTCATGTTTGTCCTAAAATTATTTCTTTGAAAAGTTTCTGTTTTCATTTATTTATTGTATTTATTTATTCTTCAACTATTTCGCTAGTCGAACCTGGAATGCAGAAGCAATAGGTATTTACAGAAAATTTTGACAATTTTCGTTAGCTATCACGACTTTAGTTTCTGAGAACACTAAACTGAAAATAAAAATGTTAAATTGGCGCCTTAATCTTAATATGGCGAAAAACTTCTAGTAAACTCGCCAAAAGGCAAAAATTTTATTTACATTTCAAAGGTTGGATTCCTGTTTTCTTTCAAAATGAACAATAAGAAAAGATCACAATGTTGATGTAGGTTGAATTTGCACATTTTGTAGGATCAAATTAAAGACATTTAATTAAGACTGCAAATAAAAATGTTCAACGTGAAAAATAAGCATGAAAACGCCTTTTTATTCTTAAATTGTATTTTGCTGTTATTCAAAGGTTATTGTTTTCTTTATTTTTCCTTTGTTTATGCTTCTTTTGATTCCACAGAGCTACCAGTACTGGCGAATCCAATTGACGACAGCTAGAAATGTAGAAACAGTCTGTCTTGGATTACTGGTACGAAAATTCCAAAGATAGCTCAGTGAATCTTTAAATGTGTGCGTTTTATGCTTTTTTTGTTTTATATATTTCAAGCACGTTAAATTTTGCAATTTAGAATGTTAAAATGATAAGAAAATAACTGAATTTGTTGGATGAAAGCAGCAATTTAAGACAAACAAAATATAAAATGAAATTGAAATAATGGAATTAAAGTCAAATGAGGAATAAATTCAATTTCAAAAGATATTTTCGAATTTCGAAAGAATAGTGGAAAGAAACTATTATTAAACCAATTGGGATTGATAAGATAATAAGCTTCAGCAGTTGAATTACGTAAAAAGAAGAAATTTAAGATAATGTAGACGTTTCGCAAGAAGAGAAGTTAATTGCTTTCCAAATAAGGTCTAAGTAATTGCACAACTATGAACTTCGTAGCTTCAGTTTCCCTAATAAGTAATGAAAATGGAAAAGGAGACAATAAGAAAAGGAATGAATTGTCTCTATAAATAAAGATAGAAGCACTAAGATTGGAATAAAACAATTACCATAAGAATTCTTTTCGAATATCAGAACTTTATCCCATTCTTCTGGGATAATTACAAAAAACGGAACGAAACCTAAAAAAAAAAAACAATCATCAATGTCATTACAAAGTATTACCACTATTAGAAATCAACTGTTTTTTTTTAGTAAGCCACAATTCTAGACCTAAACGATTTGCTATCCAAAAAAAAAAAAGAAGTTGGAAAGGTTTCTTGTAAACTGTAAACATTATAAACTGTATTTCAATGTAACCAGTTTATCTTTATAAATTTAACTGGATATGAAGTGAAACACAGAAACCATTAGAATTTAGATGTGAAATAATTAACGAAATGAATGAATGTTTATCCTTAAAAATAAACTTCATCATTTATGAAGTGTAATAGAGTGTCCACTTTTGATGTTAATATACTGGATGTTAGCTTAAAAGCTGCCATTGTCCTGACATTTAGTTTAACATAGTAATCAGTCAACTATTTATATAACTTTTAATGTTGTACGCTTGATTCATCCTTTCTTTGTTGTGTGCGTCTACTATTCAATAAAAAGTTATGAAAAAAACCGAGGCAAATAAAAAAATGGTGTCATTGTAGACGAACCACAGCGACCCAGTTCTTGTTTCATGGGTTCTATAAATAATGATTAAAAAAATATATAGTGCAATTAAGAAAAGAAATAGATAACAATAAAAAAAAATCAAAATAAAATTAAAACAAAAGAAAAAAAATTGTATGCCCCGATTCGAACGAGAGTTACTGTGTCCCATTTGCAATGTACTAACCACTTTACAAGGGTGACCAGATTTTTACATTGGCAAAGCGGGACACCATTGACCCGGGGGGGGGGGGAGACCGGAAAGGAAAAAAAAGCGGAATCTCCAGGGTCAAAAAAAAAAAAAAAAAAAAAAACGGAATCTCCCGGTTTAAAAACCAAAAAAAAAAAAAAATAAGGAATCTCCGTCGATCGAAACTTGTATTTTTCCTACATCTAAAAAGTCATTGAAGGTTCCGAAAAGATACCACACATGCAAAGGTGGTAACAGACAGACGAACAGAATGAACAGCTTCCCACTTTTGCAGTATTCGTGCATAAGATAGCTAAGAAAAAGATTGCATTATCAATTCATATAGATCTAGAGCATTTCTTAAGCATTTCTTAGTTGAGACCTCTAGTTAAACATTCGATGCAAATGACGACCACCATATTGAATACACTGAGATACCATTTTTTTTTAGATAATCTTATGTCCTGAGACAAATGGTTCTTTCCAAGAAGAAATGTTAATTGACCACTGTTTTCTAAATAAATAAGAAAGAATTTTTTCTAGTATTAGTTCGACAAAGAAAAACTGCCAATTTTGGGAAATTGTGACGTTGAAGGTGGCATTATACTTGTTACTAGTTGTGCTATTTCAAATATACCGTTCTAGTTTTTCGTACATTATAGTTTCACTATGAGCGGTGCGAAAAACTAAAAACTTTCAGTGATTTGTGGAAGAAACCAGCTTGTCGATCAAAGATTAAAATGCCGTAGTCGTTTAAGGTAACAAAGGGCCACAACCTTGCAGTTCTATGCAGAGTGGTGGCTTCTAATGGTGTAGGAATTCTTTTTTCTGACACCATTGAATCATGTCTAATTAGAATCATATTTCATGTCATGTCGTATCTTAACACCATCGCTGACTAAATTCGTCCCTTCAGGGCTGCAGTCGATTCCTATTCGGATGTGCATTTCCAGGCAGCAGAATGAGCCTTCTCATTATGTCCAAATCACTATGGTAAGCTTCCAGAACAAGACAATGAGTTTTTCTTTCTTCAGTTGCCTGCACAGTTTCCGGATCTCAATCTTATTTAGCTACCAGTGGAATGAAAAGAAGGGACGTCTCTGATTAATTTCCAATAACTGATATAATTAAGTCTAGATATTTCATTTCTGCATAATGCTTCCGAACCTTGTATAATCTACGATAAGTCAAATTGAAGCTGCTTGAAGATCAAAGGAGATGCAAGACACCACTAGATAGGAGAATCTAATAAAGAGATATCTTAGCAAAGTGGTATATTACATATCTATTCTCTGACACAAATTATAATAAAAGATTTGCTTGCCAACCTTTCTTTGTATAATAATATCTTAAGCTTCTTGCTCATTAAAAATAATACTGAGAATATAAGATATAAAAAAAAGATATATATATATATATATATATATATATATATATATATATCATCAGATCAGAAAAAATTAAATATTTACTGTGATTTTGAAGAATGGTATATAAATAGAATAATAAATCAGTCTTCTGAAAAAATATTATACTTAAATATACGAAGTATAAAAAAGAATTTTGATTATCTCATTTGTCATATAAAAAAATTTCTAAATGAAATAAACATAATAATTTTAGTAGAAATAAACATAAATGAAAATGAAATTAAATATTTTACCCTGGAAGGCTATAGTATGATATATAATCTTAGGAAAAATAGAAGAGGTGGTGGGATAATAATGTATTATAAAAATGAATATACATTGATGAATTTTCAGATTGACACAATAACATTTGAAAATATTACATGTGTACTTAAATATAAAGATATTAATATAAGTAAAATTGATAATAGTACAAATTTAAAAAAATTATTAATAATTTATAAACCTCCTCTAACGAATAAAAACTATTTTCTTAAAGAATTAGAAAACACTATAGAATATGCTCATAAAAAATTGGAAAAAACTAATAATTTTATAATTATTGGTGATATGAATATTAATATTCTAGAAAAAAAAAACAATTCTTTGGTACTGAAATATTTAGAAATTTTTAATACTTATGGCTTTGAGAATTTAATTGATACTGCAACTAGAGAAGTACAGACAATAAAATCTTATACTTCAACATGCTTAGATCACTGTTTTATTAATTTAAAAAATAAAGATACTAAAAGTAATATTATACAAACAGAAATATCAGATCATTATATAATAATGTTAGAAATATTTAATCAAAAATTAAGTAAAAGTAATCAAAATCTTAAAAAATTCAGAAGACACAATAATATAATAAATGAGGAATTATTTATTGAAAAATCAGAAAACTTACTTAATAATATAAGAAATAAGCAAATAATTGACCCAAATAAAATAATAAATAAATTTGTAAAAATTATAAATAAATCTAAAAAACAAATAAGTAATAAAGAAAAATATAGAGAAAACCATGAATATCATTATCAAACTAAAAATAATAAAAAACAAAATTATAAACATGAATGGATAACAGATGAAATATATAGTCATATTAAGGAAAAAGATAAGTTATATAAAAAACATAAAAACAATAAAACAAATAAAGAATATAGAGAAATTTATAGAAAAAAGAGTAATTGGTTAAAAAACCTAATACAAAAAACAAAGCAAAGATTCTATCAAAATAAATTTCTAAACACTTACAATAATAATAAAAAGACTTGGAATATAATAAATAATATTATAAAAAATAATGAACATTAAACTATTGATAGAAACAAAATTTGTAAATTAATAGAAAAATATAATTATAAGCAAACTGATGAATTATTTGGTAAAACATTTAGTAAAGTTGTTAGTACATGTAATTGTAACACTAGAAGTAATAACACGGATATTGAAACTTCAATAAATTCAATAGTGTTTGATATACCTAGTATTGAAAATATAATAAATATAATTACATTAATGAAAAATAAAAATACTGTTGGTATTGATAATATTGCTGTAAAAGATATAAAAAAGTATATGGATATATTTGCAGCAATATTGCATGAACTTATAAAAGCCATGTTTGAATATGGAACTTACCCAAGTATTTGGAAAACTGCGAAAATAACTCCAGTATATAAAAAAGGAAAAATTGATGATATAAAAAATTATAGGCCAATTTCTGTTCTTTCCAATATGTCAAAAATTATAGAAACATGCTTAACTAATACAATATATAACTTTCTGTATAAATATAAATTACTAAAAAAAGAACAATTTGCATATCAAAAAAATTTAAGTACTGATAAACTCTTTCAAGATTTCCAAAAAATCATAAATTGTGCATTAAATAACGGTTATTATATATATATTATTTTTATAGATTTTGAGAAAGCATTTGATAGTATTAATCATAAGATATTGATAGAAAAATTATTTCATATTGGAATAAGAGGCAATATGATAGAAATATTAAAAAACTATTTAAAAAATAGAAAAATAAGAATTAATTTAAATTCAAAATTAGGTAAAACATATAAATTAAAAACAGGAATTCCTCAAGGTTCAAACTTAGGGCCACTTTTATTTATTTTATACTTAAATACATTATATAGTACAATATCAACATCAAAAATTTTTGCTTATGCTGATGACATCATATTGATAAATATAAATGAAAATTATGAAACTGCAGAATACAATATACAAAAAGACTTTAATAAATTAATTATTTGGACACACAATAATAAAATGAAAATAAATAGTGAAAAAACAAAACTAATGATATTGAAAACAAAAAATAAATTTTTACATACAAATCCAGTAATAAAATATCATGATTATAATTGTTTATTCGATGATGACATAAACTTCCAAAGTTGTAATTGTGAAAATATTGAAATTATTAAAACAATTAGATATCTAGGTTTATATATTAATGATCAATTCTCTTGGAAAACACATTATTTATATATATTAAATAAACTTAATTCATTAATATATATGTTTCAACATATAAAGGGTATCTTTTCTATAAGATACAAGATGTTAATATATAAATCATTTATAGATTCATTAATAAATTATGGATTATGTTGTTGGGTACATTTAGGTAATACAGACACTAATAACATAAATAGAATATTAAATAAAATAATGAATTACATAATACAAGATTATTGTATATTAACAAAGAATGAAAAAATACAGATAAGAATAAAATATAAAATTTTAATGCCAAAAGAAAAAATATTATATTCTTTAATAATAAATAACTTTTATAAAATTAGAAATCAAATTAGAAATTATAACTTAGAAAATATTACTAGAAATACATTAATAAAGATTTTATATTATGAAAATCCTAAGAACAACTTTGGATTAAGAAATAAAAATAGAATTCTATTAAAGATTTTTATGCAAATTACAAATGAATTAAAACAAAATAAATTTAATAAAATAAGTATATTAAAAAAGCAAATACTGAAAAAAATAATATTTGGCGAAATTATCTCGAATATTTAGGTATTTTTGATTACATATACTATATTTATATTTTGTGTGTTTTTGGTCTTGTGTATTGATATTTTGTTTATATATTTTTTAGTTGAATAATTTTGGCATGAGAGATTGTTATTTAAAGTTTTATTTTCACAATTAGATTTAGAAATTTTTAATGTTATACAGTATAAACATTATGTTATACAGTAATGTTATACAGTATAAACTTTGAAAGAAAGAAATTGTAATTAGAATAATAAGTAAAAAATAATTTGGGAACCTTAAATTTGATTGTAATGAATGATATTTATAATAATTTTCTTTTTGTATTTGATTTTCTTTTTATATTTCTGTGATATATTGATTTTTATATAATTATATAATTGAATCTAATTTAAGTATAATTCGTATAATTGCGTAATTATATAATTTTTATATGATTTTATATGATTAATACTTTTTAAATTACAAATATAAATTATTTATACTTTCAGCACCTGCATCACAGGATTTCATTTTGAAAACCTAGCAGGACTGTAATTTTAAATTTAGAAATAAAAATAAATAAAAATAAAAAAAAAAAATAAGAAGAAAAAGTAAAACAAATTTTATTGAGATGATTATCTCAATATATGCATGCCTATTACCTGTTGATGCATTATTTTATATTTTTAAATAGAATAGTAATTTTAAAATTTAGTTTTAAGGATATTAATATAACATCATAAAAGTAGATGATTTAAACGCTTCCAGGAATTCTATTCTTTCATAATGAGAATGACATGTTACTTCTAATATCAGACAAGCTACCAGTATCTAGTTCATTGCCAGGTAAAATGAACAATAAGCAGTACTTTTTTCCTTGGACGTTCTTATTGCCATCACTCCCACACTTTAAGCATATCCTCTGATGTACCCTTCGTTCTCTAGATTGTTCTGCTTTTTTTTTTCAAATGCGGAATGACGTTCTCATAACCATGATTTCAAATATTTCGTTGGGTTGAACTTTAGTAAGTGGAGAACCATCCCGATAAACATCAATTCAGAAGTTGTATGTATAAGCAGAGTTGGTATTGATGAAGTTACTAGAAGATTCATCTGAGATAATCTTCCTTCGCATTCACCCAAAGATACTGCAATTGTGCTTTACAAGAAGTAGTGAAAAATGCAGAGAAAAGGTGCTGTACTATGTGACGTTGCGTACAGCCAGAAAAAAGCCCTGCTAATAAGTATCGTCCAATGATAGTTATCTTTTTCTTTTTCATCAAGAAGAGGAGAATGAAATTACATGGATACTTAAGATATGTTGTGGAAAATGGCGGTACAACTTGATACCTTCGTACTTTAGAATAATGAGATTGAATATTAATTCAAAAATTTCTGAGGCTTCTCCCACTCGCTTCAAAAAAAGATTTTCGTCATCCTAACAAAAACTACCTAACGGATGAAATGATTCAATTCGAGAGATCTCAAAAAAAATTCTTTTAATCTTTTCCTGAGTTGATGAAGCTGAATAAAGTATTCTTTGATTTTATGTCGGAGTGCTTTGATATGCTGTTTGAATATCTCTTCTAGCACATCAGCAACATCCCGGGATCGAGAATGCTTTTAGCTAAAGCTTTCGCGCAACTGAGCCAAACACCAAGGGTATAATCTGCTGATGATTCCTAATAAGGATGAAACAGCTGTACAGAATTCCCGTTGATGTTGGCTCAATGTGCCAAGGCATATTTATTGTCCGGTTGGCGAATTTCTCTCTCCATTTATGAATAATTATTGATTTTCTTAATAAAAACTTGTAATTACTACGTAGATTACCACGAGAAAAACAACATTTTAAATGAATTTCCATAACATTATCAACAACGAAACAAGATATTGCGATGACTGGAGCAATATTGAATGAAGCGAACAGATCAACTGGGCACGATAACTTTGAAACTAAGACATCAGAATTCTCGACATTTTCGTTGTTGAAAGTAATAACCTGAAGCAAAAGCCTTAACGATAAGCCGCAGTCCTAGACTTACAGTTTCAGAAAGAACATCTGCGGGTTTTTAGATGAAATAACCCAATGAAATGATTTGCTGACGTAAACAACCGAAACACCAACCAAATTTCGAATTTCTAGCCATCTCTCAGTTTTGAATGAGAGGGAAAAAAATGGAACTAAATATTATAAAAGGAATTACATAAGATAGAAAACAAAAGAAAGCAACCGCAAATTAAGAACAGTAATGTAAAATAAAAATTATATAAAAAGTAAAATAAACAAAGAAAGATGAAACGATGTCAAAAGAAATTAAATGAAATTATAAAAAAAAAAATACTAAAAAAAGAACAAAATTGAAGGAAAACATTTAAAAGAATTTAAATAAAAAAAATGGAGAAATAAATAACGAAACATTTATAAAATGAAATAATAAAAAAGAAATAAAATAAAATAAGAAAATTATAAAACTGTATGTTAAAATATTATTTTCTTTCTTTTGGTTGTACAAGAATTAACAACTTTTTCTTTACTTCATCTATGTTTAAGAATCTCGATTTAGTGTATAAATTCTCTCTTCATCATAAAGTCTTGCCTACGTTTGTTCAGTAATGAAGTAAATTAAATATTAAAATTTATCCTGTAGTGGTGTTTATGTTCCTGCGTCATTTTTTTACAGTCCTTTTTTGTTCTTTTAGACAATTTTCAGCTTCTTCCTATTTCGGCTATTTAGATATTTTGGTATCCATGTTTTCCATTTCTCAGAAATGCTCCAGAGAAATCCATCGCTGAAACGCTTGGGCTTATTTCTGTAAAATTTGATACGATGGTTACTTTGATCTAAGTTACAATACGGTTACGATTAATTTGGTCATCTCACTCCCCTAATCAATAAAAATTCTTTGGACAGACGGTATTCTCAGTTCCCACAATGTGATGAATAGCTGAGCGTATAAGTAGTAGAAATAACGTTAATTCAGCTTCAGGATCATAGCAGTTTTTAGTTTGTTATTTTTCTATTTTCAATGAATATAAAACAGCAGTTAAATGGACTTCAATCATTTTTTTAACCTAGATATTAAAAAAGCATAAACTAATATCTGAACTGTATACTTTATTCAATGTACACTGTGAGGTAACATTTGAAATTCCGTCAAGTATTGATTTTTCTTCTACTTAAAAGAGAAGATCTTCCTCATCAGTATAAAAAAGACATCATTAAACGATTTTCATTTGTTTTCAGAGGAGTATGGCAGGTTTGATCAGTTGTAAGAAAACATTGAAAACAATAACGTGGAGAAAAATATATATGTCTTGTCTAAATCTCACAAAAAAAACAAAAAAAAAAACTAACAAAACAAAAATTGAAGGCTTCCTATTCATAAGAAAATAAGTAATGCTACTTTTTGTCTAGGCCTTACGAATCCATATTTTTCTACAGGTTATATAAAAAGACAAAAAGTAACTGGAACTTTTATTAACCGATATCTATCGTTGGCAGAGACAGATCAATTTCTGTTGATTTGATTCAGTTTCAGAATCTTTCTTGTCAACTAATTTTAATTTGTGTTCCAACAAATTACATATTATTCTTCTAAAGATTTCTGAGTTAAGAATAATTTTCTTAACTTATTAAGTTATTTCCTTTATTTTAACTGCAATTTCAATGTTTTACTTTACTACTACAAGTTTCCCTTACTTAATATAATTCATCAGTAATCACATTTCAAATAAGCAACTAAAACCAGAATTTGAATAATTATTCTATATGATTTTATAAATAATTTACAATAATATATGGAAATGCTGTTTGCTGTTTGATTCTAGAATTTTCCAAATTGTTCAATTATGATTGATAGTTTTAAGTGGAACGTAAGTGCTATCATTCATAGCAAAATTTTATTTTTCTTGATATAAGGAAATCTAAGTTGAAACGTAGCTTCAGAACCTTCATAAATCATTTAAATTGGCCGACCTCTGTTTGTGGCACGTGATTGTTAGATTACTTTTTGAAGACTTCGAAAATCTATAACCTTTTTCACAATGTCACAATGATGACCTACTTGAAGAACAATAGATCCTTTAAAGTAGCCATAAATTCTGATTTATCGGTAAGGAAAAAGGTTATAGGTTAATATTAGGAACTTCCTTGTATTCCGTTGATGCTTCATTATGTAACTGCATTCGAACATCAATAAATTTTCATGTTGACGCGAAATCCCAACAATACTCATATCAAAATCTCCAAATGTTTGTTAGTAAGTAGTTAGTTTTAGAATTAAAATTCACAGATAACTTTTTTTTTTCGAATGAATACCCAAAATTAAATTTACAGATTTTATCAGAAGGTAAGAAAAAAACAAGGAAACGTTATCGTAATATACGAGTAATATAATATTTTGAACATTGAAAATTTTTTATTCTACACGATTTTTCAGTTCTTTTAATTTGCAATTTATTCATCTTGAGAATTGAAAAGATCCAAAGTTACAGTTTGCTTCAAAATAAATGTAGAATTTAAAATTTTATTACATGATCAATTTTCCACTTTTTAACTATTATTTCATTCTTATTATCTTTAAAATGTTAGTTCCACACAATTCGAATAACAATTGTTGAAGTAATACTTTTACTTGTTACTTTTGAAATTTTCCTGCATTTTATTTTCTGTTTTTTTCTGAGTTATATTTACAAATTCAGTAGAGCATTAACACGTTGAAATGTTACTAGAAACTGTTAACAAGCCAGTATTCTCTTCTTTTTGGTTCTCTTCCTAACGATGTTACATTGAAGGTCTTTCCCGAGAGAATATGGGAGACAGCGAAAGGTTCCCTGTCTGTCGATAATCCCTTTCTTTTTTGTGAAGTTTGACTGAGTGCTAACAAGTGCTGATTTGCAGTTGTGTTAGCATTTATCCTAGGATGATTTCTAATGTCACTTTTCACTTGAAAGCTATAACAGCGCCACTAAAACAGCTGTCACTGCTTTCTTAAGGGTCCATCCCACTGCATTAGGCCAACACGCCCATAAAAAAATAAAACAACAACTTTCACAAATTCTTTTTTATTTGTTGAAAGTGAACTTTATTCTAACTTTTTCCTTCCTAAACTTTTACTCAAAACTGTTTCATTTTATAAATTAGAAAACCAAAATCTTTATTCACGTTTTCATTAACATACGAAAAGTAAAAGATAATTTAACATTTGAACAATTTTTGGAAAATTTTACAAATAATATTTTACTTATTTTTCTTATTTTTTTCTCAATGTATATTAGAAAACGAAAGATTACTAATAACGTTGATGACCCATACTTATTTTCTATCTACTTAACAACAGCAAGTAAAAATAGTGATTTTATTCTCCTTAAAATAAATAGTTAAAATATAAGAAAGTAGACTGAATTTGAGCGGATTTTAAACTTACTGGAAAACATATCTAATAATCAAAATATGCAATAGCCAAATTTTGGCTGAAGCAAATTTCGATCACATTTGGCCGAAGGGAAGGTTGGTCTAACTAATAAAAATCATCAATGTACCGTGATTGTGGCCTTTTATTCCAGATGTATGACGCTGCATAACCACGATGACTGACTTGCCACTTAGAACTCAAGAATGTGATTTTGCCTTGAGCATTACACTGTTTGCATTCCTGTGGAATGGAATTTCTACCCTGTGATCAGCTGACTGATAGTTTTCCAGAGAATAATATTTGGGTGATTAACCTTTTCCGGTGATTTTGTCCGGTGGTGTTAGCCTTGTGAGGTCGTGTGTTGTGACGCTGTAAGGCGCCATTAGTTTTCTTGAAGGGCATGAATGTAGGATTGATCATCATCTCGACATATTGGTGTGCAGTCATATTTCGCTCACAAAGTCACAACGTTCACGGTGTATCAAAATTTCACTCGAGATTAGAAAAGTACGAGCTTCTCCAACTGAAGACTCCTCTCACCCACACCGTTGGCTCAATCGGCTTAGATCATTCCCGTGCCATTGACAAAAATTGAACTCAGGAAATATACAGTGGTCTGCACGATGTCTAAAAGAGTTAGTGTTTGGTGGATCGATGTTTTAAAAAAGTCGAATTAGATAGTGGACTTTTACTATTCAACTTGAATATTTTTCTTTTTTTTCTTGTCTTTTCGAATACGCGTCATACTGAAACTCTTATATCGATTTCCTTAAACTCTGTGATTATTTAAATAGAGCTACGATAGAGCTACTCCAAAATAAGCTACGATTATCCAAACTCTAACCAAAAATAAACTACTGCGATACCTCATTAAAACCGCTGGACTAATTTCCTTCAAATTTGATACAACGCTCATTTAAATCATGAGAAATATATTTTATTTCCCAATCCATCCACTGACAAAATACAAAAAAAAAACCACGCTAATCGCTGCATTTCGTCAGTATTATCGCTGCGATAATTGAACGTATTTTATAAAGAAGTCGAATGAAAAAAAAACAAATTAAAAAAAAAAAACCCAACAACATAAAGTTCCAGTTCAGAAGAATCTTAAGGAGTAATTGTTGAAGAACTATCATAGACAATATTATCTACTATATCACGTACAACTAGTAAATTTAACTTTAAAAATGAACAGCCGTGGATCAGCTATTATTATTATCATTATTTTAATCTATTATTACTACAATATTTAGTTTTTACTTCCAGTCATTTATTAGTGACATAAAACTATCGATTATTTTATAAGAAATATAATTTTGATTTTCATCTCCTTAAAAATGTAATCTCAATTTGTTTCTGAAGAATTTTTTAACATTCATTTGATGCATTAGGAAATATTGAGATATTTGGTGGATATAAGGGCAAAAATTAACCTTAAAATTTCAAATAATCACTTACGACTTGAATAAACTCTTTACGATATTCGTCAATTAGTTAATTTATATGTATATAAGCATCTGCTATAAATTATTAATAGAAACACAATTGAAAAAAAAACTCTTAGTGAAACAGTATCATTTTAATGCGTCGGATTGCAAAACATGAACACGTTGCGAATATTAACCTTCACCAGTATTACACAATTTATTGGATAAACATCTACTATATATTTCTTTATCAATTTGAAAGATAATTACTAGAGCCAGAATTCCTTTCGATTCCATTAAATTTCAATTAATTTCTTCTATAAATATATATTTTATCCAAATAAAAGCGCCAATTCCTGGCTTTTCTATTGAGTGAATTTGACATCCAAGGCTTCATCTACTGCGAATGCTAAGTGTTAAAGTTTTCCAAGTCTTAAAAATCCCCAATGACTATTTTCTGAAGGATCTATCGTCAACTGGAATGGCCGGTCTGACGTGAATACGAATTAACCTCTTCATTGCAGCGAGTGAACCTCATCGCCTTATTACGTATTCCTTTGGCTCTGACCAACAGAAGTTAAGTACTGAATGGGAACCGTCCAGAAACCGTTTAAAAATTTACGCGATCACAATTCATTTCCTCGTATGTCTATTTTTTACCTTTTCCACTGATGTTCGTCTGCAATATTCAGAGACCTACTAAGCAGCTATTTAGATGCATTGCCTTCAGTTAAACAACGATCTAATATGTAAAACATACGTGCGGTTGTTTTGGCTTGCTCTTATGCTAGACGATAACAGCGAAAGGAAAGAAGTTGGCATCTCATTACGCCGAGCCAACGAGGTCGATGGGGTGATTACACTCACCTCTATGGCTTCTATTATGAAGCCGCTATCTCTTTTCTTCTCATCCCCACGTTTATGAATATTGCAGGTCGGGGTCAGTTACTGTTGAGGAATGCATTGCTATCGTGTTCAGAGGGAATCTCAGTCAACCAAGTGAAAAGGCTTATCTCTCAAAGAGGAGAACTGCTTCTTTTTTTTTACCCTCCCTTAATCCCGTCTACTGAGTTCTGTGAGAAATTACGTTAGAAGAAAAACTCAAAACATGGAAAAAAAAAAGAAACATTAAGCCAAGTAGAAAGCAGACAAAAGCTGCTAAAGAGAAAGTCCCAGTGTAATATGTTGTCGAAACGCATGTTTGTAAACAAGTAATAGTCAGAATTTTTATTTTTCTAACTGCAAAAAAAAAAATTGCAGAAAAACTTAGTAATCAAAAAATGTAGTTAGGAAGAAAATAAGAAAAATTCTTATAGGAAACAAAAAACACATTTGACTTGAAATTGATAGTCTGTACACTTATATATTTTCTATTTCGAAAATCCTTAATCATCTGTACAATCATAAATAGCTAATTGTAAATCCTGAATATCTTCTTTTTTTTTTAGCATTTTAAATTCAAATGTATTTTACCATTTTTCTCCTTTACTTTCAATCTTCAGACCACAAATTTCATATCAAACATCATTGAGGAAACAGTATTGGATAATATTTTTGTTAATTTTTAAAGTTAAAGACATCTTACTGTGATGAGATTGTAGAGATTAAAAATTCGTAGGATATTTGGTTATATTGATATTGATTATAAATATAAATATAAAATATATAATCAAATATTTAATACTATATTTGATAATATTTTTATTTTTTATCTCGGGATTTCTAGTACATTGTCGTCTTCAGCGCTTCATTTGAATTTAGCTGAAATTAGACGCTTTGCTTGTGATAATTTGACGTGTTTAATTCCAATTAAGTTCAAATGAAAAACCAAACCCGATGAACCAAACCAAATCCTTGAACCGAACCCTGAATCTATCCTCCGTGTTTAATTGATACTCAGTCACCAGATCTTTAAGCTTTCCTAGTAACTATATTATTCCTATCAAATTATATTTTCACATATTTTTTTTAAGTTGGAGCCTAAATCTTGGGCGTTCTTGATTCAACGAAGGCTTTTATGGAAAATGTCAACCTACCGAGAAGTATCGAAATATAAGAAATAGAAAACTATTAAAAGATGCAGAAAAGCTAAAAATATTTCTGTAGTATTATATAAAACGAACTTTAAAAGACACAGACTTTACAAAGTAATATTTCATATGTTTTTCAGATATCAAATTCATTGATATTTTAATTTTCTTCTTAAAACAATGGGTTTTAATTCTCAAATATGTTCTCTAATTTTTAAGAATGTGTTCTAGTTCAAAAGTCAGATTAAATTGGATAATATTGATGAGAGGTTTAGGAAAACGGATTAAGGGGATTAACTAGGCATCTGTGAATTAAAGCCATTCCTGGAATTAAGGTCTCCTGTGGTTGGATCGTTAACACCTCCTGTAATTGGCTGATTAAAATCTCATCTGATTGTCTCCCCACACAGACGGACCTGGATCCGTCAAAATTGTATACAAGATTTGTTTTTATATACAGTATAAAATGATCAGATGTAACCGGTGTCTACTCTTGTTTTTACCGACCAAAGAAGAACACGATATTGGTGCCAAAACCTCTTAGACCACAGGTCACGATGTAAAGTACTACATAACAATATCAATTCTGTAAACATTCCAGTAAAAAATCGTTATTTCTTTATTTAACAAAGAATATTTTGACAGTCGCTTTAGACTTAAAATTGTTGAATAAAAATTCTGAATTTCTTTTTTCATATACATATTCAATACCCTTGCATATCTAACGTAAAAAAAAAACCGCTTTATTTACTTAGCAATATTTAGATCGGAGACTATACTACTTTCTGGCCTGTTATGGTCTTCTCCGCTTAACTCATGTGTACTGAGGGTTGGCGCCACAATCTGGGATTGCCGCCATACACTTCCTTGTCATTTTCCACTGCTCCCAAAGAAAGTAAGTTTATTTTTATACTTTTTACATTGTCTACAAGTATCGAACCTACCCACATGCGAAATTTCAAGTTTGTAGCATGTCGGAAAGTATACTAAACATTTTAAACAGATACAAACACACACATATCCACAAATTTCCCTATTATAAATTGATATAGTCATACCTCGGACTACATCTTACAGTTCCTGCAGCGGGTCCATAAGTCTGAAATGTCTGGAAATCGAAGCAATAACAATTTTTTTTTCCCCTTTCAATGTACGTAATGCATCCCGAACGTGCGCATATGTAACTGTGTAACTAAGAATAACAAAACGAGATTTAAATAGTCCAGCTTATAATTTTTTAAATTCCGATGAGCTATGTTACTCCATTTAGTTTGTAAATCAAATACCAGAAAACACGAAAACATAAAGTTATAATACTAAAAATTATACTGATGGAAATGGAAATCCCAACATCATGACGGAGTTATGTTAGATGAATGAAATTTATTCAGAATTTTTGTCTACATGAGTGATTAAGACTGATATCAGTTTCAACTCACATGATGCAAGTTGAATGTCTTCCACCTCAATTCCCACTATTATCACGACCACGTTAAATGCAGACCTCTTCATGCACATGCATCCGATCGTAGAGGTGGCGGAGATCGGAAATGGTCATTACTGGCAAAATATCTGGCGATGTCCGGCCAGTGTAACACGTTAACATCTAGAGGAGCATGTAACTTGAACAATCAAAACATTGGCTGCAGCAGCAGATGATCAGAAAAAAAGAGATTTTATGGATAAAATTAAATGGATTTAAATGTTTCACAATTACGTTGAGCTGATTAATATAAAAATTTTTATTTGTCTACATTTGTAATTTTTTATTTCAATCGATTACGTTAAATAAAAATAATATTAGTTACTCATTAATATAAAATTAGAAATTGCATTAAATTAGAAAAAATATTAATCTTTTTTAATAAATAGCAAATATTGCTGATCAAAAAGTTGTTAGACTTTTTTTTTTAATTTTCATACATGGAACTATAAACTTTGACAGATAGAGTAAATTAAAAAAATATATTATAATTAAAACGAATAATAATAAAATATAAAAAAGGGTGTAAGTATAAATCTTACGCTGAAATGAAAATTCAGATACAATAACGTGCAGACATAGTGTACATCACCATGACAACTTAGAGAAACTTCACTAATCAAACATATTCCAGGAAATACGGAAAAAAAGGATAGAAATTTCATATTATCATCTAGAAGATGACACCTTATTAAGTTACTGCAATTTCCTTCTATACTTCTTCTTCTAAGTTTTCATGAAGTTTTTCATCTCTTCTTTTTTTCAGTACATGAAGAATTCAAACGCAAGATTTTTTCCAAATCAGAACAGTTAAAATTGTTATGTACTTCCTCCTGTCCATGTTTCCCTAAAGTGAACACTTCAACAGTTTGGTCGAAGAGAGAAAATATCCAGCGGCAAAGATCGGCAGCAGGTGAAGAGATACATTTTTGGTGCCGGCCAAACCGCCTTCACCTCCACATGTTCCATTAATCTGCTAAGCACCAAATCAACGAAACTGGACCTTAAGGTTACAGCTGCGGTTTGGGGACGAGCGTTGAGACAGCTTCTCCTCAATAATATTCACGAATGACATAAAGAGCGGATTCGAACACCATTCTGATGAAAACGTTCGCCGTCTTGGTGTTAGGGATAAATACCAAAGCGTCCTGTTATAATTCAAAATCTCTCACCATACCATAATGCCTGGGGTCGACGACGGATGCAGCTAGACATCAAATGTTCACCAGACCTCCTCCTAACCCATGTACATCTGCCACTGGTATCGAGGCAGAACAGCTTTCATCCGTGAATACCACAGAGTTCCAGTCTGCCCTCTAATAGACTCTTCCGCGACACAACTGAAGACGAATTGAATGGCGGGCAGGAGTGAGCGACAAACTTGCCACTGGACTTCTCAAACGGAGGTCAATCTCCAGTTTCAGAATAATTCTTGTGGTGACGTCGAGTCTCACTGCGGCTCAAATTCCTATGCAGACACATGGAATCCGCCAGCGCCCTCCTGTGAATGCGCCGATCTTCTCTCTCTCGAGAGAGAGAGGACTGGGACACGGTGTTCTGTTAGCAGTGCCTTCCCGGGACCACTGTTGCGCGCTCTCACGAAATGAAAATGTACCATCCTGAAGGACAAACACACGATCTCGTTCAAAGTTAATTGCCGACATGCAGTTCGTTGTCTGCTTTGCGGCATTCTGTAAAATTGTAGGACCTATTACCCAGCCTTTCACAATGTAACGCTTACGAAACAGCTCCAAACGTGTCTAAAGGAAAATTCCATTTTCCTTTCGCCGTGACACTGCATGCGCATCCTAAGTACTGACATTGAAACTGGTATCAATGTAATAACTCATGTACAGAAATATTCTGTATAATTTTTATTCACCTAGAATAACTCATGCTTCCTGGTATTGGGATTTCCATTTCCATCAGTGTATATCAATTTCAAAATACAAAGAAACAACCAGACACAAAGAAGTGCGAAGAGAATCATGTTTGAACATAAATTTGATGAAACCTACGTAAGTAGTAATAATATGAGCTGCATGAATGGCACGTACACAATATACGGAAAATGATTGCTATGTACGAACGTAAAACTTTAACTTCGGGATATGATTCCAATGCATTCTAGAGAATTTTGATAAAAGACTCTACACTTTTTACTATACTTAAGGCGATTCATATACTTACAACCAAAAAAAAGATCTGAACATTGGAACCAAACTAAATTCATTTACCTATTTTATTACTGTTTTTATTTATAGTTTTTTTTAATTTAGTGAAATATATGAAATAAATGAGTAAATTATATATTTTATTTAAATTTTGTAATATTTTTATTTATCTATTTTTGTATATTATAAAAAAGATATAAATTTATTTAAATTTTTGAGAGGATGTAGTAGAATAAATTTACAATTAATATCTTAGTCAGAAAGAAGTAAATATAAGAGGTAAATACAATATTAAACATAATACAGTATATTTTCAACACACAAAGATTGTAAAAGAAAAATACAATTCAACTGTAAAAAACAGACGCTGATAGATAATATTAGATTTGTAAGCAAGGTTATAAAGAAGAATGTCTTGATCGATAGGCAGGTGACAGATCCTCGAACGATTGAGTGTATTTGTCCCCAAAGCAAGGGTGTTACCCTCTAACTATAAATTGAGCCAATAGGGTTTTTGTAGCATGACAGTCAATTGGAAACTCAGATCTTGCAAATAACAAATTTCAATCAGCCTTGGAGAGCTTTCCATTCCCTTTCACTCTTCATTTCTTTGTGCCATACACATTCCATCCTTGCTCGTCAGCGATAGTAAATTCAATTCGGACTTCTCCAAATAATACCAAAAACATCCATCCACTGTCGGCTTTTATAAAGGGTTTTGGTGAAAGGCTTACAGAAACGAAATCACACACACCTAAGGCTTCTTATTCACATTTAAAAATTACTTTTTTTTTAAATATTAAATTATATCTTTTGTTAATGTAGAACTTTATTGAAAAACAAACTTAGGGTAACAAAGTTATAATATTTTTATTAAAAAAAAATCTTCACGATGTTAAAAAATCTGTATTTCCATACAGGGGTTTTAATAAAAAGATTAATGTAACATTTTAATTTTAAAGCAACTTGAATATCTGCCTTAGAGTTCTGATTGGCGAGAAAACTTTATAGAAATCATGCTGTTTCCATAACAATTCTAAAAGAATTATTATAATTCATAGTATGTGTAATAATATAAACATTATAATCAATATAACCATACACACCAATAAAAAAGAAATAATTTGATAAACCAAGACATAATAACAATAACATGTTTCGACGATTCATCGGCAGACTGTAAATACAATAAAACGGAAAAACATAGGCTTATAACAGCCCCACAATACAGAACATCGTAATGATTAATCATTTACATAATAATTCAAATTAACGTAAATCATAATCTAACTCACTCTTTATAGGTATACATACATATACATACATAGTTCTCTGCCAAGGGCAGGTCCTTCACTGCAAACCCAGCATTCTCCAATCTTTCCTATTTTCTGCCTTCCTCTTCGTCTCCACATAAGATCCATTTACCGTAGTTCATTATTAAAACAATTAAATGAATTCTTCGAGTCTATCATTATTAGCACTACTAATTGTTATAATAAGGAACTATCTATAAAGAGTGTGTTAAATTATAACTTACCTTAATTTGAATTATTATGTAAATGATTATTAATTACAATGTTCTGTATTGTGGAGCTGTTATAAGCCTATGTTTTTCCGTTTTATTTTATTTACAGTCTGACGATGAATCTTCGAAACATGTTACTGTTATTATGTCTTGGTTTATAAAATTATTTCTTTTTTATTGGTGTATATGTGTATATGGTCTTATAATGAATAATTCTAAAAGAAGCTTCAATTCTAGAAGATATTCATATTCAACGTTGTTATTTTTTTAGAAATAAATTAATTGTTCTTTTCATATCATTTGAAGTCTACGAAATTTAATATTAAAATCTTATTGAACTACTTCCTTCATTTTACGAAATCAAATTAAAACAAAATATTCAAATTTTAAATTTTCATTTTTCATTTATAAAACAAGGCTGCCAGATCAGAAAAAAAATGACTTACAGTTTTTAATAACTTTCCGAAAACATCTCTTTTTTTAAAAAAATTCTTCAAAATGAATGTAAGATTTTCAAGGCTTTCCACAGCTCCAGAGATTTTACAAATAATAATTTTTGCTTTATTATTTTTATCGTATTTAATATTCATGTAAAACTCTGTAGTGGATCTAAAATACTCACCAAAAATTCATAATTCAACAGATTACTCCAGTATTGTAACGCGATAATTTTTTATTTATTTCTATAGACTGTAATATGAGCAATATATTTTTATCAAGCAAAAATAGCCAATTTTCATTTATATTTAAATGAAGGTTGAAAAAAACTAACATTATCCATTTTAAACTTCCGGCATCTAGAGCAGCTTTTATCATTTTATATATGATGTACATTTTATTTTAAGCAGTAAGGTATTTGTTTTTATCTGCAGTAAAAGTAAGTGAACAGGTATTTCTTTTTTAATAAAAATAATAATACATTTGCTTGCTTTATTTTCATTGGTGCGAACATTGTAATTTTATTTGGTTCAGGCTAAGTCCAAAATCGATGGTATATGAGTTTTGTAATTTAAATTTTCATCTTTAAGTAATTCTTGTTTTTTGAAGGTAATCATCATAAAAGCGTTGAATTATTAAAATTTTCTTATATTTATTGGATGTAGACCTAAAATCAAGCTTTCTTTATTGTTTTAAACTGCTCCATAATCATCAGAACATGGTCACAGACTACGGTTGGATGCTGAAGCGAGAAGCCCCAAAAAGAAAAGTGAAGAAGAACTTTCGAAACAACGAAAAGGTACATTAATTTTAATGACTTCACAAAAGGGCTAAAGTAAAACTCTAATATTTAGATTATTTCTATTTGGTTATATTTTTAAGCAGCAAAGAATTTATTTTTTATTTGCAGTAAAAAAAAAAAGTATTCATTTTTAATAAAAACACGTTTTTATTAAAATTAACATAAATCTAACATAAATTAACATAAATTAATTGTTGATTAACATAAATCAACAATAATGTTAAAATATGTATATAGTTATTACAGTTTTAGCAAAACTACAGAGGTCGTATGAAAAGATGGATTTTATTTTCGGATAATAAAAAAAAAAAAATTGGTGCAGGCAATGATCGCAAATTTTAAATTCCCAGACCTGTGTTAATGAATTGCTGCTTTAAATAAATTTATATAATTGCAACTTCATGAATGATAATGTATTTTTTTTATATAAACAAATAATATGAACAACTCAATAATAATGACTATTGATAAGAATATCTGGATAACTTGATATAACTTACAGTCTGCATTGAACTCAGTGCTTTTCATATTCGTTTTCCATCTCATATTTCATGTTGACAAGTAGTGAGTCAGCAAACTTCCGTTTTGGCGAAATGACAAGGATTCGTGCCGAACTAGTAGGAATGAAACCTCTTTTTTCTTTCTATAGGAGATTGCAAGTGAAACCACGAAAGAAATCTGTAGGCGGATTGTTTCTATAAATCCCTAAACAAATGTAAATGAGGTTGTAGAATGTCGCCTTCATTCTGCAAAGTTTAGAAGCAAATCGGTAAGAACGTTAAAGATGAATGTTTTATGAACGAAAAATAGAAAGCTTAAAAGTTAAATATTTCTGGATTTTTCTCTGTTTTTTAAGTTAAGGTACTTTACATGTAATTGTAAAATATCGAGTTGCTCTCTCTAAAATATCTAGATATTTATCATACATTGTAAGATACTCTCATAATGGAAATGATGCTATTACTGAATAGGTTTAGAAGAAAACTTCAATGCGACTCGATTCATGGCAGCAGTCTTGAATAAACTAGAGATTGGTGAACTCACTCTATGTATTACTTTTATCCAAATATTATGTAATCCTTGTACAGACAATTCGAAATTTTTTTTCAATATCTTTTGAATTAACCCAGGATAAGAGAGGACAACTAATAAAAATTGCTTGAAAAGATTTCACAGATCTTGATCTGTGAAACAGAAGATTTATTTTGAAATTACAGGTCACTTATTAAGATAAAAATACTTAAAACACGGTATTATTTTTTGGAATTGACAAAATCAGGAAGAAATGAGACGCATTTCTGAGTGATACCTAGAAGTCGACGTAAACCTTTCATAAAAATTTCATTATTGGAAATTGTTTTTCAATCAAGTTTTTTTTTTCAGATCTTTGTTGTAAATAATTCTGGAATAAGAATATTCTAAAAATGAAATTTAACCATTATTTACAGAAAAACAAAATTTACAGTTCGTAATTTTCCGCCATCTCCATAAAATTTTGATTTTGGTTTTCCATCTCTTTTATATACAAAGTTTAGTTAGCCAAAAGAGGTCTTTGAGTACAACGAGAGAATACACCGTAAATGACAACAAAAAGCGATTTTATCGTTTCTTTTGTGCGACGATGGTGAAAACCATTACTGTAAACAAGACTTAAACAAGACAAAAAAATTGGTTTTAGATGGACAGAACCTTCTTAAGACCGTCCTCCCCCTCTTTACCCTTCTCGTACGGGGGTCGCGAAAAACAAATTTTTGTTTCAGAAAATCAATTTTTCTATTATAATATATTTTGTATCTCACGCTGTTTATAAAATATGTCATCTCTTTTTACTTTCAGAAATTGATCAAAGTAATGCTTGTTTCTAATATTAATCATCATCACCTACACAAATAAATGTAAAACTTATGATACATTTAATACATTTATTTGTGTTGGTGATGATTAATATTAGAAATTCTAAAAGAGAAGGGATTAAGAAGAAGTACGGTATATATACTGATAATGCTTGTTTGTCTAATTCTCTAAATACCAAAAAAAAAAAAAAAAAAGAAAATAACATAAAAGATTTAACATAATTATGAGGAAGAAAGAAATATTTATTTACAGAATACAATATAGAATGAATAAAAGTGCAGTGTCTGTTGCAGTATTTCATATTCATTACATGTGGCTTTAGCAATTTAATCACAACGAATGTAAATCTAAGCGACATGTGAACTCCTGATGACCTTCAACCTACAACAGAAATTGCGAGGGCATAGAAAATTACCATGACAGCATCAGAGATGTGAAATTACATCATTATTAAAGGAAATCAAATCATTTCTATAATGAATATAAATCTATTATATTTTAATACTTATTAATTCGCATGAATGTGGATATCAGAAAAAGTACATATAAGAATTCAACAATACCGAAATGAAAATTTTACTTATTTTTTTATTTAATTTTCTAATAATTTTTTTTGACTTAACACGAATATCAGGAATAGGAAAATTAATAAAATAAGAAGCAACGATAATTGGATATAAGAAATATATGCGTAAAATAAAGATAATTTACATTTTACCAACCTTAAAATTGCTGTATGAAATCTAAATTTTTATTAAAGTTTTGACCATATATCACTATTATTTGATTTACGATAAGTATAAAGCTTGAATAAAAATATCAAAAGCCTGAATAGTCAGGATTGTCTTCATTTCCATACTTTTCTTTCCATTATAATTTAATTTCATAATTTGTATTAGAATACAGAGAAAAGATGGAAAAGTAAAAGGTAAATTTGGAAAACAACAGAAAATATGAGTAACTCACAAAGAAAATAATATGTTTTATTTTAGATTTAATTATTCTCGTTCTAAATGTTTTATGAAATTTGTTTTGAATTATTTTATTTATTTGTCTAAAGAATTATTATGTTTTCGTTCTGTATTTTAATTTAATGTCAGGGATTTAATTTTTTTGCTCTTCTATGTGATATAAGTTATTATAGATTTCTTCTGTTTTTTGATTTCACACATTTTTATTGGTGCAAGAGCGATAGAGATTACAAGTT
>JAFIDM010002131.1:37362739-37373981 GCA_023159025.1 Thereuonema tuberculata
AAATTTTAGATGATTTCAATTAAATATTTTAGCTATTAATTTGTTAATTCATTCTGTGTTAATTCATTCTGTAATTCAAATTTTAGATAATTTCAATTAAATATTTTAGCTGTTAATTATTCTTAATTTTAATATTTAGGTAAATTTTAAATTTTAGATAATTAAAAAATCTAAATTAAGGAGAGCAAGGTCTTAATTGTTGCGTTTTTACTAAATTAGTTCTAAATTTTGCCGCTGATGACGTGGTGGTCGAATAATCTGTTTTATCACCATAGAAACGGTGAGCTGAAATTTGAATTGGCAGATTCAGACAGTGATTTGTTCTTTATATTGGTTTCAAATTTCATATCACTGTCCGGCTATATATACATATATATATATATATAAACAGCGAAATTACTAATTATTAAACAAAGAATTCTGGAAAGAGGCGCGTGCGTTATCTCGCGATCATGTCGCGCCTTGATACATCCCTCCCTCTAGCGCCCTGTGCACACGTGTACACAAGGACATTTTTGTCTCGCAGATAATTCTCAAGTGTCGATTGTATTGAGTGGTGTCAATAAGGGTGGGGGAGGGGGCGGCATTTGAAAGGGAGGGGGCGGCATTTTTCAGTTCTCGCCTAGGGTGGCAGAACACTTAGAAACGGCTCTGGGAACATGTTATGCCTTATCACTACATTGGACGTTCAATATACGAATGCTTTGTTCAATATTGACATCGATCATATCTACAGACATGCTTAAAATGATTTAACTTGATCTGAACCATTTATATCTAATCAACATCAACATTGTCTATACAACATGCTATGTGATGGAATCGATCTACACTTCGTGATACAACAATTTTACGAGTCGTATCGTTTTCTTTATTGTTATAAAGCAAACTATGTTGTAAGTCGAGACATTTTGTTACTAACAATACTTCAGCAATTGTTCACCATTTCATTTCTGGTACTTCTTTTAGGCACAAATAACATGTTTTTTTGATTTTCTATAAATATCCAAAAATATGTCTCAATGCATCTCGTTCCAAATTTGATTCTTCCTTTAACTGTAGTAGAAATAACAATCTTATTGAGAGTAAATTTTATTATTCTCTATCGAAATTGTAGCATACAAGTTATTTGTTTTAACAGTCCATTTACTTTTTTATATACTTCGTAATTAGTCATTTACAGAAACGTCCTTATTAGGACTTATCCTCCCTGTCATGACAACCTTTCATGGCTTTCTTTTCTAAATAATTCCTTTTCATTTTTCTCAAGCTCTCGTGAGTCATTGTTTGTACCACTAACCCTTTCATCCTTACTTGAGCTAAATAATACATAATAAATTTTTTATCAAATTATTAATGGACTTAAAATAAATCGTCTATAGCTCGACACCATGTTGTTGAGCTGCAAGACAAATGGAATCATTACATGTACTCATCATCTATGCTCCTTCGATATCCAGATAGGTGCTGATAGGCATCTGTCCATAGGACAGCAATTTCTCCTTCCTCTGTACCAGATGTGTAAGACTGTTTCAACAGAAGCGCTTATTGCCTGCAGTGAATAGGATATTCAACAAGAGAAGAATCCCTTATGCTCTCTACTCTACTTTTCTTTATTCAACTATTCAGTCAACAATCCTTTCTAAAGCCTTTACAAAGTAGGGTCGATTATTGTATGGTAGAGGTGAGATCATTATTTCCTGCCTTGAGAATAAATACCATTCTTCTTTTCCTTCAGTTCATAGAATATAATCAAGAATATAGTCAAGCACGAGCGGTATATTACATAATAAATGATGGCAAGATATCATCCTCTCTTGCAGATTTGTAGGTTAGTTAGCAGTAGCCTGTCTAAAACCATCAAAGTGACAATTCGTTTAGCTGTGGAAAGTCCAAACTATGCTTGTACATCAGTCAAGCTGTTACTAACTTCTGATTTTGGAAAGTCTACCAGGTGCCTATAAGCCTCATCTGATTTGTTGCTTGTATAGCTCCTTATTTAACATCCAGAATACATAACTTGATTTAGATGCAATTCAAGATTGTTTTCTCTATTTCATTTTTCCTGTGATTGTCTAGATTAGTTTTCGATTTTATAATAAATTTAAAAAAAGAAATTTCCTAGTAGCTAAAATAATCAGTGGAAGGCACTGATTGTGGATTGGAGTCAGTTTTAATCCTCCGCTTAGATTTTGCCCCTGTAGTCCTTTGGTGCCGTGCTGGCGTGGTCGTGCGGTCTCGGCGGCGGCCAGCCGTGGCGGCCAGTGCGCCAGTACCTGGGTTCGAATCCCGGCAGTGGCATGGTTGTTTCAATTTCCTTTCCTGTGTTGTCCAGCCTCTTCTTCACTTTCTCTTCGGTCTGACGTCGTTCCTTAATGGCGTCCTGGGGAAGGCCACGGGAAACCACCCCAGTATCTTTCCCTTGAAATTCTTGGGAGTCTGCAAGGGGTTCGCCATCTTGGGAACACTAGCGCTCCCTGGAACACGGAGGCTTCGGATACGAAGCGCGCACTTCGGTGCGTACCGGCCGGCATAGTCCTTTGGTTCATCCAGCCATCTGTAAAACGGGTCCTGATTACTTTCCAGGATTTCTTTATAGAAGGGCGAGCTGACCACTCGACCTGAAAATAGTGCAGTTCCTTAGGAAACATTAGAATTCTTATCGCCAACAGCCATTGATACTTTGATACTTTAATTTAACTTTAGAAGAAAGTTAAAGATCTTAATTTATTGAAAGATAAATGAAATGTAGATTTTTTTATATGATTTTAGAAATTCATGAAAAGTCAAAGTTGTTTATTTCAGAGAAAACTGATAAAAACCTTTGTTATGATGCCATGCAAAATCAATTTTTCCTCTCTTTCGTTAGAATCAGGATTAGCTGTCATGTCGCAAACCATCATTTCGTAATAGACTCGCTTTGACAAGTTCAATTAGTTCATACCCTGTTACAGTTGTTAAAGACCCGAAGATAAATCGTATTTGATTGAAATGAATAATTACCCACTTTGCAACATCTCTTTGAACAATTTAATTTTATTTTTAAAACAAGATTAAATAAAATGCCTAAATATAAAGTGCTGTAGATTTCAATTACTATTATTTAATCTTTGGTTGTTTTAAAATAAAGTTTTGAGAATTTAGTCAAGAGTATTGACTAAGACTTTTTAGAATATATCATCAAATTCTACTAGAAAATATTTCAAAAAATTCACTTAGTTATAATAAGACATTAAAGAAAGATATCAGAAGAAAAATTAGGTTATTTTCTTAATGTACAGTGATGAAGTTAAATCTTATATAATGGGACATTTCTGCGTAAATCAGATTGGACGATTTTGTCCAAAGCATCATTATATGATCAGTACATATGATCAAATAACGATAATGCATGAACAAGCAAAGCACGATGCTTTCAAACAGAAGTACCATTAGAACGTATTTGACTACCATTAGAACTCTTATTTTTGTCAACACTATAAGAAGTTTGAATATTTTAATATAAGATATGAGATTCAAAGTGTTTCTTTTGATGTTATAAACAAATTCTAATGTTTATACTGATGTTATAGTCAAATGTTATAGACGAGAACCTGATGCCAGCACAAAACACAGCAAAGATCAAGAAAAAGAGTAGTATTTCCTTTCTTTGTCAACTTTCATTCTCAATAAGTTATTGCTAATGCAGTTTTCAATATCAGAGGTATGAAGCAAATTAAGCTTTATAAGTGATAAGTGTTGTTAGGGAGTGATTCTGAAAGTGATTTTCCGAGGACATCAACCACTGCAAAGCAGTATGAAACCAGAAAGATCAACTTTCAGAACTACAGCCAAGTCCGTATGAATATTAATCCAGGAAAATCCGTAGCAGACCTACATGCAGCTGGCAGAAGGATCAGGAAGATCATCAAAGCAAAATCGACAGATTTGATGTCGCCATAAGTATCTTCAGAAAAAGTAATCGAGGGAAATCTGTGGAGATCTATTTTCCAGACAGATAACAGATAGATCCGTTATCCGTTATGAACCAAATTATTATGGACAATAAAAAGTTGTGCTTCCTATATGATCCTCAGAAAACAACGTGTTACTGTTTTCTGATTAGAATTGGCCAACAAAAGTGCTCTGCGACCACTGCAAACGCAAAGTTGATGCTCTCTGTTTTCTTTGACTGTCGCCATGTGATCCATCTTGAGTAATACCAGAACAGTCTATCAACGGCGACAGATGTGTGTGCATTCTGAGACGTTTTCGTGAGGCCGTAATAAGTAAGAGATCACATCTCTTCCAAAACAATTCTTGGATTTTACAACACAAAAACATCTTTTCACTGATCATTTGCCGTCTAATCGTACCTTGCTAAAATGGGAACCACTGTCTTACTCCACCTTACACACACTTCTAACTCAGCTCGGTGGCTACCATCTATTTCCCATGTTTAAGGGGCCTTAATTGACTTCAGACTTTAACAGTCAAGCAAGATTATTGAGTTACTGAGACATAAACCACAAACTGTCTTCCCCAAAAAGGTATTGAAACGTTATACGACCGCTGGATGGAGTGTGTAAGTTTCAAAGCCTTTAAAAAATTAACAAAATTGTATATTCCCTCTATAGGTTTTTTCTTACGACGGTTGTCCCGAAATTAAAAAAAAATTGAGTGATTCTACAGCTTGTATAGATTAACTAGTTTACTGTAACCACAATGACTATTCAGGTTTGTTAGAATATGGAATTAAAGATGCATTTAAATCATAAAATATCAATTTCTCTGGACCTTTTCAAAGGGGTTGGTCATCTATCATCATATTGAAGGAGGGTTACACATTTCGATGGCAGATGACGCTATAACCAAAACTAATACATGTAGAGGCTTGAGTATAATACTCGATTTTACAATAACAAAACATAACTTAAATAATAAGAAACGCAATCTTTACATTTGTAATGTATTTTAGATAAATAAATAGTATTGTCATAAATACTTGTAAATAACTTATAACTAATCCAAACTAGACACATAAATAATATCAAAACACCTTCACTGCATAATACCGTTGACACCGATATTTTGTTTTAATTTCTTTAATAACTTTTTCAAGGCTTAAAAAAAAATAACGTAAAAAAGGAAAGAGAAATCATTCTCTCACTAAAACAATATAATGAACAATCTTCACGATGGGGTCCGGGTTGTGTCCTTTTAGCATTCCCCATCGTGAAGATTATTCATTACGAACAAGATGAGCAAAAGAGATTCACGATAGAATCTTGCCTCATTGATTGTTGTGTTTGTTTTAATAAGAATAAGTGTTTAAGAGTAAATGAAATGTCTTCGTCGATGTATAGTAATGCATTGATGAACAATGTGAGAGTAAAAGAATTTTTATTTCTCATATAGTTCATCTGTTTACAACAATTGTCACCGTTTTTATTGTCCAATTTCACTTGCTTTGTTTATTCATGATTTTAAGTATTATACAATTTAGTTGTTATATATTATATTGTTTTGGTGAGAGATTGATTTTTAAGAAATTAAAACGAAATATTGGTGTCAACGATATTATGCAGTGAAGGTGTTTTGAGTTTATTTATGTGTCTAGTTTGGATTAAAGAAGATATGTATTTTGATGTACGTATTTTGAATTTAACTTGTAACTAATTTAATCTGAAAATATATGTAGAAAAAATGTGAGAATATAGTCTTGAGCAAAGTAGAATCCTGTATGTAACAGAAAGTAAATACTTGAAATAGAATCGTAGAATAGTATTAAATTCTTAATGTTAAATTGTTCATAATTTCAATAAAGCAGTAAAGATGAATATTCATTCGATTTATTTACAAACATTCTTTCTTAGGATTCTTCGAATCTACACGATTCTTAACTTCATTCAATAACTATCTTCTGGAATTTTTTCTCCGGATAATCAGAATAAAGAATTAAATTCATTTTATTACCCTATTCTTTTACTCTGACTGAAGCTTATGTCCATCGATAAAATCACCACCAATCAAAAGTAAAAGAATCAAAATTCTTTTATTTTTCGTTACAATTTCTGTTCCTTTTCTGAAAATTACTGTGGTACAATCACTTAGAAATATCCTTTTATATATCTTTCACTGAATGAACAACATGGTACATTCCCATTGAAATTGTAGAATACTGTGGAAAATAAACCTTTCGTCTTCGCATAACTTATGAATAAATATTTTTTCTTTTTTAAGATTCTATAAAGTTAATTGGTTTCTTTCCCGATGATTTCATATTGCTAACTTTTATTTTCTAATTCATTACTTAGTGGGAAAAATGAGATCTCGAACCGGATAAGCCTTTTAACCGAAACCATCGTGGCGCCTCATTTTGTTGATTTTCTAAATTCGACACTATTTTATATGTCCCTTAATTAGTTGTAAAGAAACTAAGAACAGGAAGGAAACAATGTAATCTAGGGTGGTTGAGCATGGTTGGTTTGACAGCCGAGCACCGCGACCTGAAAGATCTATTGTGCTATCCTACGGAAAGAAGGACAGACGGAGAGAAAGACTGAAAAAGGATTGTGTGAGAAATGCAGGGAAAACGGGAGAACCACGGGAAAACATGCCCAGCGCGGATTGCTCCCATCAACGAGACCCACATGAGAACCGAACCTCGGTACTCAGCGGTGAGAGGCCAGTGTCTTAGCGACATCGCCAACCGCGCGGTGAAGGAAACAAACTGTCGTGTTTTGCTATTTTTTTATTCTGCACTATATACAGAGGTGGTGCCACTTTATCCCAAATCGGTAGCTAAAGCGCTTCAACACATACATTACAAATACCACCAACACAAAGTTATTGTTGTTTTTATTTTTTTAAAGATTCAGTCTTGAATTTTTCTTGAAGATCGTAATTGTGCTAAACCTCTTGGTGGAAGTACTTTCACAGTTTTAATTTCATTGGGAGAACCTTGGAATTAGAATTAGTAGTATTAACAGATTTTGGAGAAGCAGGAAGCTCTTGTTTATCTGCACTTTCAGAATTTTCTGCATACGGAGATACAGAAGGAAACACTTGAACCCCTCACTCCTAGTTGCTTGTAGCGATTGATGTTGGGCAGGCAACGTTTCAATGTCCAAATTACAATCATCTGAATTGTTATATGATTCAGACTGTTGTAATGAGTATGCTCTTGTATCGTAGCACGGGCGAAATTGATCAACATAACATTTCCAATTAAGACCATCATTAGTTTGCACCAAATATGTACGAGATCATACGTGACCAATATTTTCTTGATCTTACCCTTACTCCACTTGCGACCACATCGGTAATCTAAGGTCCATACTGAAGGATACCAATACTGAAGGATACATTTCGTTTTCCAGAAAGTGCAATTTGTTTATTTTGTTTATCTAACACAACATCAACTTGAGAAGGTCTAAGACACACGAGAGGTGAAGGTAATATATAGCTAAGAGCTCGTTCACTGGAGTACATCAATAGCAAAATGGTGTGCACAACGATTTGCAAAGAGAAATTTGTTTGCTGCTTCTTATAAGGGACGTTTTTGTTGCATATAAGTCTTTATTGCTTTTTTAAATCGTATCGACAAACTTTTCTGCAGCCCCATTCGTCGCAGGATGGTAAGGAGCTGTTGTTTTATGACGAATTCCATAGGACTTTAAGTAGTTCTCAAACTCTAAAGAAGTGAACTGAGTTCCGTTATCAGTTACAAAAATTTCAGGTGGTTCCATTTCTAGAAATATAGTGGTTCATAAAACCGATGGTAGCTTCTGAAGTAATTTTCTTAGTAATAAATGCTTCTGGCCACTTAATACGAATTCACAACAACAAAAATATACTGGCCTGCAATTTGTCCAAGGTAATCAGCATGAATACGTTTGCTCGACGAAGAAGGCCACTCCCAACGACGCGTAAGACGTAAGATTGTTTTTGGAGGATTATTCTTCATTTGTTGACATACTTGACAGCTTGAAAGAGAACTCTCAATATCACTATAAATATTATATATATTATGATATCACTATTATTATCACTATTATATTTTTATATCACTATCACTATCAATATCAATAGTGATTTGATGCAAGCGCAGCTAAATCATTATAAGTTTTATCCTTTGGTTTGGCAGGAGCACACAAATTCCTCAGCAAATCATAACATTCCTTTCGCAGTAGCGTAAGAAATATTGATACTAGCTTTGATTCATTAATATCATTCTCTGCGAAAAACAGTTCGATCCGTTCAATAAAATTCATCCACTTTCCTCTGCGGAAATAAATGATCCCGGATACTATTTTGTATGTCCCTTAATGGACCACTTGAGGTTTACGCCCCTATTAACGCCACGTATGACGTGTATCCCACATGCGGCGAGAGCTTGTGGGATAAACAAACATATAACTTTGTGTGAATAACTTAAAAAATCGTCGATTTTTGATATTTCAAGACGGATGGTTTAGTACTGTGTAGATCCTTATTGTAATAATTCTGTAAAAACGCTTGGAATATCCTTCTTTAATATTATATTTCTTCTATATCTAAACAGGTTAAAACAAAGCACATGGCTTTGTTTATTCCACATGCGAAGCAGTAGCCTGGTGGGATATGTTGTAACTACGAACCCCCGCCTATCCTCAAGTGATCCATTAAAAATATATTGCTGTCATCTTTTTCAATAGGCGATAATTAACTCTACATCCAATCTGAAAATTTTGGAAGACTTACAATCGTTGCATCCAAATCAAATCTTTTAGTTCAGCCTCTATATCTATTAGGGTTAAAACGAAGCACATGGCTTTGTTTATCCCACAAGCCAAAAACTAGAATGGTGGGATATTTTGGAAGTACGAAGCCCCGCCTATCCTCATGGGGTCCATTAGTTGTAAAGAAACTAGGAACAACTAATTCCTTAAACAGTTCTTAACAAAACAGTTCTTAACAAAACAGTTCTTAATTCTGCACTACTTACAGAGGTGGCGCCACTTTATCCCAAATCGGTACCTAAAGCGCTTCAGCGCATGCATTACAGACACTATTACTGTTTTTAACAGTTCATCAACAAAGAGTATCAAATATAATACTTGCCTTGCTTGTTGTTACGAGCTCTTTGTTAGCATAACAGTTTTTCTTGAGTTCTTCAAAACTGCCAAGTTTAAACTTTTCACTTTCTAATATCATTTCACATTAAAAAAAAGTTTATGTAAAAAAACTTTTAACATAATATCGTTTGACTGAGGAAATATATTTTAAGCTAAGTTAATTTTACTGAATATTCCTTACAAAATACAACTGTTGATACTTTAAATTCAACATTAAAGTATTTCTTCAGCTGATTCGAAAGCTTGAAAGAAGAATAATTTCTGTTCGTTTCTATCGTTTAGGTTTTTACTGAAACTTTATTAGCGAAATAAATTAAATGAAATTGAATCTATATGTTTCATTTCATCTCTTTCATCTACTATGAAAATTTCTAATTAATTAATACTGCTTTGGAATCAAAGAAAATAAAAAATAAGATAATTTTATTTATAGTTCTTTACAAAAAAAATAATTCATAAAAAAAATTACGATTTTCTGACCAAACCTAAACTTAATTTTCGGTTTTTGGCTTGTGTTTGAAAACAACAGCCTCTAGCAATGACGCTGTAATACTGTTAGTCACCCTCACAGTTTTTCTGCTCAGTTAAAGATTTATCACGAACCCCAGACTTAAAGTTGAACTATAACTTAATCATCAAGACAAAGAATTGAAACAGTAAAAACCAGAAAATCCTTAGCTTAGTCACACACTAATAAAAAGACAAATCCCTGAAAGAACTTATTTTCCTTGAAATATTATTTCTTAAAATTTGTTTGTTTTACTTTGTTTTTATACTTTTTTTGTTCTTTGTAATTCTTTAATTTTTAAATGACACAAACCGCATATATGTACTATAGACTGGCTAATTTGATAACGCCTTTCTTTGTAGAAGTAGGTAAATATAAACCACTTTACAATAAATAATAAAATTTATTTAACAATTTCCCAATTAAAACATTTCCCTAGATTTTTTTTATTTATATTTTTTATTTCATAATGATTTGTAAAATTAATTTTCGATTTAAAAAAATAAAAAAAAAATATTTTGAAATGGATTACCTCAATGAGTAGCTATGCTATTTATTATTATTTTAATGGAATTACTAACAGTTTTTGTTTCAAAATATTTCTGGTACATACTTCAAGTTCTTGGTCTGCTAAGACAGTGGAGCATATCAAATAATTCTCATGACTAAGAACATAATATTCCTGCTTTGTTTCTATAATTCCTTTGTGTTTCCAAGGTGGACACTAAAAGTTTGGAACACTATGTCTTCTCTCTTATCTTAAAGATACACACGACCCAGAGGAAGAGCCTTTTTTCGTATAAAACCTTTCATGATGAATGCTTGTTTTATAAATATGTTATTTTGTACCAATGTTTTTTTTTTTTCGATGTAAGTCTTCCGAAAGTGCCACGAGAGCATCTCAGGTATTTCAAGAAGTACACGAGCCGATGTCAGAAAAAGATCACTTATGTTAAGGCGTGGAGTTAGAGCGAGGTGCCTCGTAGCTCCATCCCAAATGCCTCTCCTCGGCATTCCGGGCATGGATAAAACGTGCCAGAAACGTACAGCATGCCAAACACTTTTAGTTTAAAATGAAAATCGTTTTAGAGTACAGATGTGCTCGCGGGGCAATTTTAGACTTGAAGCGAAACGCTCTAGCACACCACACAAACTACTAAAACTTTACATCTAACACGCCTTATAATAAAGATGCCTTTAATATCTTAAAATTTATATTAAAAACAGAATACAAATTTTAATACAAATTAAACATTATTTCGTAGTCCATCAAAGAAGGAAATTTTGAAAACGAAATATCACGAAATAATAAATTTGCTTAAAAATGTTAAGAATTTATATTTTGAAGAGCTTTGATTTTAATTGCTACAGTATTTACAATTATTTATTTTAATAATTATATTCATGCACAAATAACTTTTGTAATAACTTTTGTAATAACTCAAAATTTTCTTTATTATATGCCTAAGTTATTTGTGAATGAATATAAATTATTATCTAAAAGTTCTAAAAATATTTTAATTAATAAAATAAAACTTCAAAATTACCATCTAAAAACGTTTTTTCAAAAATCAATAACATAACATTTTAATGGAGAGAAATCGCCAACCGGACAATAAAAATGCCTTCGCCCATT
>JAFIDM010002131.1:37374081-37397451 GCA_023159025.1 Thereuonema tuberculata
TAAGCTTTTATTTAACTTAGTTTAATTATATTTTCTCCTGTTAAGAGATGCGAAATGCTTGCATCTCCTTTGAATTTCAAATTCCAATTCACACTATTTAATTGGATAATGCAAAACACGATTTCATCGAAAACAGGAAGTAGCGAAGGGATGTTTTCTTTCCTTTCATTTGTCATTGGTGTCATTCACCCAAAGGTTGGGGTTCAGCTGTTGTTGAAGAGACCTTTCGCAAACTAGGAACTGTATTTTCTATCTTCTGACAGCCTAGTATTTATTGATACTTTTCAATAATGTGACAAATTTTTATTCTACAAAACTTATGTATGCTAATATATAAAAATATTTTATTTATTTGCTTTATCATATATAACATTGTAATTTTATTTGTTTTATTATTGTTTCACATAAAATTTATATTTTGTATTGTATGAATTATTCTAGTAATTTTTTAAATTTATTTTTCTTAGAGAAATAATACTTTGGAGAAATAATATTCAAATAAATAGAAATTCTTATGATATTAAAATCTTTTAACAGCTAATAATATACATAAAAGCTTTTACACAAAAAAGTTCCATTTTGAATTAACTTTCTCAGAATGATAACACTTTCATGGAAAATAAATGATTATCAATATATAAACATTTTTATTTAAGCATCTCAT
This sequence comes from Thereuonema tuberculata, assembly GCA_023159025.1. Taxonomy (NCBI): domain Eukaryota; kingdom Metazoa; phylum Arthropoda; class Chilopoda; order Scutigeromorpha; family Scutigeridae; genus Thereuonema; species Thereuonema tuberculata. The sequence goes on from JAFIDM010002131.1 coordinate 37,374,746, forward strand.
CCACTTAAAACTTAAGATAATTATATAATAGTGGATAATATTTTGACACCGGAAAAAATTTTAATTTTAATATTGTCGCATCCCTTTTTAATGTGTTATTGCATTTTGAGGCGCTTTTTCTTATTTCAATTGCTTAGAAAATTCGTTGCTGCTGTCGGAGGACAGCACATGAATTTCCTTTTTTTATTTTTTAATGTTTATTTTGTTTTTAGATTAGTTTTGAGGAGGTGTCATACTTATTCCGACTTCCATTTATATTTACCTCTGTATTGAGACCTGGAGTGTCTACAGTGACTACTCTCAACTGATGATCGCCAATTTAGCGAGAAACAACTGTTTTGGGATGTCACTTGTAAACATGTCTTATCCCTTTCTAATGGGTAATATTTTACTTACAACTATTACCGAAATTAGCTTCATTTCATTTTTGACATAGTAAATTATAAGGGAGCTACGTTCTGTCTAACTTTTTATCTTTCTTCTTCCTTTCATATGCAATTTTATATAATTTTAATAAGTAACACATCAATATTAAAAGTGGCTGCAAAATGGCAATTGTTACCTAACAGGAGGGAGAGCCCTTGATGCATTCATCATGAAAATTTAAAGGAACCAACCTGGACAATTACCTAGTGTCCCATCCAAAGCCTTCTCGCGGAGCAGCTGTTAGTAATCATGTTCACACATGATGAACGGATTGGAGGGGCTACTTATTCGCTGGCCTGTCACGGCGTTGTTGAGCGTCCCCTGCGTGGCGGATGGGGGAAAGTCGGTGAACTACACTTAGTTCTCCCGGCCAGGTCAAATAGATCCGCTGTCCAACGGCAGGTGCGGTCCTCCACTCATATTGGGGGTTGTGAATGGGGTCGCCAAAGCATAAAAAGATGGTGCCCTCGTTAAACGATCATAGTTCTGCTCATAATGGCAAACCGTCTCAATGGAAAACAATCCGGCCGTAAAATAGCCCCTCAATCGGATGTCCGGGAGGAGGTTACATTGAGAATTCTTCAGTGGAATGCCGGAGGGATGTCCCAAGTAAAGAAGACTGAAGTGGCTAAAACGTTAGTTGAAGAAAATATTGATATCTTCATCATTGTTGAGGCTAATATTAGCATTGAAAAATTAAAATACTATGGAGTTCATGGATATCAAATGCACCTGTTACCTAACTCCCGTCAAATAGCAAGTGGCATACTAGTAGGAGTCAAGAGCAAAATAATCAACGAGTTTTCAAAAACGAAAGAGATGACAGAAAATGACAAATCTGAAATAATAATGTTAGACATATGGCTACACGGAAAACATACAAAAATATATGGTTTGTACAATCCCCCCAACAATACACCAAACTTGGGTAACCTAGAAACTTCAAAAAACACTGTATTGATGGGAGATTTTAATGCTCATTTCAATGGAGTTGGATATACTGACGTGAATGGTGCGGGAAAGGAAGTAATGGACTATCTTTCATCAAGAAACATGGAACTAGTGTACAAACCGCAAGACACTCCCACATACCTGCATTACAATGGCAGCACCACAAACCCCGATCTACTACTAGTTTCAACAGATATTCTACATAAGGTTCATAGAAGAGTGATTAGTGATCCTGGATGTGGGCATAGAATGATAATAGCCAGCATTAACTTTAGAGTAAACACAAATTCACACTACAAGAAATCAAAGTGTAGTTGGAATTTTAGGAAAGCGAATTGGGAAGGCTTCAGAATTGAGCTAGAAAACACGTTCACCTCAGATAAGTTAGATTTCATCCGTAATGGGCCTGATATGAATAATAAAATATTCTGCCAAACAATAATAAATGCAGCAAAGCGTAATATCCCAAGAGGGAAACCTTATAAGTATAGACCTTTCTGGTCAGAGAAACTGGAAAGGATAAAATTGGATAGGGAAGTAGCCAGAAAACAAGCTGAACTTTCTAGGAATCCTGCAGATGTAATAAAGTGGAGACAAAAAGCTGCACTAATGAAAAGAGAAGTAAGGGAGGCAAAGAAAGAGAAATTCAACACTTTTCTTGACCATCTGGATTATCGTAAAGACAGCAAAAAAGTACACAAAGTCATATCCTTAATGGACAAGGATGAACAACACAGACCACCAGTCTTAACGGATACCAGGAAACTCGTCGACGACAAGAGCATAGCAGAAAACTTTACAAAATTCTTCATTCGATCTCAACCAGTTTCGAAAAAGTTGAGGGAAGAAGAAAGAGAGATAAAGAAAAATGTAAAAAATTGCATTAAAAATCAGGATACTGACATATTCAACATAGATTTTGAAATGCATGAACTTAAGCAGGCAATTAAGGAAACAAAATCCGGCAAGAGCCCTGGAAATGATAACATCTGTACAGAATTTCTTAAAAACCTTGGTACAATTGGCTTAAATACTTGTTTGTTATTATTTAACCAAATATGGCACTCAAAGGTTCCAGAAGAATGGAAGAAATCTATTATTATACCGCTCTTGAAATCAAAGAAGCCGGCAGATAATATCTCGAGTTATCGCCCAACAGCACTAACAAGCATACTTTCAAAAGTCATGGAAAGACTGATTAATAACAGACTTAATTGGTATCTCGAGAGTAACAACATTATCTCCAATGACCTGGCAGGATTCCGTAAACATCGATCGACAACCCAACAAATTTTAAGACTAAGCCAGAATGTGAAAGATGCCTTAGATGAAAAGAAGACCACTCTTTCTGTTTTTGTCGATTTTAAGAGTGCCTACGATAATGTGTGGAGAGCTAAATTACTAGATAAATTAAGATTATATGGAGTAAATGGTAAAATGCTATGTTGGATAAGGAACTTCCTGAGTCAAAGATTACGTGCTACCAGAATAAATGAAGTAACTTCAAAATATAAAAACCAGAAACTGGGTTTACCTCAAGGAGCTGTCCTCAGCCCTACCTTATTTAACATAATGATTAATGACCTACCCTCTTCTCTCAGTGAATCAACCGAAACAAAAACAGCACTGTTTGCAGATGATCTAGCCATTTGGATATCATTACCCAGAAATCAGCCTAATAAATTATCCGAAACCATGAATAAAGTGTTAAAAAAGCTCGAAATGTGATCAGAAAAAAATAGGATGATAGTTAACACCGAAAAAACGTTCTATCACTTTTTCTCCCTAGCAAATAACGTGAAAATGTTTGATCTACAATACAATGGGGAACAAATAAAAGAAAGCCCAGAACCCAAATATTTGGGAATGCATCTAGACACTAAACTCACCTGGAAAAATCACGTCAGAGCTACTGCTGAAAAAGCCATAAACAGATGTCATGTACTGAAAAGGCTTACAGGGAAAAAATGGGGGTGCTCGCTAACAACCCTGAAGAAAACTTATAACACTTATATCAGACCAGCAATTTTATATGGATGTGAGACCTTAATATCTGCTGATATACGGAAATTAGAACAAGCTCACAATCAAGCCATGAGAATTATCACTGGAGCTGTCAAAAGTACTCCTATTGCAGCATTGAACATTGCGACTGGTAATCTACCTTTACGTACTGAGATAAACAAATTGGCTCTCATACAATACGAGAAACTAATTAGAATTCCATCTGAGAACTATTGGAAAAATTATGAGAGAAAAGAGAGGAAACTCAAAACCACTAAGGGATTTATCCAACATATTGATGAATTTAGAAACAAATATATCCCGGACACAGAAATAGAAGAGTTAATACAACTGGCAAATCCACTACATCATATTGAGGTAAATTACAATTTGAATCTTACAGAGAAAGTCAAGAAATCAGAGGTCCAGGAAGATACACTAAAATCTATTGCATTAGAGACAATAAACACTTTGTACCCAGAGGATGTCTGGCTGCACATATTCACTGATGGCTCTTTAAGAGAAAACAACCAATATGCAGGTGCTGGAGTCAACAGTATGCTGGAGTCAACAGTAAACTCTTCAAGTTCTACAGCTCCACCGGTAAATTTAAAACTAATTTTGACGGTGAAATAGAAGCAATATATATTGCCATGACTCAACTCCGAATCAGAATGGAATCATTTCAAAATGTCGTAATATTTTGTGACTCATCATCTGCTATTCAAGCCGTTACAAACTTCAAATATCCAGTGAGCTCCAGAGTGTTGGAAATACGATCTATCCTGGCAGAGCTATACAAAATGAGAAAAGAGGTCATGTTCCAATGGATCCCCTCCCATATCGGCGTTAAAGGTAATGAGGAAGCTGATTATCTAGCAAAAAAGGGAACAACAATATTAAACACCATAAAAACAAAATTATCCTTCCATTCTGCAAAGCTGAAAATTAAATCCTGTTTCAAATCTGAATGGTTGGCATACCTTAAGAATTTGAGTAAAGAGAAACATTGGGTGGATCCACTTCTAAATAACAAAAGCATACCTGAGTTACCACGCAGTGAAACCGTCGCTGCATTTCGTAAAATCACTCACCATGATTGTCTGGGAGATCACTTACATCGACTCAAAATATTGGCCTCACCAAACTGCATTTTGTGCAATGAAGATACTCCAATGGACTGGAAACATCTAAGAAAGTGTAAAGCACTTCAACTTCACTGGACGAGATCCGATGGACAAATTTACTGGGAAGCCAGAAGACAAATGGCTTATGTTCCAAATGTCTGAGCATTAGATTAAATAAATAAATATTAAAAGTAAAAAAAGTTTCAGAAATATCAGAATTTATCAATAAAATAAAAACAATATCTTATCAAAACTAATAAAATAAGCAAATAACATTAAAAAAAACAAAAAATAAATGTTTTTATCTTCTTTTTAGGCAAGAGGAATTAGAAGTTCTTTATGTGATTTATTTGTTTTATTTATATTTTACTTCATTTGAAAAGGATTAAAGAGATTATCCCGTAGCATTGAAATAGAAGTTCAAGGTTCTTAGGTTCTGTGAGATTTCTTTTTAACTTGAAAGTGATTTTATACAGTAGGCCTACAATCCCAATCTTTTGGTGCTCGAAATTTTTAGGTATGTTATTGAATAAATTATGGAACGGTTTTCTTTTTTATTACATCAGTGCATGAATTTTTAGCATCTTCATTTCAGCGGTTTCATCCAATTATTACAAAATTCAAATATCTAATAGCAAGGCATCAGAGAGATACCGGACACAGGCTCATGACAAACAAGCCAATTGTTTATGGCCAACAAAAGGACTATTACTTGCGTAATATTAAAACCAGGGCCATTCCATACCAAGTCATCCAGGGCTTACACCCACTTACCACACATTTCTTTGAAAATTTGTATGTTCAATGTATACACTAAGTTAAGAAAAAGGACAAAATTTTATCCAATTCTAACAATTAGTTTCAGAGTTATAGCCTTTTAAAGTTTTAGTTGATTTGAACTTCCGAGGACAATTTGGGACCGAACGAACTTGTATGTATTTGCGTTTTCCTGGATAAAATCAATGTTTATAAAGCTAGAGGTTTGAAACTTCATTCATTTGTTCTTAATTTCATACAGAATACGATGACACTATCAACATAGAAATTAAAACCTTCTATCATAGTGAAAACATTTACTAAAAATAAAGAAGTATATTTTTCCGAAACTGTGACATGCATAAAGAAAAGAACTTACAGCTAAAATCTCTCTTCAGATACCCTAACACAACCATATATCACTGGAAAGAGTATAAAATTATCTTTCAAATGGTGAAATAAAATTGCTGGGGTTTTGAGTTTTAAGAGTTTTATAGCAATGTAAAGTAACAAATAGTATTTACGCTAGGAATTGTTACACTCACCAATGTTGAGAGTAAAATATGGTTTTATGGCCTTAAAGTAAAAAGTACAAGATTCTAAAAAGTCTATTTAGCCTATAGATGGAACAATGTAGGGGTAAAAGTGAACATAAATAAGCCTAAGGTCATACCAGTCTACGGTTAGTAGGACTAGATTTTTCCTAGTCACCGAAAGTCTGGTTTAAACAAAATCAGCTGTAAAACAAGTTTGAGACGGTTGGAATTTAAATTTTTATTTTTTAAAAGAAAAATACAATTTGGGGCATAGCTTCAATAAAGAGTTTTACAAAATTAAGAATTTATAAAATTTTTTAACAATTTTTTTTGAAACTCTGTCTGCAGTTGGATCTAGATTAGCGAATGCATATTGTAACGTATAAGGTAACCATAGGACTTTAATTTATTTTTACTAACCCTACAGGTTAACAAAGTTTCCATTTTTTTACCTTACAAATCTGTCTCTTAGTAGTGTAAGTTATTGAAAGTCTTTCTCAAATGAAGTTTTGAAGTTGTTATAAAAGAATGAGGAATGAGAGATTCAATTTTCCGAAGAGTACATTCAATGAATTCTTGACGAGGAAGTAGCAATTCTCTGTAGCATCTTTCGACCATCACTTACCCACTGAAAATTTGATTTCATCTTCATCATCAAAATCTTCGAAGATGTCTTCCAAATAAAGCTTCAGTGGCTCAGATGTTTTAGGACATTTATCACAGCGGCGCAGCATGCAATCTCTATTCTGTCGGTTACAAACTAACATATTATGGGCAGATTCTTTATCATGCTGATTCATTGCATTAGCTAAAAGCTTCACATTTTGGTGGTATAAGCACACATATACACAATGAGTGCCTGGTGAACCAGCCAACACACACCATTTTGGTCTCAGAGAGCAAAATTTAGAAAATCCTAGTTTTAGCTGTGGATATCTATTCTTAAAAACAACAAATAGTTCATGTAGGTTGCATAAAAGAAGTCTTTTCTGCATGTACATATTTTTTTCAATACTAACACGATCTTTAGCACCTGGCATCAGGTAAGAAAATTCATCATCATCTAAAACTCTTTTACAATATTTATTGTCTCTTCAGGGACCGTTCTGCCTTTTTTAGGTTCTGGCAACGCCAAAATGCCTTTTTCATTCGACAGAGTTCTTGGTTTTTGCACCAAATATTCTGATACACTAAATTCCTCCGCTACTTTCCGGTGAGACCAAGACTTTGGAGCGATTGTTAAAACCTCTATTTTTTCACGCCTACTCAAGTCTGTCTTTAACTTTCTCTTTCATAACATTAACTAAATAATCAAGATCAGCAGATTATTTCTTTAAATCAGTTTCTTTTTTTGTACCTTCAGCTTCACTTGGTGATTCACTGTGAGAGTCCTTTATTTGTAAGACATATGATAGCTTTTTTATAACTTGGGTTTTAGCTGTTTAAACTTTTTTTTTTTTTCATATTTTCCCTTTCAGCAAGCGGATAATGATTTAAGTTTCAATGGAGTTACATCTAATCCTAAAAGAGTCTCGTTGAGTTTATCTTTTTCAAACACTCTTTTTGCCGTTTTTAATTCATCTTCAATTTCATCATCACTTTCATGACTTATAACCATTTCTTCATTATCTGGCTGTGGGTCAGGTTTTGCTTTTAATAATGATTTTCGACAGCTACTGCACAACATCTTTCCTGGCACTAAAGTAATGTTTCTATTTACCTTAACCTCTTTCGCTTTTTCTAAAGTTATTACCGTCAAGTCTTTTTTCGTTGATAAGGGGACAGAGTGACTTTTAAACGGATCACTACAAGTTTTTTGGTTCTTTTCATAATATTTTAAAAAATAACACAAGTGATGAGAACAAATAGCGTCTTTCTCACTATATTGATTACTTGTGCGCCACATTAAAGATCTATTTCTTGTTTAGACATTTTCTCAAAAATTACATAAGTATCCTTGTTTTTTTGTTAGTGTAGTGTTTTTACAGCAAGAGGTTAATAAAATGCCAACAGTACATATCAAACTAGGTCTATAGTCACTACTGCAAACAATTCTTCCATAATTTAAAACAAAAGGCAAAAAAAACCACTTAACTTAAATCACTTTACAATTTACGTAAATCACTTCATATAGATAACAGTAGCTTCAAAGTGATTTTAAAACGCAGGAAACTGACAAGCAAATTTAACTCTTAAAAAAAAGCACAGCAACTATTAAAAAAATAATAATTAATAATTGATGTTCACTGGAGCAGAGCTAGCTAAACACTGACAGTAGAATAGGCTGTTGGAGATGTGAGGGGATTCATATTCAGATATGATTGGAATAAAATCTTTAAAATAGATAAAATAAGTAATAACTTTGGATATAGATTAAATAATTATGTTAAATACAAAATTTTCAAACAATTAAACATAGAATACAAAGACAATATTACATTTAAAGAAATAAAACACAAATTAATCTCTGACGTGGTGGATGGAAAAATTATATTAAAAACGATAACTATTAGATTTAATTTTTTACTAATATAGTAAACTCTCAGTCACATAACACAGGTATGCAGTTTATATAAGCATACCTAATGGGAAATATATGATATACATAAAAAAAAATAAAAAAAAAATTTTTATGGAGCATAAAATTTTGCAGCGTTAAAAATAATTTATAAACTTTATATTGTAATAAAACTCTTATAACTCAAAACCCCACCAATTTTTTTTCACCTTTTGAAAGACAATTTTATCCTCTTTTTAGTGATATACGGTTGTGTAGGGCTATCTGGAGAGGGATTTTTGCTACATTGTTTTTTCTAAGTGAGGTACACAATTCCGTAAAATATTTTTTTCTTACATTTCAGAATTTTTTTAACTATGATGGAAAGTTTCAGTTTTAATGCTCATGGTGTCATCTGATTCTGTGTACAATCTACAACAAATGGGTCAAGTTTGAAACCTCTACCTTCATAAATATAAATTTGGTAACAAAAAACGTAAATACATACAAGCTTGTTTCCGACCCAAACCGTCCTCGGAAATTAAAACTATCTAAAACTTCAAACGGTTATAACTCAAAAACTAATTGTAATAATTGAGTGAAACTTTGCATTTTTTCCTATTTTTATAGTCTCATAATATATACAAATTTTTATTACAATCTGAGTACCTTGGGTGTAAAATCAAGTTTTGGCTGTATGATTTGGCATGGAATGACCCACCACCAATTGTTATAATAATGAACTATCTATCAAAGGGGTATTAGATTATAACTTGCGTTAATGTTAATTATTACGTAAATGATTGTTAATTACTTACGATGTTCTGTATTGTAAGGCTGTTTTAAGCCTATGTTTTTCCGTTTTATGTTTATTTACAGTCTGACGATGAATTTTCGAAACATGTCGCTGTTATTATGTCTTGATTTATAAATTACATCTTTCTTATTTGTGTGGATGGTCTTATATAATTAATTATTACCAAATTCATTTTATTTTTGATGATGTGAATTACTAATTCGTTATCAATGGTTACTCATTGTTCACAATTTTCTAATCTCTTTAATCTTTTTCGCAATATGATTTTTTTTTACTCCTCAGTAGCAATCTAAAACATTAAAATGTGCATTTTTTTAAAATACGAAATGCGATCAATGGAATAATATTGAGCTTTTAATATTAATAATCTGGGATATTATTCACATACATTATAGAATATTTTAAAGAAATATTATTTATTATAACTGAAAGAACAATAATTAAAATAAAGGTTTATTATTTTTAATAGAAGAAATTATTTTAGTTAGACAATTCATCAATAACAATAATATATAATCAAAATTTGTCCAAAATTACTATGCATTAATTATCTATATTCGTTTGAGTAATAGTGTTGGAGAATATCTACTTTTTCGAAAAATAAACTTTATTGGAAACCTTTTTCTATCATCCTATTACTTATACATTATTTTTTGTAAATTTCTTGAATTCTTCAATACACATTGACTTATTTTTATACTCAACTTTAAGGCTCACTTAAAAATCACATGATGGTAATTGATTTTAGCAATTTCCGACCAAAATGATTCATGAATTTATTCGATACTACTCATTTCTTGGTTAAGTCATATATTAAATTTTTAAAAAAATGAATTTAGAAGTTCGAATATATTAGATAGATTCCACAATTTTTGGCACTTTTGTAGAGATTTGATAATGAGTTGCTAAATTATTAGGACTCCGAGAGCTAAATCAATAATTCCCATATTTTTGAGATAAAATTTTCCCTCAATTGTTTTTTAAAGTTTTATGCAAGAAAAATAAAGACCATACAAAATTTTAAGTAAGGTACCTTAACCATATAACGCCATGTATACCTTTAACGCCACCTATCTAATTCTTCATAAATATAAGAGATGGCGGTACTGCACTAAAGTAGTTTGCATTGACATGCTATCTAGTGTTGAAGTGAGTTACTAGCAGACCACCAACAATTTCGAGTGAAATTAAATTTCCACCTTTTCGTGTCGAGGACTGGTTCTGAAAGGCTGCTACTATATCAACGTAAGATAAAATATAGATTTTTTAATGTTCAGCAAAGATTAACTATATAAAACTATATATTTTCTTGATTCTTGAAGATTCTGCTATGTAGATAAGTTAACTGTTATTTTTAAAATTCGGAAATTGTAGACAAACAAGTGTATAATGTGATCCATGTGCTCAGTAGCGCTTTAACGCCATGGTGGTGTTAATGGTCTACATATACGATTTTAGGCTGCGTACGAGATTTATAAGTTACTAATATGTTTCATGAAAATATAGATTTTTATCTTATTTATTATTTTGCTTTTATAATCGGAAAATGACGAAATTAATTAATTTTTACATTTCCCCTTTTGTTTTCGCTACAGATTAGAAAGACTGCGTTAATTTCAAGTGTTTTTTTTTATATTTTTTACAGAAAGTCAAATTTAGTTGCTTTTTACTGTAATTTTGTACAAATAATGTTTACATTGATGGAATATTTCTTAATTTTAAATAAGTTAAGTTACTAGAAAGTAGGTGGCGTTAATTGGACCAGGTGTTCCTAATAACGCCAGTTTGCAAAGTTTTTTGATTCTCAAGTAAAAGTTATCATATGTTTCATTACGGTATGCTTCAAACAGAAGATTAAACTTTCTTGATCATAATTTCCGTGTTTCGATACACAACAACTTTATATTCTGAAAACTCCTATACAACTCGGATATTTCGAAGGATTAATCATCCTTCTTCTTCAGCCTCCTTAATCCTTAGAAATATCCGAGTTGTATAGGAGTTTTCAGAATATAAAGTTGTTGTTTTTTTAAATATTAGTACGAAGAATTTATTTGGTTTTTAGTTTCGATACACCTTATTTCCAGACTTACAGTAATTTAAATGTTAAGGTGGCGTTATTTGGGCAGGGTACCTTATTAAGTTGAACTACTTCCAACTCAAAGGATTTTTTCTTATTAAAATTTCTAATTAAAATTACCTAAGAGCTATCATTTGTTACTGATCGATAGCAAACTCAAACGTCTATAAGAGGAAAATGGCTTGTCCAGTGCATTTAGAGAATCTAAATGTTCCTGTAAACATAGTATTACTTCTGTAACTTAAGTCCATATTCCCCTTATAAGGTTTCTTCTTATCATAATATTCAAAACACTTCCAACACCTAATATGTAAAAAGACATGTAATGTCTTTAATATGTCATGTCGCACATCCAAGACATTGATCATATGGCATGATGTTTAATATCTGTAAATTGTTTTTGTTATTTTAAAACTTGACAAAGGAAAGAAATTTTTTTTTCCGAAAATTGGTTTATAGATACATATTTTTTTTTATATATTTGGCGTTGGAAAGGTTTTGAATATTAGTATTACTTCTGTCCAAAAAGAGAAATTCGTTTCGCTTTGATAGGAAAGTTCAAGTTGGAGAAGGATTAATCTTAGCGTTTTAAACTCCACTAGAGTGGAGTTGGTCTCTGGAGAGATTAAAATCACGGTTCTTCCCCTTCTTATCCCCAGAGAACTGCTCTTGTCAGGAATTGGTTCGTGTCTTTTAGTGAATAATGAAAGACCATAAAGAAGATAAATAAGATTACAAATAAAAAGCAAAATACCTCAAATTCAAAATCAGGATGGATAAGGTGATTGTCGACAATAAAATTTTAAAGTTTTCAAAAAAAAACAATTGTTTAGATTCCAAGAATTTACCAATATCAAAGATGAAAAGTTATTTTTTTTTTCAGTCATAAATACTAAGTTTTCAGTCATTTCTTCTTGATTATTATTTGGAAACACCAAATTGAATTTATTCATGTCTGCAATTAGTGCTCCTTTAGTTAATAAATTATTAGTTAAGAAGTCTTAGTCCTAACTTTTTAACATATTTCAAAATGATTGCTCTTGAATCGATTACAGACAACTGGAGTTAACATTTAAAAGGTGCTGGTCATATTGGAAATTTTATCCATAAAAACACTAAAATTGGTGAGCCTATTAAGTTTGACTTCCCCAAATGTTTATAACGAAATTTAATAGACCTACTTTCTTTTTTCTTTACAAATCGCAATTAAAATGTGGTATAAATTTAATACATTACTAAATTAATTTAGAAATGTATAAGACCAAATATATTTATTAATGCATTGAGTTTCTAAAAGGCAAATATTTTCAACCATTTGAAAATATTTCTGGAATATCTTAAAATTTGATGTTGATGAAAATATTAATTTTTAAAATAATTTTATAATTGAATTAAATTTTTAAGTATGACATTTACTTCCCATTTTTATCTAGTTGGTTGAGTTAGGAAAGGACACAATTGATAGGCAGTTAAACATTATCGTGTTGCAAGTAAGGGCTCAAAATTTCGTCCATAAGATTAAAATTTTAAATATTGAAGCTTGATTATAATCACTAAATAATTGTAATTGTTTCTTTCAATAGATTTACAAACACCAGAATGCATTCGATATTTAAAAGTATGATAGACTCTTTTATTTCCTGAAATTTACTAGAAAAAGAGATGAAATTTACACTGAATGTAGTCACAACTTTGTTGAATGTAGTCACAACTTCTCAAATACGGTATGCGCCAAAATATACAGTATTGAAACTCGCGCAACTCGAACATGTGGTTGCGTTTGTCGACGGGGTATAGCTCCAGCTGCACGTGTTCGCAGTAGTGAAAAGGAAGTTGTGTTGTGCAGTTGTTATTGGAAATGGGTCTCTCGACGGAGGAAAACGTATTCATAGTTGAGCTTTATTTCCGTCCATACGGAAGCGATCGTGAAGCTGGACCGAGTTTGAAAAAGGTGACAGAACAATTCCAAGAGGAGTTTAATAAGACGGCACCAAGACAGCACCAAGTGGTGCTGTCTATTGTTACGAAATTTCGTCGTTCTGGTAGTATACTGTGTCAACAGAAGGGGCAGTCTGGTCGATCATTAACTGTTTCGACAAATGAGAATCATGCCCGTGTTCTCCAGCAGGTGCTGCATTCGCCCCGACGAAAAGTCTACGACGAACAGCCTTGAAACTAAACGTTAGCAGTACGTCCGTTCGCCGATTGTTTAAGAACATAGGTGGATTTCCGTACCGGATACAGATTGGACAAGGCTTGACAGAGGCAGATATGCGAGCCAGAAGGGTGTATTGTGGAACATTTTTCGTCATCGTGTACGAGGATCCAGATTTCTTGAATAATGTATGGTTCTCCGACGAAAGTCACATTCACTTGAACGGCTACATCAATCGCCAGACAACTCGCTTCCTTGGTTTTGAGCGGCCAGATGTTATCGTCCAGAAACCGCTACATAGGTTCACGTGAGACGATATGGTGTGCCATCTGAGCACACGGTTTATTAGGCCCCTATTTCATTGAAGATGAGGAAGACAATGCTCTTACCGTCTCCCAAGAACGCTACAGGGGTTTAGTGATCGAGCCATTTCTTCAGGATTTGAGAAGGTTCTGTCGTGCAAGGAACATTCGGATGAATAGACAGTGGTATCAACGGGACGCTCGAGCATCTCTAGCCATGCTGCAGGAAAACTTTCCAGGACGAATCATTACACGTGGTATTGACTTCCCATACCGTCCCATTCCTCCGATCTTACACCACCTGATGCCTACTTGTATGGAATGTTAAAAGAGAGTGTGTTCAACTGTGAAAATCCACCAAGAACTGTGCCTGCATTCCGTGAGCAAATCATCTCCTTTTGCAGGAGTCTGCAGCAACCTTTTGTTTCAGGATATATTTGAGAATCTGCGTGAACGATATGAATACTGTCTACAGCGAGGCGGTGCACACTTTGAACACTTACATTACGCATACCGTGGTAAATCATCACGCTAGTAGTGTGTGTATGTATATATGTAGTGTGTATATTAATTGAAGGGCCCCAAGGACAAAGGTGCTAAGCGACAATTTCATGAAATTTCTGTTATAGGCATAAACAAAGGTGTTAAATGATAGCCAATCTGGTGGTAAAAGATGGAATGTCAATTCATGTTTTTTAAACAATTACTTCAGTACAAAGGTGTTAAATAACAATAAAAAATTACTTCATTTGGAGTACAAAGGTGCTAAGTACAGTTAACACCTTTGGGCCTGAGTTGGGTCCTGAGCTACAGAAATTTCAAAGTGCAAAGGTTTTAAGTCCAAAACTAAGCGTAGATGGAGCTTCTTTTGACATAATGGCTGCCCCCATAAAACAAGCAAAACGTCAGCCTATGTTGTCAGGTATGTTGAGTACAGGACAACATCTGGCTAAAAACTCTTTGGAGATGAGAAACGAAGCTCAGAAGAGTACAATTGCACAACAGCACTAGAAGCAAACGAATGGAAAGAAAAATCAGAATCAACCACCAGTACACTAGAAGTTTCTGAAAGTGTCTATCTTAGCTATAGGTCATTTAATGAAATCCGAAGAATTGAAAAAAAAAACATTGCAAAAGCAGCTAGGGCAGCAGGGAAGGAGTTTGTGATGCCATGATAAATGTCGATACAAATTCTCTGAAAACTTTCCAGAAGAAGGAAGAGATAAAATATTTAAACAGTTTAAGAAATTATTGTACGAGGCACAAAATGCCATTATCTTTAACTCAATTACCTTGCTGCCTGTGGCCTTATTTAAGACGACTGCAGATAAACGATGGTCTGCAGCTACATACATCTATTCAGTGACAATTGATGAGAAAACACAGATGGTTTGCAAGTTAGCTTCCTGCAACTTGTTACAAGTTAGGAGAAAAAAAGTAGATCTTCAGCAAAAGCAACTTGCATCTGGAAAGTCAACTCCTAGCCCAATCAAAACAGGAAGAAATGCTCCCCAAAACAAAATTTCTGATATTGTGAAAAGTAACGTTCGAACCCACTTATCTAGCTGCACTGACACCGGTATACCTGAAAATGAGTGAGCATCGAAGCTGCTACAGTGAGGTGTTTGTAACAGAATTTAATCTGTCGTTTGGATCTCCAAAGAGTAATACATGTAAAACATGCGATTCGGATAAGGGTGGCGAAACACACAAGAAAGAATATGAAGAGAACTACGAACAGCAAAAAAAGGACAAACAATCTGTTAAGGAAGATCAAATCAAATGTTATATAATTTTTGACATGCAGCAAAGTAAGTAATATTAAGCACTTCAATAACGTTCTATTTAAGACAGTTATGGTTTTACTACTTGAGCGTACATTTAGTATCATGTGAAGGAGAGCAGGCATACATGAAAGCGTGGACCGAAAACATATCTTCATGAGATAGTCATGAAGTAGTCAGTCTGTTTGGGCATTTATACAGATCAGTGCGCGAAACCACAACCACCTCATTACTTGATCAGATTCTTGCGGCGGCCAAAATAATTTTTTTTTACTTTTTTGCTTATGGAATTACGTGGAAGGGTATATTTTTTATTGTTGACCAAAAATTTCCAATTGTAGGACATACATATTTAGATTGCGATAGAGATTTCGGTCTTATTGAGCAAGTGATCAAAAAATGACAAAATATACTCGGCAGATACTTATAGGACCATTATTGATGCAGTTGATAAGAAATTAAAACAATGGTAGTAACTGACATGGCAGATAAAGTTTTCTGACACTGATAGTCAACAATCAGGCCTGTATTTTGTTATTCGTTTGCTAAATGATGACAGGGAGAAGATATTATTCAGAGGTGAGGTAAGATGAATAAGGGCTAATAAGTTTGGGTCATACAAGTACAAGAAATCCTTCAATGAAAGCGTAGATTTTAAAGTAGTAAACCTGTTTCGAGTTCGTGGGCAGAAAGATATCACAAACTACATTCTGAAAAAGGTTAGACAGCACAGTATTATCTTAGAAGAAAAAATTAAAGACTTGAAGAAGCAAATGGAGTATATACCAGATGTGTATCAAGGCTTCTACAACGAAATCAACCGCTCAAGTGAACCGTAATTTTGTATTGTACATTTACTCTTCGTATAATGTAATGTTTATTAAAATTTAATTATACTTAACACCTTTGTGACGTCTTATTTCCGTTTTAAGAGCGTGTTGTGTCAAGGACAAAGGTGTTAAGTACATTTACGACTGAGTTACGACCAATAAATGTGGTTTCAACAAAATCATGTTTTTTCAGGACAATTTTTAGATATTAGTGATCATTAATAATTTACTCTGAACAATATACAGCTTATTTTCAGGGAACAGCCAAGCTTTAACTTTAACTGTAAATATCTCGAAACTGCCAAGATGTTACTTAACACCTTTGTCCTTGGGGCCCTTCAATTTCTTTTGAGGAGAAATAAAGTCACAGATGACAATAATATAATTTTGTTCATTGTTTCATTTCAGTACTGTATATTTTGGCGCATACTGTATATCTCCATCCTTTGGAACAGTTTTATCCACTTTTGCACAAGGGCATGAATCCGGTAGAAAGGGCTTGTCAGTTGCTTCGATCGCTAACCGTAGCAGAAAATCATGTCCGCCATTTCCCAAGTGGAATAATAAGCTTCTATTAGACAGTTTAGTATTTAAACTATGCAGAACAATAAATCTTTACTGCTTTCTGCTTACTCATACTGGTACCTATAACCTCAATACCTGCTAACACATAACTAGTGTATAAATGAATGTAAACCTTTCAATACTCGTTTCATTACTGCATTGTAGAGTAAATATGTAGAGTAAATATGACCAATAGAAGAGGGTAATGTGCTAAAGTAGGAAGACAGACCAAACCGTAACACAAACTGATTTAGAAATGATCTATCTCATAGTTTATCATTCTAAGTTGTATATTATTTATGTTAAACATTTAAACAATTAAAAATTCAGAAACTATATTGGCACTAACCTTAAAACATCTAAAAAGCCACAACGTACGTTTCAGAGCTTCACAATAATACAATTATCAAAGCCCAATACATTTGAAGTAGAAAGGTCCTGATTATAGCTACCTAATAATTTTATCATGCAAGATTCATAAAAGATATGCAAATATTTATTTTTAAGTACACCAACAATCTCTACCTGTTCTAAGTCTAGCGAATCAACCATTCGTTGGCAGTGAAGGGCAGTACTATAAGATAGATTAGAATTCTTACAGCAGAATCGTGCTCCTTTAAGCGCACGCTCAATTCTCTTTTGGAATTATCTATGTATAAACAACTACTATTGCCGTTTTCGGAGTTAGAATTGTGCATTCCTTGATTTCAGATATGATATTTTTTTCATAAACTGGTTGAGTTGTTCTATTTCGTGGCAAAGATTATCAGGCAATGTTATCATTGCTTCTTTTTGTAGTTCCCGATTGTCTTCAATTCTGAGCAAATATTCCTCTGATTCTGGTCATCTTGGCTGATGAGCCGCATATTTATCATGCGTTTCTTGACTTTGAGGTGATTCCAGGATTTTGAGTTACAAATAGTGATTTTTCTGTAGTATATATAATAGAAATAGTGCTTCTTTCTTTCTTGAATCTCTTTTTTTTATTACAATTAATACTTTTCAGTGGTTTTTGAGTTACAAATAATGATGGTTTTTGAGCTACAAATAATGATTTTTCAGTATTCTGAAAAATACTGCATCTTTCTCTCTTGACTATCTTTTTTTTATTCTAATTGATACTTTTTAGTGGTTTTTGAGTTACAAATAGTGATGGATTTGTGTTAAAATAGAGATTTTTCAGAATTCTGTCTAATAAAAATAGTGCTTCTTTCTTTCTTGAATCTCTTTTTTTTTATTACAATTGATACTTTTCAGTGGTTTTTGAATTATAAACAGTGATGGTTTTTTAGTTACAAATTGTGATGGTTTATGAGTTGAAAATAGTGATTTTTCAGTATTCTACCTAATAGAAATAGAGCTTTTTTCTTTCTTGATTCTTTTTTTTGTATTCCAATATCTCCCATGTACATGCGCTTGTTTTTCCGTATCACATAGAATTTGATTAAGTAAGAATATTGCTACCGTGCTTTCGTGTCGGGCACGATCGTACGATGGCGGAGTTACGGAATGCGACTGGACACAGTGGTTCTTAAAATAACAGACACTTTTATTTAATCGGTTAAGTTCCAATACAAATAATTTCGAGTAAAAATTATTGATCTTCGGAACGTATGCGGTGTCTTCGTCCAAATGGCGGGACGTCTGGATAAGTTCACAGTGAATGAGACTTCTGAAGTCGGTCATGGAAGTCGTTCCCTGTCGTCTCAAACCGAACACCGAACCGAAGAGGATTTCCGCGATGAATGGATCACTTCCCTCGGCAAGGGTTGTTTTTTCCGATGCTTCTGCGAGTTGACCGAACCTCTTCGGATCTTTGCGGCGAATGGATCACTTCTCTCGGCAAGGGTTGTCTTCTCCGATGCCTTAGAACGATTACAGGATCTCTTCGGTGATAACGTGCTTCGTTGTGGGCTTCACAACTGAAGTCTTCTCTTCTCACTGTCCCGGTTGGGAGCTCTTCCTGGGACCTTTGTCAAAAACTTCTAACTACTGTTTCCCGGTTGGGATTCTTCTTGGTGCTGCATGCCGCGCAGTCGAATTAGCTTCGTTCTTCGGATAGGAAGCTTCTTTTACTGGGCACCTGCCCACGACTGGATTCGAATGCTTTCCTCTGAATGAAGACCGTACTCCTGGGCTCCTGCTCAAAGTCGAATTAGAACGCACCTCTTCCAATGGAGACCCTGTTGCTGGGCTACTGCTTGAAGACCAAGGCGAACACTCTTCTCTACGTGGAGTCCTCCTATCTGGGTTGCTGCCCGAAGACGAACTCGTATGCTCTCCTCCCAACGGAGACTTCCTGGTTGGGCGGTTGCCCCAAGACGATCTCGAATACTCTCCTTCCGTGAAGACCTGCTATCTGGGCTGCTGCCTGAAGACGAAGTCATATGCTCTCCTCCCAATGGAGACTTCCTGGTTGGGAGGTTGCCCCAATACGAAGTCGAATGCTCTCTTCCCAATGGATAGCTTCTGGTTGGGCTTCTGCCCGTAGACGAAGTCGTATGCTCTCTTCCCAATTAAGACCTTCTAGCTGGGCTGCTGCCCGAAGTCGAAGTGAAGTTCAGGCGCTCTGCGTCTCGTTTTATGGGCGCAGAATGCCTCAATCTCAGCTCAGGAACTCGACATAGGTAGGTTGAGTGGATCGAGTCGACTTCGTTGAAGGGGAGTGGTCCAAAACGACAGGTAACAATATTACTATTTAAAATATTGCAACGTTTCGGCAATTATAGTTCTAATTCTCATTTTCGAATTAGAAATAAACAGATGGATCGGAAAAAATAAACAATCTTGAGATTAAAAAAAAAAGGTTGAATACATTCATTATTTAATGGGGGGAATGGGAAGGACACATAAGTCAAAAAACAATATGAAATAGGCGTAGGCCCGTTATGGATAAGATGTTTGACTTCAAAGCAGAAGGTTGCAGGTTCGATTCCTGTTGCGGACGTTTAATTGTAAAAATTATTTCTATTTCCCATTTCAACAGAAAATTGCGCAGGAGAGACAGACGGAAAGAGACTAAAAGACTAAGAGACTAAAAGATTTTAGTAAAAGAGATGAACTGTCACATTCATTGCGCATCCAATTTTATTAAGATTTAATTAGACATTAATTATTAGCACTCTGCACCAGGTATTAATCATACAGAAGATTGTATTTAGTCTTTTATTGATAATACTATAAATTTATTTCAGAAACGATTCGAAAACGACAAAGACCACAAGAAGAAAAGAGCCTATCAAGCCTATTATCTTCGAAGATATTAATTATAGTATCCATGTTTATTAAACGTTTTTTCTTGTTTTGATTAATAGTTTCTGTCACCCTTTTTTTTAAACACTCGTATATATTCTTATTTACATTTATTATATGTATGAAATAAATGATTATATTTTTATTTATTTTTGCTCATTTGTATTTTTGCTACATTGTAAAGTAAAAAATAATTAAAATAGCAGGAAATCAATACATGGTCACAAGGAATTAGCGTCTGGAGCTCATCAAGAAAATTATTAAAACAAATACCTTTTGTGATTTAAATCCCATTATAATTAAGGTATACGAGTGATTGTTTTATATTATATTATATTATAAAATATTATATTAATATTATATTATGTTATATTACATTATATCATATTATATAGTCTCATTTAATCAAAAAATTATCAGGAAAGAATATTTAAGTACATTAAAATATATAAAATATGTTTCAACCTTAATGCTTTGTTAGCATTTTATGTCCCAATCAGATCTAATTGTGTTTCTATTTGTGTGCGTTCTCTCCCCAACCTCCAGTAATATTCGAACCATTGGATGAATCTTCTTAAAGTAAAGTATATTCTTTCCTGAATTAAGGACGATCTATCTTGTTAATTTAAAATCTTCTTCACCGGGTCCTGGTCGAGAAATCGGCCGAAGGAAGTGACAAAACTCCTATACAAAATTGTTGGAATCTGAATAGTGGATGTTTATTTAATTCTATTAATATCTCATTGTCTTACACAATAGGAATTAATCTGGTCACCTAATCGGTGTTTTTGATTGATAATTAATCCAAGTTTGAAAACAAAAGTAAATAATAAGGATTTTTTTTTCAGAAAATAGAAGATTTGTGCTGTTTATGTTCTGCCTATTGTAAGTTAAATAGAAACGTAGATCATGTTTTTTGTTGTTTTCACGATTTAGGAAATTTTAAGAATGTACCATTTAAGATAGAGAAAGCATTGAAGAATCTAAAGCCTATGAGTGCATTCTATGATCACACACTGGTTTCTCACTGGAGAAGAAATAGGTAACTGACATAGAAGTATTATTATTTAGATTGGTAGTAACGCATTGTAATATTTCTTATTTAATACTACTTTTTAGGATTAGGATTATTAGGATTTATTAGGATATTCGTCTCATCAGACAGCTGTCGCAGATTCCCGTCGATAATGGCTCAAGGCGTTAAAGCAAACGATTGTGCATTTCCATTCTGTTTTTCATGTTACATTTAATGCACGTTAAACCTTCTTATAATACTACTCAAAATAAATGAAACCCCCCCAAAAAAAAACAACAAGAAAACCACAAGCAATCCTTCCTGAAGTGAATGGTCTTTCCTAAGCAATAGATGACTTGCTTCACGTTAAGACAATTTATCTATCTATCTATCTAACAGCCTTTAACAGCCCACTGCTGGACAAAGGCCTCCCTCAGACAGCTCGCTGTCTCGGGGGATGAAAGTCTAATCTCCCACGCTGACTTTCAACTGCGGGTTGGGAGATGCATTTTAACCCTAACTGCCAGCGGAAAGAAACGGGAATGGACAGAAGGAGAAACAGAAGAAGAAAGAAGAAAGAAACATCCATGCCACGACCGGGATTCGAACCCGGGAACTGGCACACTGGCCGCAACGGCAGACTTGCAGTCTAGACCGCACGGCCACGCCAGCACGGTTAGGACAATTTACTATTCTGTAATTGTCTCTATATCCGTATGAGATAATTTTTTGTCCTCGTAGGATATAAACCATTCCCACAATTTAATGATTAATGAGATATTTAGTAATTCCTTTCTTTTTTTCACCTGTTTCAGTTAAAAGTTAATTTCGAAAAAAAAAATCTATCATATTTTATTTCTTTAATCTTTGATATATGGATTGTTCAAATATTTATTCAAATGAAAGTATTTCATTTTGCCTTTTTCATAAAGTAACTATAAAAATAAATCATAAATGTTGCTATACATTTATGATGTCGTGTCCTTGTTGTAATACATAAGTTGAACTATCCCATTACAAGTATAAGTGACCTTTAGAGTCCCATGAGATAAGGCTCCCGGCATTAGAACTTGGCTCTTACAACTTGGCGACAGGCTCTGTTCTAAGTACATTAATTTACTGTTGTATAATTATTTGTTAACATCTACTTGCTTTTGTTGTCGTTTATCTACATAGACTTAGTGAAATAATAATTGTCAACTTATTTACACTGATCATAAAAAGTTAAACACTTATTACAAAAACGAACATATCTATTTACATAAGTAAAGTGAAAAGGTTGTATCAAATCTGCTAATAAATTTTGCGTAAACCCTAGTTCCCCATTCGAATTTGTTCCTCCCCATTATCTGCAAAACCTCAAATCTGCTCTTTTATAAGAATCGCGATAACTTCCGCAAAACGTTATAAAGTGTTGCTGTCAGCAATCGTAAAAGTCCATTCATATATTTGAGCCCGACAATACGCTATTAGCAAAATGTCATCATTGAACTTTTGAATGCCAGTTATAATGACTACCATTTTACGTTGAATATTTCAGTGCATTTTAAAAGAAATTTTGTGTATCTATCAGTACCGAGACTTAATGGAAAATTACACTTTAAATTTCA
>JAFIDM010002131.1:37428592-37444142 GCA_023159025.1 Thereuonema tuberculata
AAGAATAACGGAAAAGAATAATGAAAATAACAAAAAGTTAAAAAGATTTACACGGAAACACTATGAGATGAAGATATGAACTGGTTTTCTTTTCTTGATCCTTTCTTTTTTAGGGAATACTATTTTATGTTTTGGATAGAGATGCTCTCATTGTACCATCCTACTGTTGTTGTGATAAAAACTGATTCCTTGCATTTACTCAGGAAATGTTGGTAGGATTTGTCCAAAATAGCAGAGGTAGAAAAGTCTATGGAATGTCCAGTGCTATTGAAGTGACGAACATCAGTGTAACAGTTTCAGTTTATTTTATTTCGTTTCATTTATAAGTGTTCCAATTTTTGTTTTAAAACTTTTTAATTATTTTATATTTTTTATTATTTTTAAATTTAGTTTTATTCTTTAATTTTAGTTTAGTTTTTTAATTTTAATTATTTTTTTTTATTTTTATTTTATTTTTTTTTTTTTTTAATTATTTATTTTTTATTTTTATTCTATTTTAGTTTTTTTATTTCAAGTATTTTTTTTATTTTTATTTTATTTGTTTTTTATTTTACAAATTTTGCCATGTGCTTCAGTCTCTACGACCACCTTAGTTCCTGCGATCACCGTTTGCTGGCGCTGACATCAATCTACCTTGATTGGCTCTCTAGATTGCCAAGAGAATTCCGTTTCGCCCACCGGTTTCACAGCATCCCATTGTTCCTTCCCCTTTAAATAGAGGTATTAACGGCTCATTGGATCATATCCACCGAGGATGCCTCGTCGCATTGAGGTGAAAGCTCTGGACGTTCTTGTGTTTTTAATGTTTGTTTTATGCTTGTGTGTAGGCTGTATTTTTATCCGTCTTACTCTTCTACTTGAATATTTTTTTTCTCCTCTATTTGTCCCTTTGTCTTTTTATTTTTGCAACACTTAGAAACGACTGGAAGGGTTTCCATAAAATCTGGAACTTACCTTCTTTATTATCAGACATAAAAGAAAAGCTCATTTAATGTTATTTCCTCTCAATGAATGGCAGAGAGAGAACGAGACAGCATATACAGACAAATACAGACTGATGTTTTTAAGAATGCACTTTCCTAGAAAAGAGGCTAAAAAATGTGGAGTTTGTGTGATTACTTACAAGGCAGTATGAAGTTTAGTTACAAGATCTCACATAGTAATATTCAATGTAGTTTATAAAATTTTACAAAAATAAATTTTCGCAATAGGTAAAGATTAATCAATGTGAAAAGACTGCCGTGTGCTTTATATTACAAAACTATTTCTATTTTGATGTTCAGTGAGCTGCTACATGACATCCCTGCATAAATAATAGCAAGCTGAACTAGTTAAGCCAACAAGCTATGTGGTTGTCAATATGCACCAGAGAAACAGACAGAATTTGTGAATTTACAAATCAGATAGTTTTGCTAGTATACAACTTTTCCATTTAATTATGATTTGAAACAGATATTTCTATCCAATACATATTTTATATTTTCGGTAGCAAATAACGTTATACTTTCGGTAGCAAATAACGTTGATTTAATGATGATGGATTAGAAAAATAAATGTGTACTAAATAAATTTAATAGTATAATTTTTTAATTTTAGTAGTTTTAAACTTTAATTTTTAATTTTTCATATAATTTTTGGTTTGTTATCTTTTTTTAGTGCTTTTATTTCGATGTTCATTTTTTTCCATGTTTTAATTTATTGATTATTTTTTTTGGACTTCTGATACAAGTATCACACTTCTTATATTCCAGGTTTGTCCGTCCGTCTGTGAAAAAGTATCATTAAAATCTCATTAAATTCTCATTAGCTCAACAATCACAACAATCGCAACAATTGCGCCTTTTGCATTGGCAACAATCACATTTATAATAATAAGGAAATTAAAGCAATAATTCAACATAAATTACGTATCAGAAGCCGTTGCGAAGCATTGCGATTGGTTTACTAATCGCTAACCCTACCTCGTTAATTTTTATAATTTTTTATATGGTTCTGTTAGGAATGTGTGTTAACCCAGCGTTTTAAGAACTTGACTGATGACTGAGAAGCTGGGTTCAATTTCCGGCGATGATCGTGATTTTTCCATAGTTGTTGCTCCTCCAGAGTGACCCTAGGGCTAATTCAACCCTCTGTCAAATGGTCGAAGAAATGGTCGAAGACTAAATCTCCCATGTATCGAAGAACCTCCATGGTCTTTAGTGGAACATCTTTCTACCTTTACTTTTTTTTTCCCCACCAACAGTTTCTGAAGTTCTTTAATGAAGAGTTAATGACTATTTTACATTGGTATATGTCAAAAGAATAATACTATGTGTTCATATATTTAAATGTAAAAAAATTATATATTCATATAAATTTTTACTTTAAAAGAAAAAGAAAAAAAATACTAAAAAATTGAAAACCAATTAAACAAATAATTATTATAAATTAAAAAAAAAAAGAAACTGGCTAAAAAACTTTATAAATAGAAAGAAAAGAGATCATTATAATTCCATTATACTGTATCTAATAACCGAACTTCTAATGCTAGTCTTTGGAAAATAATTGCTAACGAAATCAATCAGAACAAAAATGAAACTGATAACTCAAAAATTAAATAATTAATAGACTACTAAATCTCCTATTGAAAAACATTAAGCACTCTTTGTTTTTCACGTTTAAGTTCATAATTGTTTGTTTTCAAATTTTGTTGATTATTAAGAAAGAGAACGATGGCTTCTCTTTTTGTTTTTAAGTAAGTTTCCCTGAGGAAGGTTTTTGATTAAAAAACAGAAATATTGGATGAAGAAGTATATTGCTTTGTGTCTCTTTATGGAAGAATTAATAGACAAATTTAACATCAAAAAATTTTCTGTAATTTTCATAAAAACTTTACTCAAAAAAATTTCAGTGAAAATTATACTTTTAAAAGTAATAATATTGTTTACCATGAACCAATCCTACGGAATTCAATGGCATTATTAATTCCAAATGCGAATGATACAATATTACCCAGAATTTAAAAATAAACTTTTGAACTGCAGTTGATCATATAAGCATAAAAGAAATAAAAAAATAAAGACTATTTTTTAATTTTTACTGCAGAATTATTTAAAATATTTACAATACAGGTATCTATCCAAATATATGGAAAATTACCTATTGATTCCTATTACAAACGTGGCAACTTTGATCAGTTTGAAAATTATAGACAATTTCTTAATTATCAGATATCTCTAAAAATCATTGAATATTATTTAACAAAGGTTCTATATGATTACATTATAAAAAAAAGAAATTTTAAATAAAAACCAATTTGCCTTTCAAAAAAATAACAGCACAACTAATTTACTTAAGCATCAAAACAATGAAATTAATAATAATCTTCATGACAGTAATATTATGTGCATCGCCTTCATTGGTTTTAAAAAGGCTTTTGACAGTGTTTGTCACCACATCCTTCTTAACAATTGCATGCAATAGGAATAAGGAGCAATATTATAATTTATTAAAAAAATTACTTTACTTTCTATTTTAATTTCTTGAAATAAAAAGATAAGAATAAAGTTAAATGAAAATATCAGCAAACTCTACAATATCAAGACTGGTATACAGCAAGGCTCAAATTAGGGACCATTGCTCTTTATTTTATACATTAATTCTGTTTTTAACTGTAAAAAACATTCAAGCATCTATATTTATGCAGATGATGTGATATTAATGATCAGCAACATGAATCAAAAAAATGCTTTCTCTTCACTTCAAAACGATATAAATATTATCAAAACGTTTTTCATAAATAAAATGACAATAAACAACAATTTTTTTAATCAAAAATAAAAACAAAGTTGAGATAATGATCGCTATTTTCAAATTCATAAATGGAATCGTTCAACTTGACCAATAAAAAAAGATAACTATAACTCGTGCAACTGTGATAATATTAGGATCGTTTCTCACCAAAAGTATCTTGGTTTGTTCATCAATGAGTCCTTTACATG
This sequence comes from Thereuonema tuberculata, assembly GCA_023159025.1. Classification (NCBI taxonomy): domain Eukaryota; kingdom Metazoa; phylum Arthropoda; class Chilopoda; order Scutigeromorpha; family Scutigeridae; genus Thereuonema; species Thereuonema tuberculata. The sequence goes on from JAFIDM010002131.1 coordinate 37,432,573, forward strand.
GAAGACACTATAATTATATTATCAAAAAATTATTGTCTCGAATGTTTATGTTCATTTAAAAAAATATTTTTCCATTGAAGATGAAATTAACAATTTATAAATATCTGTGGTTGATTTTATTATAGCCTTTGAATTAGATTGTTGGATCTTTTTAACTAAACAGCTAATTAAAAACTTAGATAATACTATCCTTAATAGAATTAGTAACATACGAGTATATTTAAACTTTAATAAAAAAATCAATAATATATAAAAAGTTTAAAAAAAATAACATAAATATTGGTGTAAATACCAGAAACAACTGACTGCATTACATCGATATAAAAAACAAACCAAAAAAAAACTAGTTTGATCTAAGATAAGAGAATCTAAGATAAGAAAAGAAAAAAAGGTAGATAAGATTACCTTTAAACTATTTAATCAATTAAATTGGGTAAAATATAACCATAGTACTATAAAAGCTATTAAATTACACTTACTTGATGACTTAACTGAGAAAAAAATAGATTGGAATTTATAGATTTTTTTTTAATTTTCAGACTTAATATTAATACTAACAGCTTCTATATCACAGGTATACTTTAATATAAGTATATAGTATAGGACTGGTATACGTTAACAAAAAACTAAACAAAATTATAATGTTATCAATAGATTTATGTATATCAATGTTGGTTAGCGACGTTAAAACTCCTAATCAAATTTTAAAGATGGATAATAGGATATGTATTAATATATGCCATATACATTAATAATATACATATACACTAATATAGATTAATTTGCAGAAAGTTAATTGAATTTTAAAATTCAATTGCAGAAGGTGATTTTAATTAAGTATTTGCGAAATTAATCAATTTTTAACAAGAGATAAATGTCAAGGTAAATTGATTCGGCGGGGAACACAAATTTTTATTGAAACTTTTCGGTACTGTCTTCAAGACATTAAAACAAGATGTTCTTGATGGAATTTAGCGCTTACTTTTCTTAAAATGTTTTCCTTATTTGTTTCATATTATACTTTTTTAAGGTTGTGAAAAACTTCAAATAATTAAACAATTGATTTTTAATGACATTTGCTGATTAAATACATAAGAAACTTTCCGTTTTATGAAAAAAATAATTAATTCTCATTGTTTACTTCAGTTTACATAAGTATATCACCGTAGTCCTTTGTGGCCTTTGATACACTGCTAATACGATTCGTTTTAGTAATATTAACGCACAGGAACTTAGGTATTAGTTAAAAGGATTAATATCCATTGTTAGGCAACATTGTTTGAATTCTAATGCTCTTGTATCAGAATTTTGTCAACTTCGAGCATTGAGTTTTCTATAAAGGCTTATTATAGAAAAAATTTCTATTGGTTCAAAAGTTATTAGAAAGCAAGCATATTCAAACAGAGGATTTTCTAAGAAAGTAGGCTAAAAACCAAGGTAAATATGAAGTTTAAGGTAAGAAAGAAGTATAATTTAAAACTTCTTGATAAATATTGATTTGAAAAAATTTGGTTAGCAATGACTATTATAAAATTCTCAGGATTAATAAAAAATTAAATTTTCTGCAAATTCAGGTAAGAGCAATAAGGTATTAGTTGACTCATAAGATTAAGATTAATGTCTACTTTCAAACACGGACGTTTGTTGGAAATAGAAAATATTATATGTAATAACTTGTATAACGCAGTTCATTGGTACAAAGTAATTCTCGCATTGTGGTAAATCGCTCTGATCAGAATGTTTTTATAATGGATTGAATTGTAATGCATTACCGATGATGAATTCTTGACTCCAAAAATGACAAGAAATCGAAAATATCATATACTTTTTTATAATCCATCGAATATTTTCTTTTTCTTCTATAACAGTCACTTCTGTCATATATGTTCCATGTTCTTTATTTTCTTTTTGTTTTAAATGACAGTTTGCATCGATGATTCGTTCTTATCTTTATCATATGTCTAGCCGGATACCGTCGCTTTGCTCCAGAACCCTTGCATATACAGCATTAAAAAAAAAAAAACTCCTTTATTTATTTAGCAAATTAATATTGAGATCGGAGAATACACGACTTCCCAGCCCGTTGTGGGCTTCTCCGGAGGGTGGGTGGAGGGGGGGGGCTCACCCCCCCAAAGATCTGACGGAGAGGGCGGGGGGGGGGGTGTTGGCCCACATTTGCATTACGGCCCAAAATTTCTAGCTAGGCCATTGGCTGAAAGCGCTGAAATCGCTTAGTTCCATTTCATTCAGTGACGTAGCGAGCATAACTGGCGCCCGGGACACGATAACTGGCGCCCGAAAGACTTTTACACTCTTTTTGAACCCCCCCAAAAATTTCAATGGCGCAGTCTGCGCCGTGACTCCCCCACCTGGGCACCCCTGTTAAATAATCAGTTCAGCTATTTTACTGAGGATTTTGGGAATATTTATTAAATGGGAGAGTTGGACATCAGAATAAATTTTTGAATGCTTTTAAGTAGGACCATAAACAGATAATACGTCAAATTTGCACATAAACAGCCAAAGAAGAACAATGTGTAAATAGAATAGAAAGCTTTCTCTTGCTCAATGATAATTTCCTTCCATTATAACTCAAACTGTAAATTTTATTTTCTAATGAGGAAACGAAATCTTTTTACATAGCTGAATCGTTATCGGCTCTTCCTGGTTTCTGTTGGTTTCACTTTCTTATCGTACACAACTGAGATTGTAGATGGATTGCGGAAACTGTTAATTAATCAGACTTAATACGTGTTTTGTGTCATAAGGAAACACTACCCTAATTGATTTCATATTCCCCATTTGACATCCGCAATTTTTTGTTTTCAATGCTTGTTTACTTGATTACTTTACTTAATTAATTGTGTGTTTTTTTGTTTCTTTTAGGCTGTTAAAACCTAAGAACAAATACTCTCCAACTAAAAAAGTTACAAGAAATAATCAATATTGCCACATAATTGCATTTCTCGCTTGAGCAAGGCGGTTTTGAGCATCAAAGCAAAGATGTTTTCGTATTAATCCACAGAAAACTATGGTAATTATCTTCTTCATTTCGAAGTACGCTAAAAATTTCCGAAATTTCGATAATTAGCTTTGTTTCTGAAAGACAGGAGACAAACCGTAACTTATTCTATGCTTCATTGGAGAAAAAAAAATAGCTATCACCAATGATATGATGTCAAATTAATAATCAACAATATTCAGTTCTTTGTATAATTATTTACAAAACTCCATAAAACTCATCATAGTATTTAAATAGATTGATTTTAAATACTAAAATTTAATTTAAATAATATGATGAGTTTTGTAAATAATTGTACATAAAAAATAAAAAGGAAGACGTTTATTGAAGAATATTCAGTTCTTGTTTTCTATATGAAATTGGTGAAGGTTTTTCCTAACATTACTTAATTTTTGGAATTCTCAAAAAAAAGTTATTGCCCAAGAAAGTTATGGTTCTTAGTATTTGCTTGGACATTGCTAATCCTTGTTTGTCTGCCTGTCTGTTTACATGCGGATGATGGTAAAAATTCGACGAATTCTTTGAATTTTAGTTCTAACTTACTCTTTATTTGTGATCTAACTTAAAATATAAACAACCCTTTCATCCATAAAAGTAATCACCACAAGCCATCGCTGTATACTACCATTAGGTTCAATTTCAAAGACCGAATTAATCAAATATAGTTGATCAAAATATTCAGGTTTATATTTGAAGTTGGATCGTAAAATAAACATCCTATCAAACTTTAAAGAAATGAGTCCAACTGCTAGCGAGGGATTTCTGAGGTTAATTGATAATTACCAATAGACTTTGAACCATTTTACACAAAATGACATGTTGATTCGTTTCAAATACTTTAATGCTGGAATTTCAAATCTGCTTTTATAAATTCCAAAAATTATACATTAAACGTCTTAAAATAATTATATAAAGCTGCTACGTAGGTTATTTAGAATTACATTGCAAAACTAAACTTTGTTTTTGCTCTTCAAAACAAAACAAAAAAAAAGAAAATAGTGGATAGATCATTCGCAATTCTCAACCTTTCAATTTTAAATATTTGGAGTGTCGAGAACAAAATAAATGTTCTAATGTGTAAGTATATAAGGAAGGCATCGAATTGTATGAAAATCCTTTCAGATGTTTTAGCGTGATATGTCTGTAATTGACAAACGAAAAGATCAACAGACAAACAAAGGAGAATCTTTATCTCTTATCAATGTTTACTGAATTAACTTCTATAAAACTTGATTTAAAGCAAAGTAAATAAAACATATTGAGTGCGGAAAAATAAATAAGTAAAGAATTGAACAAATATCAAAGAAATTTTTTTTAAGCAGAATATTAAACTTTGCAAACTTGATCAGTAAGTAAAAAGTAAATTTACGATTATTTTTAACAATCTTTTTTATTGAATATGCAATGTCATTCTATTCTATTTGAATATCTGTATACTTTGTTTTTCAGTTTGTATTTATCTTGCTGTATTTCGTTACGATCACAGGATCCTTTGAGAATGTATTAAAAACAAGAAAAAAAAAAAAAACCCTCCTCTATTGACTAACATTATACACAATATCCAAACTTGTCTTTACAACGTTCTAATGTTTTTGCTTAAGCAGAATAAATATATAAATGATAAGTTTACCTGATAAATAAATATCAGTTAAAAATAAAGATGTTGGGATGCATTGTGGATATCATGGTCAGAAGAAGGAAATGTTTTATTTTAAGAAAAAGTAGGCAATTTAGTTCATGTAGATATCTGATTTTATATAAAAATAACGCAAATCAACATTTTATTAAAACTGTACTATAAAATAATTAATATAAATAATTAAAATAAAAGAATTAAAAATCGTAAGGGTGAAATATGAGTATGTAGCTTTTCATTGATCTCAATGAAAAGAGGAAGAAAGCTTTTCAATAAATTTAAGATTAAATAAGATTCAATTTTTATTATCCGAACCGTGCCGGCGTGGCCGAGAGGTCTAGATGGCAGTCTGCCGCTGCGGCCAGTATGCCAGTATCCGGGTTTCTTTCTTCTTCTGTTTCTCCTGCTGTCCGTTCCTGCGGGTGGCCTGGGCTACGCTTCGTCGGTTAAAGGCATTATATCTCACCCCTTATTATTGGCCTAAAGAAAGATGATTAATCTACGAGCCCGGGGATTTGAAAAAAAAAATAATATCCGCTGCATATAAACAGTAAAAATTTTAAATTTCCTAAAAAAAAAATCTGCGTTATTTAAGTTTGACATAGCAAATGAAGAAAAAGAACAGTTTGTCCAAAAACAATTGTAAATAAAGACATACCAATGGAATCATCGACTTTGGTGCGTGCCTTTTTCTGTTTTAACCTTATCAAGCAATGGATGAAGATTTAAATTATACAAAAATTATGCAGAAAACTTAATTTTTAATTTCTAGCTTTATAAAAACGAAAATATGCCTTTTCTGGTAATATATCTTTCATTTATACATCGTTTTAGATGGAATCGAAGAGGTATCAGAAGAATATACTTTACTAAATCTATCTTTTGTAACTGAATTTAACCAAAATTCTTCCATTTGGTTCAGTACTTTAATTTTACATCAGCTGGTAATTAAAAATTGTAGCCGTAAATATCTATCTATATAATTATGATTCAAGTCGTAATATCTGCTAAATACAACGAATGTAAATTTTGCGTTTCCTGAACAAATCTTATTTCAGTTGTCAAAATCGGATTAATTTCAGTTATATCACAAACGACGCAGTGATTAATGGTTTAGCTAAGAGAATTAATTAAAAACAATATTAATGAAAGGAAAGAAAAACCATTTTTACTAATTTCTCTACAAGCACCCGTTTGGAAAAGATTTCAAAATATAAAAGTGAGATAGTAAAAATATTTAAGGACTAAAGACTAAGATTCAAGAAAATCCATCAAGAGATTCAGAATTTATTAGATAGAAGGACAACCCTTACCCATACAGACAAACATAAGAAAAAAACCATCTGATTAGCTTCATCTTCATAGAAAACCAAATTAAAATTTTTTATTGGTTTCAAAGATATTTTAAATAGTCAATTCCTTATTCCATGGAGTTACCATTGATCTAATCCTGTATTTATAAAATATCCTCGGGCAAAGATCCATGTCCATAGCCCTTTATGGCTTAATCAATTTAAGACAAGTGATGGCTAATGCTGCTGTAGAATCGGATACATTGGTAGATAACACAAACCATCGACTCATCATATCGGACACCCCTATTTACCTTTGAATAAATAGTTGCTTTCATTTCCGGTAGATTCGAAACTGCATTCGATTTTCAATAACTGTTAAACCGCATTAATTTATGGTTTCACAGCACCAAGTTTCTATTTATCCGGTTTCCTGTTTAAAGTTTGTTACAATATAGAAAAAAGGTTTACACATGAAATTAAAGCGCAGGAGAAGTGGTAGAATAATCTATATCCAAATAAAGAGAATCTGTTGGCGTAATGTTACACACAGGTCCAATTTTTGTTTTAATTTTCATGCATTATTTGGGTCTTTGAAGTAGATAACTAATAATTTTATTTTCTAAATCCTAATATATAGAATCCCTTTAAAGTCAACCAATTAATGATATGTTGTTGCAACTTTACGGAATTTTTAAAAATTATCTCAAAATTTCAAGAAAAGTATATTTAGAAAAATAATTATTTAAATATTATTTTTTTCTTTAATGAGAATTATAAAATATCACAAAGCATTTTATAATTTTATTTATTGTTATTCATATTTGCGGTAGCCTTATCTCATTTGAAATCTTATTTCTTCTCCTATATTTAACACGTAATGCAGCTTTGAAACTATTATATAGTTACATAATTGGAAACTAATTAATTATTCACGGCTAAACAGCTCTCGCTTCAGTACATGTTGTTATTTTTGTTTTTTATTGAATTTGAATCACAGTGGGTTAAATATTTTAATTAACTAGTTGACCCGTGCGAACAATTCGCAACAAAAAACCACCTTTGAGAAATAATAAGCAAATCCAACAGCTGTTTGTCCATGTTAGTTAAACACATTGTCAATAGATGGCGCCTTCTCCATTTTTATAAAAAGGTTGACCCGTGCGAATAATTCGCATGGTATCTTGATCAGTCACCGAATGATAATGTGGAAATATAAAAATGAACAGATTGTCAATAAATCTGTTCATTTATTGAATAAATAATAAATTCGCCTTCTACATTTCTATAAAAAGATTTTTAAAATAAGTTTTTTTAACGAAAACATTAATTTTAAACAATTTTTTATTTTTCGTCTTTAGGGGTGAACGTAATCTTCAAAATGATATCTCAATCATTGATTTTGATGAAGTATTAAGGGAAATAAAAAAAACAAACAAACACCTTTTATAAATAATATATGAAAAGTTGACAAATTTTTATGTTTTTTATTGTAATAAATCGATTATTTTTATTAGAATATAAATCTTAGTTTTTTTTATCTGTTCTTATTAAATCAACGATGAAATATCATTTTAAAGTGCATTTTTATTCAAAAGAGGATATATTTGAAGTTTACGGCGCTATTCCATTATTTGAAATGTTGTTTCGCTTTCGAAAGATAAGTCGCTTCTGTTAAAGCATGTCTAGATTTTTATAAAAAGGTTTTTAAAATAAAATTTTTCAACAAAAACATTAATTTTAAACAATTTGTTTATTTTTCGTCATTAGCGGCGAACATGATCTTCAAAATGATGTTTCAATCATTGATTTTGATGAAGTATTAAGGAAGCTATGGCGTACCGACACTAAAACACCTTTGAGAAATAATATATAAGGATGGCGTACCGACACTAAAACACCTTTGAGAAATAATATATAAGGATTGCTTAGTTATGTTTCATCTCCTTTATATTTTTTTTTTTATTTGACTTGGTCAAATCAAGCTGTTATATCTATTAATAAATACAAGAAGTTCCTGTAAGTTCTTTATGGTTTACGTTCCTTTTAAAATATTTTTCCTTATAGTAATTTCTTCATTATTTTTTCTTTGTTTTTATTAAAGTCGTGAATACAACACAAATGAAAAGCTTTTGTTTAATTTTAAATTTGAATCCGCTGAGTATTGGATACAAATTTTTAATTCTCTAAAAAAAAAATCATGTTTTTTGTCAGTTATATTAAATGAATTTTAAGCTGATGAAACTAAGCCAAATTAATAGAGCTAAAAGGATTAATATCCCATTGTTTAAGACATCAATCGATTCGATTGTTTAAGTTCTGTGATTATCTATTTTTTTTAAGCATTCTAAGCACTAATTTCTTGCACCCACTTGGAATATACATCAGATGTAAATATAAGATCATCTGTAGTTCTTAAATATGCATACTGAGTTTCAAGAAAATCATCCAACGATGCAAGAGAATATGTAAGTGCAGACACACACATACATACAGACACACTTACACACACATACACACTGACGGTGGTTCCGTGTAGGGTGTTTTGGAAGTGGGACGTAGGGTTTTAGTGAGTAGTAGTCTTTTATGATTAAGTCTCACATTACCAATTCCTTGGTATGCGTAAATGCATTTCCCCCGTGCTTAAAAAAAAAAAAAAAAAAAACACACACATACATACACACACATAAGTCTCCATGTTGGGAGTCTGCAACCCATACATGGCGCGTCCCCAGGTGGCGGATGGGGGAATGCTCGGCAGAAATGCAGGGTAGGAGGGAAATAAAATACCTCCCGCGGGCCAAACAGACTAGGGGAAGGAACCCCGAATATAAACCAAATATGGCTAGTGCGACAAATACTAACCTTACGGTGCAGGGGTTCGGATCCCCAGTACCGGCGTTCGTCGGGAGTGAGCAAGCGGGCTCCGGGACGTCGTCATCCAGCGACCGCAGTGCTTCAGTGGTGGTGAGCTTGGCCACTGATGCATCTAATACGACAAGCAACAAAAGGAGTCAAGCACTGGAAGAACTGGGGAATAAGATAGACGAACTATCACAATATGTTAAACCCAGAAATAATGTGCATCATGAGATCAAAAGACTTGTAAAAATGATTCGGTTATGCTTCGACAAAGTGGCAGACCAGGATGAAGATGGAGTGTCATCTCACCCCTTGCAAGAGATATTGTAGAATTTTTTTCATCGTTTCATTCCTCTGACCACCATAATTTCTATTTCTATCACAACAACACATTATTAACAAATTCCTAGGAAGAGGAATGAAAATCTTTAGAATTCGAGTATTCGTTATGACTTGAACTTAACTGATCCACAAATAACAATGTGAGTTTGTATTTGTTTTCTGAAATGGCAGATATCATTTGATGAATGGTTTCCTTTAAGGAACCAGATAGCAAACACGTCGGCTGTACGTTTTCAGGTAGGCTTATGTGTAACCCTCTGCCTTTCTTGTCAACCTTGCTTCTTGATCGACGCCTCATAGAAAGGCACAAATTTGAGCCAGAGGCAAACAGAGGAAGGAACAAAGGCCCCAAAGAGAAAATTGAATTCATGACGCTCTAGGCGCTGATCCAGTAATACGTATTAGAACATTAGCAAGAATAGAAGGGATTTCGCATGCAATGGTTTCCAAGATACTTCACGAGGAGCTAGATACTATGTTCAAGGGTCAGTTGCGCAGATTTCGTTTTAAGGCTGCAGTTCTGTGGGTTGATCTCTTTTCACTTTTTAGTGGATACTATTAACTATGTACCTGTAATTTTATTCACTGACGAACTTTTATTTTTCTGAAATGGTATTTTCCGTACATAATGCGCATGTATGGACACAGAAAAACCCACTTGGAATCGTCCAAAGAAAATCATCGAAACTTGTTTTCTTGAAATGTATAAGCTAGTTCCTTCAAAAACGCTTAATCGAGGTGTTGGAAGACATTAACCTTGAAACGAGAATGCAAGTTTGGTTCATGTACTACTCAGTACGGTCAATTTTCATCATGCATTTTTCTTACTTTCCTAAGTTATCCCTTTCTAGAATTGCGAGTGGCCCTGTTACGTGGCCAGAACAGTCTCCGAATTTTAGCCTGCTGGATTTTTTATCTTTGAATTTTTATCTTTGGGGTCAAATTGGTAACATTCTTTATCAATCGAAATTATCAAGGCTGCACAACTGGAACAGAGAATTAACAAGGAATTTCAGTTAAATCGAAATACACAAGGAATTTGCCACCGGATCAGACGTTCATTACCTTGACGTTAACAATGAGGGGTAGTGAACATTTCGAACAATATACTTTGATCCTTGTTGCTGCTGAAGACTTCGTTGAGCACATTCTTCTTTATCAGTTGTTACTTGTTTATTCATTCACATCTCTTTTTTTTTGTAATTTTTTTATCTATATTTGTTAGATAGAATACGGGTATACAATATCAGTAATATAAACATCGGTTATATGCAGTACCATGCATTTAATGAAATAATGGGTATTGACTCGTGAACTATGGATTTCTGAATGTTTATTGAACATTTAGTTTTGTGCTATCATCACTGATCTTAGTTGGCATCTTTATAAAGTCACCTTGTGTGTTGACTTTTTGGTAATTTTGTTATATTCTAATTTTTTTCCTAATTTTGCTCTTTATTAGTAAAGCGACAGCTTTTCATCAAGGGCCTAAAGTTACTTGAAATCATTTGGATAAATTCACCAAAATTTATTTTGGTCAATAAAATCCTTTCATATTTACTAATTACACTTTTGAAAACAAGGAAAAGCGAAATGCTCCTATTTCAATAGGTTATCTTAAGGATGTTATCGTAAGGATTTTTATCGGGTGGCCCGAAAAAAAGCTTTCCTTAATTTATAGTTTAATAACTATCTCTGAGATTTGACACATATTAACAGGTGTATATAATCTATGATTGCTGCAAAAGTTTCAATACTCAATGCTCTATCGCTTTGTTACAGCCAAAAAAATTTAAAAACGTATGTCCATCTGGGAGAAAATGAATTTAAACTTAACTTTCTTACTTAAACAAATATTGAATGTGATCACTATCTGTTGCATACTATCCTCAATCGTTTCATCTAAGAAGAGATGCATTTTCGAAGAAAGTAATGAGGTTCTATGCTCTACTGTTTTTCTATTTAAGACTATTTTTGGTGAATTTGCTTTTCTGGCCTTCTAAACCTTCTTTATGAACTATTCCTTCTGAATAGTTCATCGGAATACAGTCGGAACACTGAGGCGGCCATTCATTCTTTTTTTATAAAACACGGGTGCCCACGCGGGGGTCACGGCGCAGACTGTGCCATTGAAATTATTTTTAGGGGGGGGTTCAAAAAAATTAAAAAGAGTGTAAAAGTAGTTTTTTTTTTTTTTTTGGTTGTCATTGAGATTTGGGAGGGGGTCAATAAAATTAGTGTAAAAGTCGTTTTCTTTGGGTTGTCATTGAGATTTGGGAGGGGGGTCAATAAAATTAGAGTGTAAAAGTCGTTTTTTTTTGGTTGTCATTGAGATTTGGGGGGGGGGGGAAAAAAAAATAAAAAAAATTTAAAAGTCGTTTTTTTTTTTCCCCAAATGCAAATGTGGGCCAATCCC
>JAFIDM010002131.1:37444242-37455871 GCA_023159025.1 Thereuonema tuberculata
GGGGGGGGGGGGGGGTCAATAAAATTACAGTGCTAAAGTCATTTTTTTTTTTTCCCTAATGCAAATGTGGGCCCAGGCCCCCCCCCCCCCCGTCAGATCTTTGAGGTATGGGATGTTACCCGGTCTTGTTAGAAAATATAGTCTTCATCAATGCAACTATTATTTAAAAAAAAATAATAATGAATTCAACTTTAACATGTGAAATGAACATTATTGAGTCATTCCACGGTAACTGACGTAACATTTGGAAGCAAAAAGTTAACTTTAGCTAATTACAATAAGTAAAGTATTAAATATAAAATAGTTTAAATTACTGTCTCACACAACTAAATAATATATTAATAAATGTACTTATTAAAAACCCTGTTATTCCAACTGCTTATGAGAATAAAAAAATTAATTGATTGCAGTAACTGACGCAACATGAAATGGAGATATTTATTGGATAACATCTGAATACATTAAAAAATCTGTGAATTATGAATTTGTTTCCTGGAAATTTTTATACTAATGAAAAAATAATACGTGTTTAAAAAGATGCATACTTATTCTTTGGTGTTATGCTGATTATTTATATACCTGAAAAATAGAAGTAACTGACGCAACATAAAAAAGTAACTGACGCAACATCTGTGAATATTGTTTAAAATTTATACAAAACATGCACCACACCCCTGTTGTTTACTGGTTTAGTTGTTTCTATCTCACAGATGACAGATTTCTATCTCTCACAGATTCTTTGGTGCATACCAAGTTTCATTTGGTTTAGAGCAGCGGTCGGCAACCCGCGGCCCACGAAGCGTTTTGGTGCGGCCCGCGAGGCGTGTTGGAATATTTCTTTTTTTTTTTTTTTTTTTGGTGGTTAAATTTTCCGTTTTATTTTTTTGGATGTTAAAATAAGATTTTCCTTTTTTTTTGGTTGCTAAAATATGCCCAAGTGCGGCCCGCAGTAATCCCCACATAACATATTTGACCCTTTTACAACAAAAGGTTGCCGACCACTGGTTTAGAGGGTCAACGCCAGCCATCTTGACACCTGTGAAGACCACTGACGAACACTACACCAGTTGTAGCCTCCACATTATTGATGATACCTCGGTATTTTTCAGAGTCGTATTGAATGATAACAAAGGTGCCAATGGGAAGGCCAAGAGTCTTTGTTTCTGCAATTTTGCCATCTATTATGCATAGATCCAATTCTTCTGAGTCAGTATCTGATTCTGATGTAGTATTGGCAAAAAGTTAATTTTTTGTAAAGGTTAATGTAACATCAGAAGAAAAGGGGCTAACGAAACTAGTTAAGTTAAAAGCAATCCCATAAACAGGCCGTGCATGCCCACGGGAGCGCAGGAGGTAAGGCTCCCAGCGTTTCGTGACCAACGGGACTAGATTCAGGTCGGGAGGTCAGCCCGACGCCCGCCCGCCTTTAACTCTCGGGAAAGAAACCCGGTACCCATTCTACAGAGGGCTGGGTAGACCCTACGACCCGTTTGGAGGAGAATGGAAAAATTCTCGTACTCCGCCGAGGCCGGGAATCGAACCCGTCACCTCCAACCCGCAGTCAAGCGCCCTTACCCACTCTGCTACCGGGACCATAACGAAACTAGTTTCAATCGATATTTGTCCTGCTACCCTGACTTAGTGCATTTTATATGTGTTGGGAATTTGCCTTGGTTGGTTTTCATTCCATCTTGGCTATAGTGCACTTCTGTCACTTTCCATATCAGCTGCTGACAAATAGAGAATTACAATATTGGGACATGCCTTTTTACCTACAGAAGCAAACTCTGCTGGTCTAAATTTATTTAAGCCTACACAGCATAGACCTGCTTAAGTTCAATTATCAATTTAGGTTATAAAATATTTCTTTTGGGATTTTTTTTTATTAATGTTGCATGGTAACTGACGCAACTTGTCTTATGTTGCGTCAGTTACTGAAATGTGGTTGCGTCAGTTACAATTATTACTACTAAATAAATTATCATAGAAATATTCTATTTACACTAACTTATATGGATTTGTAAATATTAGATAATATTTAAATATAATATTGAAAAACTTATTAAAATTCTTAAAAACTTAAAAAAAACCTTAGAAATGGTAACTGACGCAACAATCCACATGGCAATGTTTAAAGTTACATTTTGACTATATGTGTTACTTCATAATCTTATATATATATATACTCATGGACAAAAAAATTAGCGCACCAAGAAATAATTGCGGGATCGTAACGAAACTTGCAATGAAGGTACATGTCGGGGAGATATGCAAATGATTAGAAATGCAGCTTGATTGCGCATTACGTATAGCCGGTAGAGGGCGTTGAACATCGTACTCTGTGGAGTATAAAACTGGTAACCAAAGCTTGTTTGAGTGTGCTGAATCATTTACAAAGGAAGAGCTGAGGTAGACATGCCAATACGCCGTGTTCGAAGACAGTATACGCAGTTGTCGCAGTTTGAGAGAGGGAGAATCGTCGGGATGATGGAAGCTGGGTGGTCAGCTAGGCGAGTAGCTCGTCAATTAGGCCGCTCTGATTGTGTTGTGAGGAGGTGTTGGGACCACTGGACCCGAGAGATGTCATGTACACGAAGACCAGGCTCAGGACGCCCTCGACAGACCAGTCGTCGAGAAGACCGCCACATAGTCAGAAATGCACGCATACAGCCAACTGCTTCATCGGCCGCCATCCAGGCACAGGTAGCACCTTCACTAGGGGCCGCTGTGTCTTCTCGAACCATACGAAGGCGCCTGGCTGAAGGACAGTTGGTATCGCGGCGCCCATTACGTGTGCTGCCCTTGACGCCCACCCATCGACGCCTCCGTTTGGAGTTTTACCGCGCACGAGGAAACTGGACTGCAGCGGAATGGAACCAGGTCGTCTTTAGCGACGAATCCAGATTCAATCTCGGCAGTGATGACAATCGTGTTCGTGTGTGGAGAGCCCGTGGTGAACGCTTCAATCCTGTTTTTGCTGTACAGCGACACACCGCTCCCACAGCTGGTGTGATGATATGGGGTGCCATTGCCTACAATACACGGTCACCCCTAGTATTGTTCCGTGGCACCATGACAGCCCAGCGGTATGTTCATGAAATCCTGCAACCACATGTATTGCCACTCATGCAACGGCTCCCAGGAGCCATTTTTCAACAAGACAATGCTCGGCCTCATACGGCAAGGGTGTCACAAGACTGTCTCCGCACTGTTACTACCCTTCCTTGGCCTGCCCGATCCCCAGATTTGTCTCCAATCGAGCATATCTGGGATCATTTGGGACCACGAGTTGGGCATCCCACGAGTTTGAACGAACTAGAGGCAAGGTTACAGCAAATATGGAACGAAATGTCTCAAGACATCATATAGAACTTGTATGACTCAATGCCCGATCGTATCGCATCGTGCGTTCGTGCTAGAGGGGGTCCAACGGAGTATTAACTCCTCCGTTCTTTTGCCTTTTTCTCTGAAATAAATTATCCTTTTTCTTTGATTTTCTAATCATTTACTTATATCAAAGTAGTCATTACGTATGTAAATTTTCGTTTCATTTTGACGACTCCTTCTTGGTGCGCTAATTTTTTTGTCCATGAGTGTATATTAAATATTAATCTACCTATCTTTAATATTTCACCAATTCAAAAATTTGACAATTGTGGAACCTATGTTAAAAAATAAAACAAAAGTGTGTCCTGATAGTCTTCATCTGGTGGCAGCCATGTTGCTTATTGTGAAGCAGTTTTCTCCCACCATGTGGCAGGAATGCTCCAACTGTAGTGTTTATAAATAACTTCAGAGTCCCAACAAACATAAACAAGTTATATTTGTTAAACATTTTTATTTTAATTTTTTTTTCAAAAATGTCCACTTTTACATGGAATTCAACTATTAAAAATCGAACAACAAACAAAAATATCGTACACATTCAAATATTATCAAAATATAATTACCATAAGCCAGGATTTACAAAATTACAGTTTTTATTAATTACTGCATCATAAAGTACCGGTGAAAATTAAATAATTTCAAGACAATAAAAAAACGTAAAACGAAAGACACAAAAATGAAATATAATATATTGTTTTCCATATTTTCAATGTTACTTTCACAATTATCTAAAAATTAAATTATAAAACAATAAACAAATTGAGTTAATTATTACTGTTTTTATTTACAATTTTAATAGAGTAACAGTTGAGATTTTGTTTTAAACCTTTAAATATCCGTGAAACAGTGTTCGGGAACCAGTGGTGACTTACAAATAACGCAATATATCGGGTGATCAAGAAATAACAGGAGGTGTTCGGAGCCCTGTAGCGTGTTATGTACAGGACGAAATAGAACAAAACTTGACCACCATACACATTAAATTATGCGGTTTCAATCTGTCAAGAAAAAAAAATTAGTACCAAACAACGCCGATAGGGGAAATTCTGGCACTGCAAGCGCATAATGTATGAAAAAAGAATACATAACTACCAATGGAACAGTAAATAACAACACACCAAATACCAATGAAAAACGTTTATTATAGCAACCTACAAATTTGGCTCAAGGTGACAACCAGCCTGATGTTCCACTAATTGCATGTGGTACACGAGGTTTTCGACCGTGGCTCGCAGCATATCGGCATTTATTCGTCTGACATGTAACGTTATTTGATCTTTTAAGGTAGGAATATCAGGAACATGTCCTTGATACACAATGCTTCTCAGGTAGCCCCACAACCAGAAATCGCAAGGATTCAGATCAGGGGACCTCGGAGGCCACTTCATGGGAAATGCGCGACTAATTACTGTAGAGTCTGTGAAATGTTGACGCAGGACATCCTTCACCCGACATCCGATGTGCGGTGGCGCACCATCCTGCATGAAAATGATAGAATCGATGCAATTTCTTTGCTGCAGTTGAGGTATCACAAAGTTCTCGAGCATAGCGGCATACCTGTCGGAATTGACAGAACAAGTCACTAGTCCATTTCTACCAACTTCGTAAAAGTACAGGCCGATGATAAAAGAAGCAGTGAACCCACACCAAGCTGTGACTTTCGGCGAATGTAAGGGGATCTCTTGACCAAAATGTGGATTTGTATCAGTCCAAATACGGCAGTTGTGTGTGTTGATATCACCGTGCACATGGAAGTGAGCTTCATCGCTCCATCCTATCCGCCACGGCCACTAATCATCCACTTCCAATCGAGCCAAAGATCTTAAAGCAAACTCTAATCGGGAATTTCTGTCCCCTGGGAGCAATTCTTGAATGGGTGTTATCTTATACGGATAAAATTTCATGATCTTACGCAATATCTTCTGCACCGTCGACAATGGGATATCTGTTTGTCGTGATATTAAACAAGCACTGCTGGTACCCTGCTCATTAGCTATCGCCTGATCCTGAACAGCAGTTGCAACTTCTTCAACTTGTTCCTGCTTGATATGTTTACGTCCTCGGGCTGGTTGCACACCAAGAGTTCCTGTTCTTTCAAATCTTTCAACCATTCTTCGTAAGTTAGTTATGGTCATCGGTCCTCTACATAACTGTTTTAACCGCCGGTATTCACGAAGAGCAGCATTGACATTTTCATCCCGCTGATAACACAGCTTGACTAATAAGGCACGATCACGCAGTGACAACGCCATCGACAGGCGACTTCTTGCAGAATGACTAGAATTCCCGCAACCCCTCCTTTTATCCTCGATATCCTGTTACAAAAAACCCGATGCATATTTCATGATGCATTTTTCGACCGCAGCGCCAGAATTTCTCATATCGGCGTTATTTGGTACTGTTTTTTTTTTCTTGACAAATCGAAACCGCATACTTTAATGTGTATGGTGGCCAAATTTTATTCTGTTTCGTCCAGTACATAACACGCTACAGGGCTCCGAAGACCTCCTGTTATTTCTTGATCACCCGGTATATAATTTCTATCAGATCTAATAGCTTTGAAAGAACGAAAAAGCCAAACTTCCTTATATCTTTGGATATTTAATTTTTTTCTTTGTAATGAAATCAGAAATAAAAAGAAAACAACTTCTTATTTGTCAATTATTGCAAAGCTCCCTAAATATTAACAATTTCTTGTGTCTTCAGTACATGAACAATGAAATCACATTACTTTTAATCAACTTGATCCAATCCCTTCATTTTCATTTATTTATTCTTTCTTCTTGTTTTTTTGAAATTGAATAATATATTTTCCATTGAATTTGATTCTATATATAAAAAATTATTTTAATCTCCATTTTATTAAGGTATTTTATTAATTGCATTTACATCCGGAACATCGAAATTAACTTCGAAAAGTATATCAGACTTTTCCCTATTTATATCAACACATCTGCAAATATTTTGATAAATTGAACTTTAAACTGTTATTTACTACTTTGATAATAAATAAAAAAAATTTCATTTCCAATGCTAATATTTGTATTGAAATTCTTATAGTAAAACTGAATAGCTAATAATTTGTAAAGTTTTATGATTAATTTATATTTATGATATTTGCTGAATGACTTGTAAACATCTTTCATAATAACTGTTTAGAGTATTAATTGATGCATTATTGAAGGTTGAATATAACCAATATCGTTAACTAATAGTTTATATGAATAGCATTTGAAGTTTTCATTTCAAGGCGACATCGACCAATTATTTCGCTTTGATAACCAATAAAAATTACATGGATTCAATTGAAATTAGATAAGTATGTAGTGATTAAATAGTAATCGATACGATTTAAATAATTGGAGTTCGCATTATCGTATTAGCAAACTCAAATTTGAATTGCTAATGACACCTTTAAAAGTCAATATCGATCCCATGATTTATTCAGTATGTCGCTGAAAAAGTTTAATAATATATGTTCCGGTGCAGGAGGTTTCTGGAAGGAAACGAGAAGTAGAATTTGTTTGTGCTAAATAGAATTTTCCAACTTATTTCATTAACTGCTCTCATTGAAGGATGCAGATTCTAATTTGGATATTTGATCATTCTGCCATTCGGAAGGTAGAGAAACATTTACGTAATAGTTCTTATTGAAAGCAAAAATTAAATTAGAAGTTATTGAAAGAACTTAAAGCTATTTCATTAAAAAATGGTATTCGAAAAATTTTTTTAGTTATTTTATTTAACTTACAGGTAAGCAGTAAATGTTTGTTTTATTTATAATATCTGCTGAATGCAAACAATAGAAATTTCCCATTTTTTGAGAAAAATTGAAAAGTCACCATCTCGCGCTAATTTCTTGACCAGAACCCACTTGTAAAATGTATCAAATATAAATGTTCGATCAAATAGACCTACTTAAATATGCATGCTTCGTTTAAAGAAAATCCTTCCAGTGGTTCAAAATTTATTAGAGAGGACACGCACTCGGACAAACACACACACAGTTTTGTTGAACCTCAGATTCTTAGAAAAGAAAGCTAAAAAGTCGAATTTTAACAAAACAGTTAAAAAAATTACTAATTTACAATACCCTATAAATTCATTTATTTTTATTACAATACAAAAAAAAATATCCGAATGACGAAATTATAATATTTTGAAAAAATTATCTTACAGAACATGAAATTCTTGCTTATGTATTTTCAGTAATTTATTATGATCCCTGATGTTTAATTGCTCTTTTGGCTGACTTATTTCTGAATATAACTACCATTCCTGTACTAATTTATAGGTATATAATTTATTAATCTTTAGTTAATTCGTGGATACTTTTCCCGGATACGTGTTGCGCTTTCCTAGTTTCTCTATTTCTCTATTCTCTATAGTTCCAAAATCTGCCAATAAATATGGCGCTGCACAACTTGAAAATCATCACAAAGTATTAACATAGAAATAAAGACATATAAATAGATAAAGCTATGATGAAATCTCAATTTTTTTTGTTTGTTCTGTTCAAAAAACTGAGACAGAAACTAAATTGGAATGAAATTTAATTTTAAAATAAAAAAGGGCGGCATTGCATCTAAAAGTGTAGAAAATTTGCATTTCCCTGCAGTAAAGAGCTGTAGCAAAGAATAGCGCTAATATTGCTACCGTACTTTCGTGTGGGCACGATTGTACGGTGGCGGAGGGATACGGAATGCGACGAAACAAAGGTTCTTAAAATAACAGAGACTTTTATTCTTCCAGTTTAATTCCAAATACAGAGTATCTCAATCAGAATATGCAATCTTCGGATAAGTCCCAGCGTAGTCTTCTATCGACTGGCGGGACGTCTGGTTAGCTCCACAACAACAGCATCGTCTACTGCAGATCGGCTGCCATCTCTCCGAGGTCGTCTGACGGGATGTGCGCTGCTCCGAGCCTCTTCGGTGACAGAAACTCTTCTCTCGGCAAGGGGGAACTTGTTCGTAGTCTTCGAACTATCACCGGGTTTCTCCGAGGTTCTGGGGCAACTGGAACTCTTCTCTCGGCTAAGGTTGGCTTGTCCGTAGCCTTCTATCGTTCACCGGTCTTCTTTAAGCTCCTAGGGCAGCTGGAGCTCTTCTCTCGGCTAAGGTTGACTTATCCGTAGCCTACTTCGACCACTGGTCTTCGCTAAGCCTCTTCGGCAATGGGAACACTTCTTACGGTGACGATTCTTCTGAATCTTCGGTTTGAAGACCTTAACGTGGCGGATTGCCACTATTCACTTCTTCTAATTTCGCTCAAACGTAAGGTCTCCTTCTCGGAGTACATCTGCTAAAATCTTCGGTTCTAATGTCCCGGTTGGGAATTCTCTCAAGGCACCTGCCCGAAAACACACTCGACTGCTATCTCCCGAAGAGGAGTCTGCCCGCGGCTGCTGGCCACACAACTCGTTTCTACGCTTCCTTCAATTGGAGAACCTCTCGTGGCCGAACGCCACTAACGAACTGCTTTCCAGGCGTTCTGCCTCTCTATATATAGCCGCTGACTGCTTCGTTCCTGCCCTCGGACTGATCGCCTTCGCACAGGTAAGCCGGGTTGGATGAGTCGACTTCATTGGTGGGGAAGTGGGCAAAACGACAGGTAACAATATTATAACCCTATTCTATACATTACTGTTAAAAATGAGTCTCATTCTGCCTGAACCGTAATTGTGAGATGGTTCTGTCTTTATTGCTAAAGATGTAATGCGGCGACCACTCTTCGTGAATTTCAACAACAAAAGTTCTGTATCAGCTCCGCAGATTTACAAATTTGAGGAAATTGAATCCTTCGAGTTAATTCTGGAAGAGGAAAAAAGCTTATTAACTAAGGCAACAGAGGAATTTGTAACTCCTGTAGTCTACTAATCCATGGATAATACTGCTGGAACTACCAGGGCACCAGGAATATCGAAGCACTCGGATGTTCATTATTCCACTTAGTGGAACTTCATCGGAATCCACTATTATTCATACAATATCAACTGCCATAAACGAAAAATGAAAAACGAAAATGTCATTTGCTCTAACGTTTTTGCCCAGAATGAAAGTGGACGATGTCTGGCCTTAAGACATTCAGTGGGAAGATGTGGTCATTTTTTTTTCTTCACTGGACTGCCAATGCTCAAAACTGGAGCATAGGAGTTTCAGAAGCATCAAATTTTATTCAGCGAATCTCTTACACTGGCCGAAACTCACTGTCTAGTATGATATTACATCAAATTTCATCCTAGGTCCATTCATTTTTGAGGAATAGCACCCATCATGATCATCGACCTGGCAAAGGTAAATAAATACAGTGCAATGGTATCATTATATGCTGCACAATTTCGTTATTCTTCAACTATATGCAAAGAGAATTCACGGATGGGACCATTTTTTATGTTTCTCATGTTTCCTCATCATGTTTGACAATAAATACAGCACCACTTTGTTGAAAAAAGAGATACGCTATTCTTTCCCATTGCATTTGCCTCACCTTAGATTATGGGATTTCTGGCTGTGAGGTTAGCTAAAGATTACGGCCTATCCAGAAAGTATCCCTACCCTGGCTGTCTTAAAAGATCCTGAGATGTTCTGCAGCCCATCATACTATATATCGAATGCATTTTTTGCTTCAGATAATGAGAATTGCATCGAAAGTTAACTTCATCATCTGCGGCCGTGAGTGAATTTGGAGATTTCACAGCATGTCCTCTAGCAAGGTAGTTCAATTTATGTATTGGCAAGGCGGCTGCTGCATTGTATCCTTTAAAGTGAAAGAACTTCACAATTCAAGCAGGTTCTGACAGAGTTAGACGCATTTCTAAACGTAAACGTAAAGAAAACGCTTACAATATTCCCGTTGTGTCTTTGTAGATCTTTACCGCTGGCAAAATGCAAATTTTCTACTCACTGAGATGCAATGCGGCTCTTTGATTTAATTTGAAAATAAAATTTTTAGCCATTTCAGAAATTTAACTATATAGTGGTTGAACATAACATTCTGAACAGCAGTTCTCTTAGATATCAGTGAAAGCCATAATATTTAAATATATAAAATTGGAAAGATTAATAGTTTAAATATATTTATATATAAGTTATTAATCTTTCCAATTTTATATATTTAAATATTATGGGTTTGAGTGATATATATATTAATGTAAGTTAATTCTATTCTTATATTCTAAATTTTCTAAATTTCAAAAATTCAAATGATTTATTTGAAATATTTGCATCGCTAAACTCGAAATTATGCATCATTCGAGTTTGGCCTTTCGATATATATATATATATATACACTCAAAAGAAGTTCAGATTCACATAAATGTATAAATTATAAATCTTTTCAAATCATTCGGTGTTGCAGACATTAAGCATTGCTATGATCCCATTTTACCGACTAGATGTTTAACATATGAATTATAATTATTTGTTTTGGAATGCAATCCATGTTGTTATCCGGCAAACTTTCAATTTGGAACCTATTATTCTTGAATTCCCTTTTTTGTTTGCTTAAGTCATTATAAACATGTAAAGTAATTTTCTTCCTCTTTGAAGATAAAGCGATTAAAAGGATTATTATGAAATTTCTCAAATAGTTCTTCAAACATACTCTTCTTGGAAAGATTTCCTTTAATAGATGCTAAGATGAAAATACTAAAACTTTAATTTCGGATTGGAAATGAATTAAAGACAGATGAAACATTTAAGTGATTTCCTATAAGATGGATAACAATTGCTTAAGGCTTAATTTTGAAGAATCTTTTTCTATTCCATAAATTTCTAATGAGGGAGCAAGAATTAATTATAAAAAATTAAATTACAACATGTGAATGCTTATTATTCTACACTTCTCTGGGTTTCTCTGTTTATACGTCATCAATCTGAACAGATTTCCTTAATATGTTGCTTATTTGTATCTCAACTTGAGCTTGATCTGATTGGACTCCATCCCCAGTTCCCCGAAAAACGGCTTCTCCCCTCTCCCATAATATTTCTCTGAACCGTAATACTTAAAATGTGAAACAATAGTTTAATGAGTGTTACTCTTTAAACCAGAGTAGGATGATTTTGCTCTAGTATCCTTCATAAGCCATCCCATGATAAAAGATTCCCAACTTCATAAAAGATTCACATCGTTCATAATGTGAATCTTCCATTATCGCTGCATAATCATCCATTACGCGATGGAAAGTAAACGTCTACATATCATTACTACTATTAGGATGACTCTTAGCGAATGCACGGAT
>JAFIDM010002131.1:37456271-37489451 GCA_023159025.1 Thereuonema tuberculata
TGTTATTCAGTTGTTTTATATTTGATGAATTAGAGAATTGCAAGTTGTTTAAACCGAAATAATAGAGGAAATATTGATTTGTAATTTAGTATTTATAAATTGTTAAATTGGCACGGAAATATTGATTGTTTGAATATTTAGTTTTGAAATTGGTACGTAACTAATTCTGTAGAGGAATAAGAAAAGTATTTGCTTGTCCTCAATATTCAACCTGAAGAAGTTTCCTGTTAAAGGAAACGAAATATTACTAGAGATTAAAGAAGATAAGAGTAAAAGCATATCTATTTTTTACGTGATTCTTAGCTGGGTATGCGCAAGTGGCGGAGTATGTACAATAGGGCTTATTTCGAAAATATATATATATGGATACCAGAAGTACTCATGCTCATGTTTTAGGTACGGTATATAAATAACGTACGATACTTTAGGGAAACTATAGAAACAGCTAAGCAAAGAAGAAACCTGTGTAAATTAACTAGTATGACATTGCATGCTCGTTCAATTATCTTACTATCTGAGCATTTTAATTCCACTATCTTAATTTTTTTCAAAGCCTATAATTAGATTGTTCAGTGATTTAATCCAAAAAACTTATGAATCACGGCAAAGCCAGGGGCGATTTTCAATGAAATAGAAGATTTACAGATTCTAAATATTTCCACTTCATTGTAGATATAATGCAACAATAACTGTTTATTTTACAAAAAAAACAAATGCATCATTTTGCATGAAAGTTATTGATTCAATTAAAACAATATTCCAGATAATGCTTTTAAATAAATTGTATTACTTATTTTTTTGAATTTATTCATAGTTATTCTCCAAATTTCAAGAAAAAGACCTTCGATAATGTAAGACTACAATATTCCATCACTTTAGATATCAATCAATAAAGTTATATTTTCTAAGAGAGAAAACTTTCTGAAAATATAACTTTTCGTGAATATCAGTTTTTAAAATCGAGTCTTCAAAAAGTTATAAAGATTTGGAACTTTGATTAACAGAATACTATTACTAAACAGATTCCCAATAATATTGGATTATAAGTTATCTTTTTCGATCCAGGTCCATTGGCGTTTAATTGCAGAAATAATGGTAGCTCTGTGAATCCACTAACAAAACTATCCTTATTTTAAAAGGACAATCGTAATCTGCTAGTGAAGCAAGTTTAATGGCAGATTCAAATCATTGTGTAGAGACAAATAATTTATTGTTGATAATTAACATAAAAAGTAGCCTACAATTTTGAGATTCATAGTCTGCTATTAAAGATTCAATAAAGTATGTATTATTTCAATATTAATTTTCATCAATTGATGGCAAATAGACATAAAATTTCATAGGAAATAAAATAAACAAGAAGTTTTATGGCCAATGCATTATATAAAAAAGATTATTTAGAAAAATGGAGGAATTAAGGAGGAATTAATTCTTTATTTTAAGTTACAGTCCCAATCGCAAGTTTGTGAATTGCACTTTTTTACAGTTTATCGAAGTTGTTAAAGTTGTCATAAAAGTTATTTTTATAGATTAAAACATCGTTTTATGATTAAAAAAATTATTAAATATTATAAATGTTATTAACTATAAGTTGAATTTAAAAGCCTTTCAATCCTGAGAAGGTAATTGATGTAATTCTACTTAACTAATTTACCCAAAAAAAAATTTATATTTTTTTTGAACATAAAAGAAAAAGTTTACATTCACCATCTAATCCCAAATTCTTTTTGAGTTGAATAGTCAATTTAATCATTAAATAGTTACTTTAAAATAACCAAAGTATGAAAGTTAGTGCACATATTAAAATAACATGTAATCTTTAAGTCTTTTCCCATTAAGTGAATTGTTTTTCCTGAAATAATTATTTCACTAATGAAGTTGTGAATATGAGTTCGAGACATTACGTGTAAGATAACTTGTAATTTTCTAAGGATTCCTTAAAATCTCATTACCTAATTTTATTGATATTAATTTCTCTTTAATAATGCAGGAACCAATATTAGTCTGTATAGCAGAAGTGTCGCCGCCCTTCTGTTGTGGAACCCGTTATTAAAAGTGCTGTAAATTTAATTAGAGCGAAGTGTCATTCTTTATGACTGTTTTCCGATGTCCAATAATCCAGCAATTCGTCTATTAAATTCCAATTGTTCTTTAACGAAGTTTCTTAGTTTAATAAGCTTTTAAAACTTAATGAATTAATTATTTTATAGTAGAAAATTACAAATAATTGACGTTCCAACTTTCGAATAGCTAGCTAAAGTACATTAACAAAATAAAAAGTCAAAATACAGCAATTATCCATTCAAAAACCTTGTTTATCATTATATGTACATTTCACACATTTTACATTTAACACAGGTGAGAGCTATGTATCAAAATAGTCTGATTAATACAAAATCAGTACTTATAACAACCTATACCTATTTCGAAAATTTCAGCTTTCCAGGGTGTTTAATGGTGAATTATTATGATCACAGATGGATAGACATAAATGCATTAACTTCAATTGCATTTCAAACTTATTGGTTTTTTTTATGTAATCCCTTTTTCTATCTCCGATAGAAAGTAAAGGGCGTTATTATTGTTATATCAAATTCATAACATTTCTGTAAATTACTGTACGAAAATAAAAATCAGTTACAAGGAATTTACATTTCAATTTCCTTAAAGTTTTGTTGACATATACGAATTTTTAAATATTTTTTAAATACTTTTAGAATAGGTATAAAAGAGTGTTGCACGTTTTTTCGAATAAATCATACAATGTAAATTAAAGCTGTAGTAATAATATGCAATGAAAAAGTATTTATCTTAGGTTTGCAAACTGTTATCTTAGGTTTAGATTTTGAAACTGAAGCCTTATTCTCGATTCATATTCGAAAGGAATTGTGGCTAAAAAGCAAGGGACAAATCTACCGCAATAAATAAATAAAGTTCCTTTATGAAAAACTGTATTAATGTTTTTTTTTTCGAAGCTATCATATTGTAAAAGACTTCTGTCTGACTAGATGACAGACGTGTACATACACAATTACCATTATAATAATTCGGTTTACGCCAAACCAAACGATACTGAACATCACAAGCCTTTGTTTCTCATGCATACCACGTGATGACCTCATCAAATGTCGTAACGGAAACATAACAGCATGCTAATGTTGATTGAAGCAACGTAGATGTTCAAATTATGCTAATAACGGAGAAAAAAGATTTTATTGTGGAGCATTACTTTCGTTCATGCAGAGTTGAAATTTCAAATGGACCAACTTTGCTTTTCGTTGGAAATGCATTTCGAGAACGATTTCAAAAACCACCACTCACAAATATGGTTATGTTAGCCATCATCAAAAAAATTCGCAAGGACTACACCGGACGTCCGAACAGTGACAACAAATGTGAATCGAGGAAGGCTCCTCCATCAGGTGCTACAGTCGTCTAAACGAAGTCTTCGGCGTACATCGTTAGTAGTCAAACGTTTAAGGAAACATTTGGTGGTTTTGCGGAAAAAAATTAACGTGTGTGAATACAGTTACGGACGGATTTAAAAAGCTATCACACTTGATTAAAAACTCAAGTGTGATGCTTTTTAAATTCGTCCGTATTTGGTGGTTTTGTTTGTAAGATACAGATCGGACAACGTCTGAGCAATGCCGCCGAAAAGGACGCGAGAATCGCTTACTGTGGGACGATGACAGCGATGGCGTACAATGATGAAGCTGTCCTGTCAAATTTCTGCTTTTCTGATGAAAACCATATTCAATTGAATAGATTCATCAGTCCACAGAGAACCTGCTTTCTGAGATTTGAACGTCCAGACAACATTGTGGAGAAGCTCCTCCATTGAAGGAGTGTAACAATGTGGTGCCTGCAAACGGGCATGTTGGGTCCTGATTTTGTTGAGGATGATTATGGCAATCGTTTGACTGTGAACAAGGTGTGATAGAAAGAAAACATTCTCACACCATTTCTGATGGATCTCATAAGATTTTGCCGTGAACGTAACCTACCAATTCGTAAGCAATGGTTCAGCGTTTTGGGTCACTTGTCACCCAGCGAGGGACACGCTTCAGTTCCTTGATGAGAATTTTGGTAAATCTCTTATCCGTCTCATTAACCTGATCTTATATCACCGGAGGCTTACATTTCGGGTATGTTGAAGGAAGTCATTTTTCGAGAGAAACCACCGGCAACTGTTGGTGAATTAACTCAAAAATCGG
Source organism: Thereuonema tuberculata (assembly GCA_023159025.1). Classification (NCBI taxonomy): domain Eukaryota; kingdom Metazoa; phylum Arthropoda; class Chilopoda; order Scutigeromorpha; family Scutigeridae; genus Thereuonema; species Thereuonema tuberculata. Next base: position 37,460,489 of record JAFIDM010002131.1, read on the forward strand.
AGTAGTGAAGCAACCTCTCTTCAGGGACATGTTTGAGAACCTACGTGAGCGTTACGAGTATTGCCTACAACACATCTCGAACACTTGCTAGGCCTCAGAAAACGTTCAACTTGACTTCAATGTATCGTAAGCTCCTCTACTATTTCTATTCTGTTAGTCACATAAACCTTTTTTGTACACATATATTTCAGTTTCGTTTGTTTTGGTAACTGAGTATAATGACAGCATTCATGAGTAGGAGAGCTGGTATTTTTTATACTATGCCCGCACATCACAATTTTTAATGTGTGATACACTTTGAAGGGTATTCTTGAATTGAACAATACAACACCGGACGGATGTTTATAGGCATTGACATTGTCGATAACAACAGTTAAGAAATTATAACTCTTCCTCCATAAATTGAATTGAAAAAAATATCTTTATTTAATTTTGCTTGTTAATCATTAAATTAGTCCAAAACAGATTGGAACATGCTGTATTTACTGCTTTCTATTTGTGTTGAAAAGGTATGATTGTATACAGACATTGTTAATAACTTGAAACCAGGTCCTGAAAAGAAATTTTATTTAAACAAGACGACTGAGGTGAAATTGAACAATTAAACAACTGGACAAAACATTAACAACATTAAGCAGGCGAAGGAAAACATTTGGTATTAAATTCAATTCAAAGAAAATTTTCTAATTCCTCGTCACAAGGAGGTAAACCAAAGGAGAAATACATTATTAAATATGTTAACATCACATTACACATTTAGTATCTATTAGATAACTGTAACTGTATTAGGTCTACGTATCTAGATATGTGAAGAGGAATGGTGTAGTGGTAAATTTATTTACGAAATAACTAACAATTTAAGATCCTTATAATGTAAACAGAAACTCGAAGAATTTATACCTTCAAGAATTTAAAACGTTATTTTTGAAATCTCTTTTATTTCGTGAGAACGATACAAAACGAGAAGCCTACTTTTATTTTGAAAGAAGAGTAAACATTTTCCATCTTGTAAAAAAATTAATTAAATCTGCATTTAAATCATCTAAAGCGAACTAATTTTAATCAAATCGAACCAAATGCTTTGAATTAGTTAAAAGAACTACTTTTCATTGTTTAAAACAATGAAACATTAGTAGAAATGTGATTGAAATTTTTAGATTTTAGTGATTTTCTAAGGGACTTTTTATGACCTTTTCATCGTAATTTCTCGACAAGGGCCCACTTGGAAAAGGTTTTCAATATAAAAGTTACATCCCAACAGTCTTCAAATGTGCATAACAAGTTTCAAAAAGATCAAAACAGTGGTTGAAAGGAAAAAAGGGGAAAGACACCAACAAACACACACACACACACACACCCACTTAAATACGAACAGAACTGGCGAATCGAGTTCTTGAAAGGGGTAGGCTGAAGGTTGGATGGGTGATTAGCCGGGTGACGGAGAAGATTACAGTCCAGTGCTATTTTAAATGTCTTGGCTACGGTCATCTTACTCGTGTTTGTAATGGTCCAGATAAACCCAAATTGTGTCTGAAATGTGGGGGAGATGGGCATATCGCTAAGGAATGCTCTTCGGAGGAACTACGCTGTCTTTTGTGTAAGGCCAAGGGAGATAGTAAAAATCGTACTGGCAACTATGTTTGTCCGGCGTTACAAGCAGGCCATACAAGCTGTAGTAAAGGCGAGAAGATGAAGTTGGTTTGATGATTATCTCCCAGGCTAATTGGAAGGTAGTGGATGAGTATGCAGCCACTGTTATCTTCGAATGGCAGAGAAAATCAGATGTGATCAGCCTAGGACTGATATCTGAGATTGACCTGTAAGTCATTCTGCCCTACGCGAAGTTGTACTTGACGGTGGTTCCGTGTAGGGTGCAATGGGAGCCGACGTAGAGTTTTAGTGGTATGAGTCTTGATTGACTGAGTCTCACATTACCAATCCCTGTTCGGGAATAGTATGGAAAAGACATACCAGAGGCCAGTTCTCCATTTAAGCGTTGTAAGTCCTAGAACTTCAAAAAACCAAGATTAAATTAAAAACATTTATAAAGAATAATTTTATAATACAAATAATTATTTAATAAGCAACGATTGTAAATACATTATAGTAAAGTTTTGACTTTACTTCAAGCAATGTTCATTTGTTTCCAAGAAATAGTTATCGCACCTGCAATCTTTTCTAAACGAAATCAGACTACAGCCTGCCAATTGGTCACTGTAAGTATTCGTCAAATTACTTGCAATATGCGGATAGCTGGCAGTGACCCCCTTCTGCTAAAAAAGATCTTCCGGCCATGTAAAGAAGAAAATCTATAGGGTAGACTGGAGGGAGATGTCACCATTAAGCCTATTTGCCTTGCCAGATCAAAAGTAAATGAGTTACAATCATGATATTAAACATGTACATTTCCTGAATGTGTAGATTCTTGAAACAAAATTGGCAAAGTTCCGTAAATATGAGTAAGAGTATTACAAACTGGCATCTTGTCCAACATGATTGAATAAGATGTCACACTGCTTGAGGTAAGATGCCATTTCAAAGATCAGATGCCTCAAAGAAGAAAATGTCAAATCACTGTTCTTTTTTTCAATTTTTATTAAGAACAAATAAATTTTACAACCATAGCCATAACTTAAATGGAAATAAAGGAAAGCAGTTTTATTTATTTAATCACAAAATAACATATTTTCGTAAGTGTAAAATTAAGATCAAAGACAGGAAATGAAGGGAAATTATTTTTTTTCCTAACCTAGAAACAAGAGGTAGCTTGTTTTAATAACTGTAAAATTAAAATAAGAAGACATGAAGTAAAAAAAGATATCATGAATTTTTTTTCATTAAGTCAAAAATAATCACGATACGATATGTTACTTTACAGTGAACATAATCACTCTGATAATAAATTCCATAAGTGTTTTCCTCTAGTACAGTACAATAAGAATTCAACCATATTTACAGTATGCAATAAGCATACTGTACCCAGCCGGAACATGGCCCATTCGTAACGTAGTAATTTCCTGAATCCACACTTTAGCTAAAGTCATCGTGGGGTTTTGTACTGTTTGTATCATGGACTTCTTTCCTTGAGCTGTACTTTTATTCAGTTTTGGCACTTTCTACTTGGCGGCCTTTTTTCGTTTTTATTTCTGCCTTTTTTCTGCTTTCTACTGTTTTACTTTTAAAATTTATGCTGTCAGCACATCTTCGTGTTGTTTTTGCGTCCTATTGCTTTTAAAATTTAACTTAAGGACTTACAATTATTATTCAGAATTTTTTTTTTGGCATTTTATCCAAACGGTAGGTCAAGATGCCACTGCATTTTCTATACTTGGCCGAAAACGAGTACCCGTAAGTTCCAACAACACGGCAAAGGACGTAATTTCGTCCGCAGTTTATAACATAAAGTAAATAATATTTTTCCACCAGTCTTAGCGCAAAAACCCATTCCTTAATTGCAGACCTCAAAAAATCTTTTTTTAGTCATCTAATAAGGATCGCGCAATCAGAAAGATAAGGTAGTGATCAATGGGCTGTGAAGAAAATTTACATATATACGATTTATATCTCATTAAGCCACAGAAAAAATTACAGCGAAAATGATATCAATTGGCATCTCCCCCCAGTCTACTCTATCGAATGCGTTAAATTGTAGAAAACAAGATATAGCAAGGAGTAATATTTACTTGGCGAAATCTTATAAAAAATTAAAAAAAAAAAAACACAACATTAATTCACTTATATTGATGGCTTGTAGCCCATCACTCCTTATCAAATTCTAGAGTGCATGCAGATTTTAACGTAGATGTTCCCTTTTGATTTTGGCAAAGAAAAGACCAGTAACTAAGAAGTTCCATGTCTAAAAACCGTGAACATTACCTTTTTTTTTAACCTTTTTTTTAATAACGCTTTTTTTACTAGCTCTTTCCAATGAAAAGATTCGAAGATGCCATGCCGACTATCTCTTGTTAAACTCTGGGATAAATTGAAACAGCAAGAATTGAAATAAAGGAAAATATCATTAATAAATAAGAAGTGAAGATTTCTTCAAAATTTCAAGACATTGAATTTCATCTTTCATGTTTCTTCAATCTTTCTATAGCTTGATTCGCTATTCGTAACTCTAAAAGAAATGTTCTTTCATTTAAGTTGACTACTTTTTCGATCTGTTTATGAACTGCTTTAATCTATTGCATTTTTTTTTTTTTTTGCGGAGCGGGATGGCTGACGCGCGATCACTTAAAATTTTATTGAAGTAATTCCTTGACACAGTTTTACAAAAACACAGACAAACACAGTTTTACGCGCGCAGTTTGAATGATTCTATGAAGGTAGCTAAACAAGTAAAAAAATAGTAACAAACAGAGTAAAACTTATTAGTTAGGCTCTATATATAACATTTTTTCCTCTTATGAACAATTTCATCTCTTCTAGATAAACTTTCACAACCTTATTTTAAATTATATAAACGACAACAAAATCCTCCTTTGACATATATTTATTCATTATATTTCGTCAACTCGAAGCTAGATGACTTCTTCAGATGAGAAAGATAGGGATAACTTATCCCTCTTCTTTTATTATTATTGTTAGTACTGATAAATATCGAAATGTTTATATAATTTATGCAATTGTAAAAGGCATTTGGCCGAAATACGAATTAGTGTTTGCTTTGTTTTTTAATAGGAAAGAAGAACTCAATCAACAAAGAATTCCACCCTATATGTAAGCATTTGTGCCAAGTTAAATTAGCCTAGACCGCTCTTTTTTACTTGAACGGCACAGCAATTTATTACTTTACAGAGCAACACTAATTTGTTAACTGAAGATATTACTGTCTTCATTTGGAAACTTAAAATCTAATGATTCTTCAAGAAAGAATGCTAAGCAAATGATTACATCCTCAACTACTTCAATTTGTAAAACTTAATGGTTTTTCAGACAAAAGTCAACAGAATCTATCATTAAGCATTTTGATAGCAAAATATATTTGGCATAAGAAAACTTATATGAATTTTTAACCAAACAGCCCAAATAAAAAGCAAAAAAAAAAAAAAACTTTTGATAGTATTTATAGTTTTTGACGCATTTACAGTTTTTGGATAGCTTTTAAGACATTTAGAGGAAACATCGACGAACGATGTGTACGTAAAAAAAAAACTTTCAAATAATTAAATGGGGTACATTTCAGAAGCTAAAAGTAATTCGCAGAAAATTCAATTCCAATGCATTTTCTGTGACATTGAGAAATATCGGGATGATTCGCTTTAAATGCTGGTGAAAACTATTTATCTATGTTTAAGATATTTATTAATTTAATGTTCTTCAGACATTTATCACTAGATTAAGAGATAGATTAAAATCTACAAACTGAATTAGGCTAATCTAATCATTTAACCATTGAAAGATATCATTGAACGTTTTAATAAGTTAAATCCTGAAACTCATTTAAAGCTTAATCGTTGAAAAGAAAACGACATAGATAGCAGTGTCCCTATTGATAACTAGGTGATTCGATTTTCCTTTTGCCCATTGAGCTCCTTCAGCTGTAATACTGCGTAGTCGATGGTGATCGGCATTTCCATAAAGTGCAACTCGATACCGTTAATCTGGTGAAATGAGACATCCCGGCTTCGAGGCGAGCGTTCTGCGGTCGGGGCGGTAAGAATATGCAAGCAATGTTTCCTGTAGCGATGGAATTTGTATCAGTGCCAGTAGAAGTGATGCATGAAACAAGTAGAGACCACAACGGTGATATTAGATGGTTCGCACAGGAAACGGGCTTTATTTGATTGTTCAGGCTGTACTACTGTGTTCACGTTGTCAAAATCCAATATTGATTAGGCTTAGGTCTAATATTAGATCATGGGCTTCTGAAACTAAAGGGTGAATGTAGACCTGATTAACCACTATTGCCAAAAGAGATTTAGATTTAATTACAGTCATCAAACTTCTACCTTGTTCTTTTTGGATAGTTTGTTTTAAAAGAACCAAACATGAGACAACCTAATTTGAGTTAATATATATCAGGTGTATAATCTTTGTCAACTATTAATAAATCTTTGATAAATATAATTTTATTTAGCATTAAAATTATAATTATATTAATTGTTTATGCGTAATTCTTTAATTTTGAAAACTTCATGTTGCACAATTGTTGTTTTGAATTTCCTAAATGCATTCTGAGTATATTTTTCTTAATTCAACTTATATAAATTGCATCTTACTTCGATTACCACTTACAGTGAAAATAAAATAAAAGTACTTTTAAAAATTTGTTTACTGCGAAATATAGTTGAAAAATCAATTATCCTTCAATTGACAATTTTTCTAATGTTTCCATTGTATTTGATTTTCAATTAAAAGAAATTTATTACATTACATTTCCTAAAATCAAAAGTTATTATTTATTGTAATTAATGGCGAGTGTTACTTAAATTTAATTAATCAACTATACTTGCAGCACTGCAGAAATATTTGTACTGTGATGAACAAAAGGAAACTTGAATTTTTAAGTGAAAAATTAGAATTCATCTAATCCGCTTTTGTTAAATACGATTTTTGAAATAGAGGAAGGTGGTTCAAAAAAAAATATGATGAGAAGAAGCCCCAAAATGTTTCTTCGAACTATAACAAGTTTGATAAGATTCTCATGGAAGAGGAGTTAAATGAATGCCGAATAATGTTAAAAGGCTTGTATCAAAAAACTTCAGTAATAATAATAATATCATTGAAATGGTAAAAATTATTATTTCAATAAATTTTGGCTTGGATTTATTAATACAAATAAATGAACCATATTTGAAAATAACTTTTTTTTCATCTGTGCACATCAACAGATGAGATTAGTTAAATAAAGAATTCAGAAGAGATTACTCGTTGTATTTCAAGATTTCATTAATCAATTTCTTTTTAATTTTAAATACTTTTTCGAGTTATAATAGTTTTAAACAGCAATTTAAATACTTATTGAGAATTTACTTAATGTACTTCTTTTTGCATTTTTTGAGGTATTTTATCCTTCTTCAGGTTGAATTTGGATATTTTAATAGTAATTTATAGTGTCGAATTTCACATATTTGTTATCTTCAAATAATTTCAGAATCGGCAAGCAGTATTAATAAGGTTGGCTTTTAAGCGTAAAGAAAACTTGAAGACGAAAGTTAACTCCATAGTTATTATTTATAATCTGAAATAAGTTTTCATCAAATCTACTTCTGATAATTTGAAGACTTATAAATAGACTTCTGATAACCTTAAAGAAAATAATTAATTTAGAAAACAATGAATATTTAGAAATTATAACGATAAACAATTTAAGGAGAAACCTAATATTTGCTTTAGGGAAAAAAAAGAAAAAAAGATTTTCTTTTTAATTTTGATTCAGCGTAATTAGTTAATATCACGTACAAATTTAATATTGATTTAGAATCTACAAACTCCTCTTAAAAAAAAGAAAGCGAAAAATTTATGACATTCTACAGCGTATATGATTAATATTCTTTAATAAAAAATGTAGTTGTTAATGTCTACATTAATATTTTTGAGAATTCCACTTGGAATATTTGTGTTACTCTGATTAACTTCTGGACTCATTTATGATAATAAAAGTAATCCTAAGACTTAAAATCAGTGATTGGCTATAAATGATAAAAGTTTTAGTTCTGATTTTAAATTCAGATAATATTCAAACCTAAAATTTAATGAGTTCGTTTTTTCAAAACTTATTTATATAACTTCACCATTAAAGACCTTATAATTTAGCAGTGACTTTTTAGGTATGAATCAAATTTGTAATGGGTGCTTTAAATAAAATAATAATTATACTCTCAAACTTCAGTAAAGTTAAAAAAAGTAACTACAGGGTGGTTGCTAGAAAAGCGGAAAATTTGAGGGTCAGATGAGATCATGAATAAAATCCGTGCATACTAATTTTTATTTTCATTTCTTTTATTTTTTATGTGATACCCACATCATTCCTTCCATGATGTGGGTATCACATAAAACCTAAAAGAAATGAAAATAAAAATTAGTAAGCACGCATTTTATTCATGATCTCATCTGACCCTCAAATTTTCCGCTTTTCTAGCGACCACCCTGTACTTAATTGGTAGTTGAAATTAAATTTCATTAATGTTACATACGACCTCCTTCAAAGAATAGTTTTCCAATGTGAATCTTAACATTTACTTTTATATATTACAGCTATACAGTTTTCCTATAATAAAAAGAGTTCACTTATTCTTTATTTCTAGTATTTTAGGCCTTTTCATTATATTAGAATAGACGGCGATCTGCCGTTGCGGCCAGAGTGCCGGTACCCGGGTTCGAATCCCGGTCGTGGCATGGAGGTTTCTTTCTTCTTCTGTTTCTCCTTCTGTCGTTCCAGCGGGTATCACTTGATGCTGCCTCCCTTGGCGTACCCTGGGCAACGATTCGTCGGGCATCATATCTCGCCCCTAGTTGTGGCATAAAGAAAGCTGATCAAGCTACGAGCCCGGGCATTTGTAAAAAAAAAAAAAAAAAAATTTATATTAGAATCCTGAAAAAGAAAACAGCACATGAACAAACTAGGAAATTGCCTTTCTGATTCGGTTAAGGAAAGGCGGGAATTGGGCTGATGAGTCCGCAGAAGGATGAAACGGCCGTTCCCAATTTCCTTCCCATAATCTAAAATCAGAAAGGCAATTTCCTATTTTATTCATGTGCTGTTTTCTTTTTCTTATCATTTTTCACATATTATCCCAGCACGTTAAACTTTCTTTATTAGAATCCTTTTTCTTGAGTTAATTCTATCACTAAAGATTATTCACGAACGTATTTGTGATGAACATATTACTTGTTACGAAACGTTGATTTTACTTTAAAAATCTTCAACATTTAAGGTTCAAAGTAATAATTAGTTCTTCCTTAAATGTAATTAAATTGCCCTTTCAGAATTGTGTTGGAACTTTGCTTAACGGCTGTCGAACGTTCTGAAAGATAACTATGTTATATCTTGTTTATTTCCATCTTATTGTCTTATATCATCTGCTTGAATACATACAACATTTTTTTTAAGTAGAAATATTATCATTCACATTTGATGAAATAACTCATCATCTCTCCTATTACTTGACTTGTAAGGAGAGGAAGACGTAGGGATCGAAATCTCAGATTCTTCATGGCAGAAAAAATCCTCTTCCATATGAGTAGAAGCTGCAACAACATATCGGTATCCTTTATTGTTGTTGTTTTCTTACAAATAAAACAAATGTCATTAATAACAAATGATAGTCATTTTATCTGACTATCAGCATCTTGTTGTTAATCGTAATGCTTCATATTACTTTGTAACTAGCGCATGCTTTGTTTCGTAAATTATCATTTGTTTTATTAATTCATAATAATGATGAAATGGCCGTATCGTACTCCGCTTCGTTGACAAGCTCTTGGAATTTCTTTTGTTTTTGTTTTCGTTGGTGCATGATGGGTGATTTCCCTTTTCTTTGTCAATTGTTTTATTTACTTTCTTTTCCTTTTGGTATCATGCCAAATAAATATTATTTGAACGGGAAAATTTAATATGTAAATTTTTCTTTTACTTTAATTTTTGCAGCAATTTATCGTTAGTAATTTTGTTGAATTTACTGTCAATACGAAACTTTGATAATCACACAACTCTTCCTCGGATTTCTCAATCAATCTATTTATGTGTTTTACTTTGTCTAAGAAGTTCGTCTTTTTATAGTGTAGCATATAGTAATATATAAATTGTAAGTAATATATAAATTGTAAATAATATATAAATTGTAAGGTTTAAACAGCATTGATGACAAAAAAAGTAACGAAAATAAATGGAAAGTAATGAAATTAATAGAAAGAAAGGATAACATATATCCAGTAAGTGAGCCAAATTTAACATCCTTCAACTACCATAACATTAAAATATTAAAGACTTTCGATACGTTTTATGGTGATGAAGTTACATTACGAAGAAGTTATGGTAAAGAAGTTAGATTATCATTTATAATAGAATAAAATTTCTTTCGAGCTTCAAACAATAACTGTTTTTCATAAGACAGTTGTAGACATTTTGTCAGCGTAGAATATCTGCTTTAACAAAGAAAGAGTAATTTCCAGAGACTATTACTAGGGCGAGTCAAATAAGCTTGAAAACATTTCTTTTAATCACGAAATACATTAGACAGGATCCAGATTGGTATGGTCTTTTTCGAAGTAGTTCCCATCGTGTTGTATGCAGTTGGCTCAAAGTGTCTGCCAGTCCTGAAGATGTGCAGAAGCTCGTTGTTGGACATCGTCTTCAGAACCGCCTCCGCCTTCTCCAGAACTGCCGTTGATGAATCTGTTTGTTATGAAATCAACTCTCATCACCAGTAATGGTGGAATTCAGGTAGGCTTACCATACTCCACTACAGACGCTGGAGCTCCCGAAACGCCTCCACTTTCACCTGCTTTTGTTCAGGCGTTATCAATCTCTCAGTCCATCTTGCACAGGACGCGTCTTACGTGCAAGCGATCGTGAACTCACTATCATGGAAAATGTTTAAAATGTCCAGCAGTCTAGTGTTATACGACGATAACACTTAGACATATTCGGCGAACAATGGCAGCAGCTGTGTTAATCATGAGCTCTTTCAACGCGGTGGCCGGAGCGCCCTGATCACCCACCTTTATGGCAGGCCCTTCTTAACTCCTTGAACCACCGAATGCAGTTGATTGTTAAAGAACATTTTATGGCTACGCTACAACATTTCGTATGCTTCCGTAGCGGATTTCTGCAGACGGAGGCAAAATTTCAAAGTCGTGAACTGCTCATCACAAACCGACTCTATTTTTCCGTAGGCGACTGCAGATCTCTCTTCCTTTGCTGGCGCAATGCTATCAGACGCATGCGCGTATGCACTTACAATTTTTTTCGCCGATCCCACGAGATCTGTTCTTCTCACGAAACATTGTTTCACAGCCGTACGTCCACTGCGTGATACAAAAAAATATTCTCACTCTTATTTGACTCGCCCTCATATACGGCCACAATGAAAAGAAATCTACAAGGTACGCATAACTACAATTAAAGTATCAGCTTTTAGGATAATTAATTGTTAATTTCTAGTCCAACATTGCTTTAGCTGCTATGTTTTATGTTGACTATTTTTGAATTTGGGTGTTAACATTAAGTACGACTGACATAGAAGTTTCCTCTCTCTTCAAAAAAAGAAAAGATTTTAATTTATCTGATATATAAATTGCAAAAACAATAATTGGATTTTGATTTTGATCAGATACAATAGGGATTTTCGATAGAAAGTTCGTAGGAACGTTTTCAATCCAAGCTTATTAAGTTTCCATTATCGTGATTCAATGTTTTAATTAGAAATGGAAATTGTAGTTTCTGATCTTTTCCAGTGTATTGTAAGGTTCAGTATTGGAACGTAAACCTAAAAATTCACTTTCCAAGTCATAAACAGACTTAATCACAAAGGAATAGGTATTTTAATTACCCGGAGTTTGTTATCTTAAATGGCAACATTTTGTTTGCAATGTAGAAATCCACAAATAGCTGAAAGCATAACGAAAATATTTCTAGGAGATGCACGAGCTAAGTGAAATACAAAGCTTACAGTATACGTTAATTAAATTAACGTAGATAATTTAGATATCGTTAATTAAACGAGATAACAATGACTAATAAATAACAAATGTAGGGAAAGCAAAAATTTAAAAGGAAAAAAAAGGCCAATAATGATGTAGACGAAATAGCATGTTATTAAATTCAGAAGCATTCTCTAATAATTACAGTTGTTATGTTTATACCTTTTTAAAAAATGGTATTCTTTATTTTAATTGGTTGACGCAAATTACAATTCTTTAGCCACTTTATAAAACACACTTATCTTTATTTATTATGATCTCTCAGCTCTTGGAAGATATCATTTATATGATTCTTTAAACAAACCGATTTCGCTGAATGAAATCTCCTGAACTGAATTTCTTGGTGTCTTAAACCTTGAACCTTCAGTTCTCGACCCTTGTTAGGTTCTTGATCTCATCGCTAGGCATTTCGAGCGGATTTAAGGGATTACAGCTTCTGAAGCAGAGAAAAGCGGAAATCTGGATGGAAACCTAATCGCAAATACTTTGAAAGTTCATTAAGATCGATTTCGAGATATTGTCGACTTTCTGGAATCTTATATAATGAACTATGTGCTAAACTCTTCTATTGTTCTTTTTTATACAGGCACAGTAACAGATAATTATTTAATAAATACGTTTAATAATATTTGATCAATGTAAAATAAATAAAAATATTTTCAGCCATACTTTAACAAGAAAAAAATATATCTACTTAATATCTATCTTTAATATTTTTAAGTTTATATTATAATTTAGAAACAAAATTTGTACTAGATATCATGCCCTTAGGATTTTGGACAATTTTAAACTTAATTTTGTGAAATTCAGTTTTTACAACACTGTCCTCAAAGCCTGCGACAAACTAGGAAAGTAGCATTGGAACTGCTATGGAAGTAGATCCAGTTGAGACGAACCTGTACCCTTGGGCGAAGGAATGATTCATTTCTTACAGGGAGTTAAAGAATGAAAAACGAGATTATTGAGATATTCGTAAATTCACAATCAGCCTAAAGTCAACTTTTAATTTTTTCATTGCAAAAATATGTCATCGCAACTTAGAAAATACATAAAATCTCCGTTGAAATTCACTTCAACGGAATTAACTTCGAAGTTTAGTCAAAGAGAGCTGCAAATGATGTTTTCATTTCGTATTAAATATTGTTCTGTTCCAAATTGTGATTGAATCAACAGGTTTCTAATTAACTTTAAACTAAAACTATTAATAGTAATATTCGACCTGTAATTTAATAGAGATAATCGCCCTAACTCTATAAAAATTGTAATAACTATTTATTAGTTTTAGTTTTAATGTATTGATACTTTTAATTTTTCTATTATTTAATTAGTTGAATTCTAAACATAGAATGGGCATCATTCTATATTTATGCAACAGAGATCCCAAGTTAAATTTAAAACTATTTTTTTTTTTTTTTTTCAGATTCCTATAAAATATTTTACAGTTACTTATTTCTGTAACAAGGATTTCAACATAATAAATGAAAAGAATCAACCAGGAAGATCGGGAATTCTTTGCTTTATTTAGATGAAGCAACAATATATTAATAAAAGTTTGACTATGAACTGTGAAATTCCTAATTCTTTTACTTGAGTTTAGCTTCAACATTATTTTTTAAATGAAGAAAACTGTTAAGAAAGAAAAAAACTATTGAGAAAAAATAATCTGCATAAAAAAGAAAATCTGCATGAAGAAAAATAAATAATTAAAGTAAATAACTTTACATGACTTTATAAAATTGTTGTATATAAATATTGTTATGGAATAATCTACTTCTCGAAGAAAAAATTATATTTTACGATGAAAATGAGTGAAATAATCTTGGTCAAATAATATCCCAACACACAAATAAGAATTAAAAACCATTTAACACATGTGTTTCGATCAGCTAGCTCATCGAAGTATGTCATTTTTTAATATGTTAAATGTTTTTAAATTTTAATTTGTGTGTTGGCTTATTTTGATATAATTCATTTACACATGTTACATTTATTTATAAATAATTTTGGTTGAGACGAAAAAGTAAAAATTAAACTTTGATAGCAGATATTTCAGTAAATCTTATGGCTACATTGAGCAGCAATTTAGAATGTTTTATAGCCATTATTAAAAGCAAATTTACTTTCACTTATGGTCTCGTTATAATTATTCAGTATTACAGCATTTTTTTACTACTTTATTTGTTCTATTTCGATTTATTACTTTTCAATTGCGTACTGAACAGAAAAATCAGCAACTCAAGAAAAATTGCTTATAAAGTGCAATTATTTATAATTATAGTTTTTATAGTATAATTATACAGTAAACTCCCGATTATCCGCGGAGTTGGGCGGCGCGGCAACCACGGATAAGCGAATTCCGCGGATAATCCGAAATAGGACGAAAAAGGACGTAAATCAACAGAAAAACGTTTTTAACATGTTTTATTTACATTAAAATGGCAGTATACCACATTATATACAATTATTTTATTTTATTTTACTTTATTTTCCTACTTTTTAACAAAAAAAAATCGGTAAATTCTTTTTGTTTTTTCGTGTCAAAACATGAAAGCCCCCTACTTCGACGTCGCTAAATGTGCCTTTATTATTGTTTACCTTATTCTAGATTTAAAAAATGTTTGTTGATTCCGTAATTTATTATAAAGTAAAAAAAGAAAATGGAAATAGAAGAGGTCCGCGGATAATCCGCCCGTTGATAATCGGGAGTTTACTGTATTAGAAAATACTTCTGCAAGATCTATATTCTCTAAAAATTAACATTTTTTTTTTTAGTAAATGTAAAAGATAATTATAGAATTTACTTTTCATCCTTATTATTAATTTTCCTATTGTTATTTCTATTCTGCATTTTATTATTAAAACCATGCTTCATTATAATTTCCAATAATGAGTAATTCTTGAAATTAAGTCGGTAACAATGATATTTCAGTCGCATAACAATAAAAAACATACACACACATAAGAAAGGATTCTGTGAGTTGTTTTTAATAGTTTTGTTAAATTATATTGGCCAGTCATTTAATCTCCGCTAGCAAACGCTTAGCTTATGAAGGTTAAATTATAAAAAAAAAAATACTTATAACAACAAATTTAACGTGCTGAAATCATAATGGAACTAGTTTAGGTCGGATGGTCAATCCGACGCTCGCCCACGTTTAGCACTTGAGTAAGAAAACCCGCCCACCGCCAGAAATTGAATCCGGACTTTTTCCAGTCAGCAGTCTAGGGCCTAAACCACTGGATTACCGGTTTCACTTAATAACCGTTACTTTTATTGTCAGTTATGAAAATTGCGAGGTTTACTTTAGATGATGTTAAGACTAAAACATACTTAAAATATACTTTGAACACACATTAAATTAACGTTCTAACTAAGTAGAACAAATAACAAATATAGAGTTCAAACCTTTTTTTTTCTGAGGAATCATAGGATCATATAAGAAAAAGAATTTACTACAGGAAGTTGCGCGGGACGTTTAGGCTCCAACAGATGAACAAATATGTGCGTTTAAAACCATGTAAGAAACCAGACAACCATTTGACAGAGGACTGACTGAACCTTATGGTCATTCTTGAAAAGCAACTTTCCACGATTAATTCCCGACCACCGCCGAAAACTGAACGAGATTCCTTCAGTCCGAAACTCCAGCGCCGGAACCACTTGACTACCTGATCCACCATAGGGCCATAAACAAACATCAAAGATTCTAAAGGATGAGTACAGACGTTATTCAATAGAACAATAAATGAATATACAATTCAATCTGCTTTTTAAAGCATTAACTAAGTGTTTCAGTTAATGTAAGTCTTCAAAAATATATTTAAGAAAAGCATTTTTTTTTTAACAGTTTGTATGTAAATATTTTTAGAAATCATTTATTTGTATTTTTGTACAAATTATTAATCTGTATTTATTTATATTTTTTTTATGTTTTATTTATTTTAATCGTAAACTGTTATTTATTTTAAAATATTTCTTTCCTATGACAAATTATTGATGTTCTTTTATTTTTAAATTCTTTTCCGTTATATCCGTTTAACCAGTTAAATATTTTAAATTCATTATTTTCTTGTCCAGTCATTATGTATATTTTTAATCACTTAGTCAATCAAATTAAACTATGTATAATTAAAAAAAAAATTTCGTTTAATAAATTACTTCAGTTTTGTTCCAGTTGACTCGTTGTTTCTGCATCTCAACGACTCTCCCACAAACCCCATTACAATATTCATTATCAGAAAGCATATTATAAAATTTTACTTAACTGATTTTGATTTATACATACCATGCTTATCATATTATTTGCAATTATAATATTTAAAATTATTATTATTAAAAGTATTAAAATACTAGTCAATTTTTGATTCTAAAAAAAGATTATTTTAAAAAATTTAATTTTATTTCATCAGTAATTCCTTCATTGAACAATGTTTCAAATTTAAAATTTTCTGATCTATTCACTGTTTTAATAAATTCTGATAAGTTAGCATGGATTTTTATTTGTTTGATTTTTAAAGAACTATGATATTTCAAATTTATTATAGGATGAGATTTATAATAAATAGTATGTTTATTTAACTTACTTAACTTAAGTCTTTAATATCAAGAGACCTACAAAGTCAAACTTGGCTAAGAGATTTCAGAGTTCATTTAATTAAGGCTAATTGTGTTATTTTTGATTATATCGCATCTTTCTCTGATTAAAATAGGACTCATATAATTGAATCGATGTGGAATCAAAAATTACGTTTGTTGAGATATCAAAGTGATACTTAAATAGTGTCAGTAAATGATTCCTTACTTTTGCCAGTAAAAGTTTCGTTTTTATATTATCTAGTTGCCAGGTTAATGTACAATAAAATATCATTAGTAATAAACCATTAAAAAAAACAAAGTTTTATTCACTTTTATTCACTTTTTCTTTTAGTGTCTCAGTGTTACAGAATGTAACAACATTCATTTATTTTTTAATGATTTTTTTTTTTTTTTTTTCTTTTAGTGATTCAATGTTGTAGAATGTATTCCAGCCCATAACAGTACAATTGATCGCGCCAATGGCAAAAAGAAAAGAAAATTTTATTCAGTCAAATAATAATAATAATAAAAAAAAGAAACATATACAGACAATCCTAAAATATTCCTTTTTATTGTTTAACCACGAAAAATTTCAAGATATAAAAAGGCTAGTATTTGATTAGACAATTTAACTGCATGAAATATATTGCAATTTTAGAAATAAAAAGTCGAACAGTAATATTAAACTATTAAAAACTTTTAAGTATTAAAATTTAAACACATTAAAAGGTTTTCCCTTCTTATTAAAATTTAAGCTACAACGGTTTCAGCTCGCCAATTAGCGTTGACGAGTGATTCCTTCAAGTTTACAGTTAGCTTATATACGAAGTTGAACCAATAGAAAACTTGGAATGTGGGATGATGTAAACTCAACTGACATCCGTTGAGTAGAGCAGGAACTCTCAAAACAGGAATGACAAAAGAACATCGGTAAACAGGAACTGTAGCAAACGGCCGTTGTCTTCAATGAGATCATAGATATATTTAAAAGATAATGTGCATTTTGTTAAAACTAAGTTACAGATTCGAAGCTAATCCTTTCACTTAATGCTGTTAATTACATTTAATAAAATTAGGATTTCAGGAAACAGCAAAGGAAAACAACAGAAAAAAAACCATAATATCTAAATAATTATGCAGTAAAGTGAAGAAAATTTTCTGAAAGGACTTTTAATAAATACAAAATTGAAAAAAAAAAATCAGATAAAAATTTATTGTCTCGTGTCATCAATAAAATGTGGAAACTACTTTTTCAAGCACCATAGGTTGCATTTACTGTAGTGTCAACTTTCAGTACTGCTTGATAAATTATTTTAAAAATTGGTAGACTAATTTCATTTACTTTTTCAGTCATAATATTATTGATATTATGTATATTGTTTGCTATTAGTTGATTGTTTGACTCTGGAAATTGAATCACGAATTCAATTAATGAAATGTTGCAAACCAAAACAATCGTTTTATTTATTTTTCATCAAACACTAGATTACATGGACGCTTGAATAAAAACAAATATTTTGGTTTCCAACCTTTATAAGAACATGTATAATCGTTTCATTACATAGGTCGACTTCTCGGACTTTTGTTGGTACAAATTGGTTGTGTTTGCGGAAGTGACATGCTTTGCTGAGGAGGTGAAATGTGTCAAACACTAAACTAATATCTAAGTGCTCAAGTTGTTTATGTAAGACTAACGCCAGCGAATACACTACCGTTGACATTGCTGGACCCCTTATTGGATTTCCTTCTCAAGTTAGTTTGGACTTATTATTTGCTTAGAATAGGTGTTGTTAGAGCTGAGAGAAGATTGTTTATCAGACGTGAAGCTTAGGCAAGATCCGCTTTCTGCCAGGATATATGTTATTATTAAAGCTGTGCTTTCAAATGTTGAGATTAGGGAGCTTATAATTTACTTAAGTGATAAAAGCAATAAATATGGCTTTATTAAGTTTCTTTTACAAAATAATAAATAATGTAAACTTTTAAGAATAATCTCTGCTCCTAATCTGTCTACGATAATTAAATATCTTTAAAACAATTCGATTCTGAATTGTATTGACACATTGTATTCTGAAATTATATATTTAGTTTGAGGGTTTGTGATAATTACTTATGAAGTTTTAGAAGTAAATTATGGGTTGCACATTTAGCAATAAAAGAAATACCAATTTATGCTCAGTAAATTGTTAAGAAAATTTTAATTATGTTTCTTAAATCACACAAAGAATTGTTAGATCTAATTAAAGGTAAAAGAAGACAATTAAATATACAGGGTGGCCCAAATGTAGGTTTACAGTTAAAGTATCATATATACGTAGGCAATTGATTTCAAAATATAAGCATTCTTTAAGCATTAAACATCAACTATTTAATCTGAGACGTCCTCCAAAAGACCATGTACTAATCGTGGTCGGTAAGGTATTAATTTCAATTTATGTATATTTACGTTGCAATGAAGTTCGGGGTATGGATAGTTCTGCAGACGTACGACGAGTGGATTTCTTTGGACTGTTCACAAATGTCATAGCCACTAACATCTCATTTTCCTGAGTAACAGAAGTCTTGGGACGTCCAGATTTTGGTGCATTACTCACTGAAGCAGTTTCATCATTTTTTCTTCCTTTCGCGATAAATTGTTTGGCGTGAAAGTGGAGATGTGTGAAAAGCTTCTTGCCATGCTGTATGTACTTTCTCGGCATTTTCAGACTTACTGCTTCAATATCCATTTCCTTTGTTCTTCATTGAGATTGTCTGCCATCACCTAGGGAAGAAAAAAATTTATAAAATACAAGGCCTGGTTTTCGAAAAATTTACTAAAAATTTACTGTAAACCTACTTTTGGACCACTCTGAATATTCAATCACTTATTTCCACTGATCGAAAATAACATTAAAAAAAAAATGTGACTTCGTTTGTGCTCAAAACAATAAATCTTGTTAGCATTAGTATACTTTAGTTATCATTTCCAGTTTATAATCTTTCAGGACACAGGAAAGTTCATGCAGTTATGTTATACTTTTCTGACAGTATATTGTTCTATAATATACTGTTTATGTACTTCACAACTTGTAACTTTACAACTGGGCATTATTATTATTTTTATTCTAATTAAAAAAAATAGCAATCAATTTAGCAAGACAGTAAATAATTGGTCTTTATTAATTATAATAATCTTAAAAGGAAAAAAGTAATTTAGTGACAGGATATTAAGAAATCCCATTAATTGTTAATCTCTGAAGATTTATTTATTTCGAAATGGACAAAAATAACCTAAAAAAAATAATCCAAGATAGAATTGTATAGATTAGAAAATTAATTATTTGATTTAATAATATAATAAAGATGCCGTAGAACTCGGTAAAGTTTAAAGTTTAATGTTAATAGATAAGTCAATATTTCAGCAGTTCCACTAAAGTTATACAGGGTGATTCACGAAGATATGCAGAAACTTTTGCTCAGAAATAAATGTTCTACAAATTTTGTTCTAAACTTTTATGTGTCTAACCTACTTTACCAACGTTATTGTACGTCAAACGGAAAAACGGTTTTTTCGCGATCCCTCTTTTGTAGGTTCCACGTGGGATACGCTTACAAACACAGGGAGTTACAGTTCTACGACACGTTTCATTCGATTATTCAGGTCAACAACCGTATGAAACCACTGATTTCGCCCCTTAATTTACCTTCCCAGACTTCCAGCAAGTCTTCATTTCACCCAGGGTACTAAATTATGCGCGAAATCTTTCGCAAGCCATAACTCGCTACCGAAGCATTTCTGAACCTATGTTTATATAACTTTCTTTTTTTACTTTTACATGTAGAATGAGCTCCCGAAGTTTCTGTATATCTTCGTGAATCACTCTATATTAAATAATAGTTTGTTATTATTGAAACAAATTTTATATTTTATTTTTCGGAAACGATGTTTAGGTTTTGTTTATTATTACTAACCAAGCATTATTTTAACAAGTGCAACTTTTGCAAGTTATTTTAATAAGTGCCTATTTAGAAAATTTCAATTAATATATTACATTGTCTTGGTGTGAAAGCATCTCTAAAAACAGATCTTATTCATAAAGCTCAATGAATTTGAGGATTGTCAGTCAGAAAGAAATATGTTCAATGTAATACTTTTGTTAAAATATGTCAGCTGTGATGAAAAACCACTGCAACTTTCAATCGCTGCAATTGTACAAAATGGATTCATCTTTAAAACATCAGGGGTAGCTTGAGAGGAAGAAATAATAAAAAAAACAGATGAAAGAAATAAAGATTAAAGGAGGATTTATCCCAGCAATGTACAGTTGAACACTGATTTATGAGAATCTTAATCTAAGTTGATTTTGTTGATGGTTTCTGTAGAAGACATCGATTCGATTAAGTATTAAAAAGTTAATCTCTAACGACATATGCATATTAAAGTAAATAAGTTTAGCTGTTAATTAAGAATTTGTCATTACTGATATATTGAAATTCTTGTTGATTTCAACAATAAAATTTACGAAATTTACTAAAGAATAAATTAAAAAAAGTTATAGAAACAACGCAAACCTAAAATTATATCATACTCTATAGTTTAAGTTGAAATCTAATAAAATTTTAGCACCTAAATTCGTTAACTGTTTATATTTCTTTTGTGATGGTAAATAAATTAGGATTATTTTATAAAAGAATGTCATGCTTTATTGTTGACATATCCTTCTCATTGATACTTTGGAAAAGCTTTGGAAGCAGTCTTACAACAACGGAAGCAAGATAATTGGCAATCTTTGACCTTCTTTTCATGAATGTTAAGGCCCTCGCAAAGAAAATATAATCTTTACGATAGCAAGCTTCTTGCTATACATGAAACAGTAATGTTCTTAAATGTTTTAACAAGATATTTTATATTATATAACAATCGTAAGCCCATTACTTATGAATTTCAGATCAGAAGAGGTTAATATTCTCCTAGACAATACAGACACCTCAACTTCATATCGCAGTTTATCAGCGATATCATTTCATATCTGGAAAAGATAATGTAGTAGCTAAAACACCGTCCAAAGTTGAAGAATTCATAAACACGATGTAGTATAAAGCTTTACCGAAATTAACTTATAAAATATTGATACAAAGGATCAATATTTTATTCAAAATGGTTTTTATTTAGATCTGAAAAAAAAAATAGAACCTGGCACCAGAATACCAGTTACCAGCTACAAGAATAGTTATCTGCGCAGACCAAAAGGGATGAGATATGCTATCGAATCTCATTACAGTCTCAGCCAACCTGGCGCTAATGCAGCAGTTAAATCAGTTAACCAGCGCTTTGCTTGACCCGGCTTTACAAAAGATTGCAGTGAATGGGCCGAACTTGTTTACCTTGTCAGTGCGCGAAGATTACGTGCCTATCTCTTTACCAATAGACATCTTCTCATTTCCTCCTTCAGTACATACCGACTTAATAGATCGTTTAGTACCATTGCAGAATTCCATTATTGTCTTACTGCCTTCGAAATATTTACGCATTGACCTCAAGATTGATAAGTTACAGATATAATCAGACATAACAGCAAAGGAATTTGCTGTAGAATGGGTGACACGTTTTGGTTCTTCGAATAGTATTATTGTAGAGCCTAGTTCGAAGCTCGTCTCAGGAGATCTAAATAACACTTAGCGGATCTAATTATCGAATGTCCATTGTATATCACCCTGCAGCAAATTATCTCGTAAACACAGCGATTACGGAGGATTGATTCCATTACAATCTGCTCATAACGTCACGAAAACCCCTTCTTCCAGCATCTATTATGCTCAATCTATTATGCCACCAATATTCCTGATTAAGACCCTGCAACGTAACCTCGACTACTGGTGTGAATGCTGTAATATACACAGGGTATTTTGTCCAACTCCTCTCTACTTTTCATAGTCCATCAAGTGTTGTCGCACGTCTGTTACCTAGTCCCTGTTTTAATAGTACAAAGCCACAAGAATGAATCGGGCTCGCATTAGGAACTTTAGTGGAATATCACTGTACGCATTCCTGTTCTGGCTTCATTTCTTGATAGAATCCGAGGGAAGATTTGGCCGTTTAACTGGAGGCTTTATTTTTATGAATGGTGACCTTTGACGTCAGGAACATAGAGAACAGATAACTTCTGAGTGTTGATTGATGTCAGAAATTGTTGATAATACTGAGCATTCACTTTGGCATTATTGCAATTCTACGGATAGCCAATTTGCCCCGGTGACGGGATCTTGCAGTCCATGGATGGTACCAAACTCAGATCAATTCTCCTTGAGCAATGTCTGGGTGATAACGGCCCGATTGGATGGCGGATTGTCCTACTGAAACACATCATCGGCTGCAGGATGGTTGTAGATAAGTAAAAAGTGTAGTTTATCAGCCAGCATATTCTGGCAGCTTCCAGCATATACGGACTTCCCTAGACACAATAATAAACCTAATGTCTCACAAAGCAACCAACTCCTTGAAAAGTCGACCAAGCAGAACGGGGGGAGGGGCGTCATTCTATGGATGCACATCTGTACTTTTGCACAGCTAGGTGCCACAAGACTCGGTGCCACTCTGCAGAGGTCCAGTTTGATTTCCCCAGCACTAGGCGCAACCTTCGATGACAAGCAGTCAACGATGGTACACTAGTAGGGCGTTGGCTCCCAAAACCTAAAGTTTGCAGCGTACGCCGTACCGTTTGCTATCTGATATTGCTTAGTATTCCGACATTCAAACTGAATGTTTTTAAGTCGTATTAGATAAAAACAATCACATGGTTTAGAGCATGCCATCGTGTTTTCCCAAGAAGCACGAGGGAAACAGGTAAAGGAAAAGGAGGAGAGAAAGGCGGATAAAAAAAAAGGATGCCGTGGAAAACTAGCATAGGCTGTGGGAAATCCGTGGACCATCCCGTCTCAATGTGAAGCAGTCACACTCAAAGAGTTGAACAAGAAAAGCGGGGGAAAAAGGATATACAAAACTTGGAAGCAAAAAAACAGGGCCTAAATCAGTGACGGATCCGGATCTGGTTGACTTGGGAAATAGTTGGAAATGACTCTGAACACGGATGAGGCCAATCACTGGAGCAGTCACAATCGCTAACAAGTCCAATAAAAGGATTCATACTTCTGAAGACTGATTTTTTTGAGAAGTTCTAACAAAGAAATGGCGGACGACGCGAGGCGTAAGCCTTTCACAGAAATAGTCATCTTAGCGACGTTTGTATTCTTTTCACTGACCGTTGTCCAACTCTGGATACGAATAAGGATACATCTACATGAGACAACAAGTTAAGAACTATGCCCGTTATTCTACTTGACAGAGTGTATCTCAGCGGATATCTGGGAGCAACATAGCAAGACCTCCTTTCTTGAAGATGATGAAGAAGGCTGTGTCAGAGTATATCGTGGAGGAAAGCGTGAAACTACCTGACCGCCATTTCCGGGAAAATCGGAAAGCACGAAAATTACTTGGACTTTGGACAAGCGGTACCGCAGATGCCGGCTCGTCTATTCATACTCTAGACCATGGGTGCATAACCCCCGGCCCATCGTATATTTGCTGCGTCCCGATAAATAACTTAAAATAAATTTGAGTCTTTACAATGATGCCAACATAAACATGGAAAAAAAAGGTGATAACTTGCACTAGCACCTGTCTCACACTTTACTATTGGAATGTTGGTTTGAATCTCATCTAGCACCATCAACTTCAGTCGAAAGAGTTACTCTCACTTTTTGCTTTGCACTAAGCATCGCACCTAGTGTTTTCCTGCCAGGCCGCTCTGAGACAAGCTATTCAGCTTTACAATAGTTAAGCATTGCATTGGGCGTGATTTTACGAAATTTTGGTTTAGTTTATTTCTGTAATATAATAGCTAATAAATAAAACTTAAGTAGTGTGATGCTTCTCATTAAACTGCACCGTATTGTTATTTGACAATTTGATGTTCATGTAAATTACAATAATTATTAATTAGTATTATAAATGTCACTGTCAAATCATTAATTAGTATTGCATTTATGTAAATTACAATTGTTATTACTCTTTATTATTATTATAAATGACGTTATCAAATCATTAATTAGTAAGATATATTTGGGGGTGGTTGGAAGGTGAGGCGCTGCGGCCCTCCATCACAACTTTTAGAAAAATATTGGTCCTCAGACTTCATAAGGTTTTGCACCCTCCGCTAGAAGCACGCACAAGTCTCTTCCCTTTGGGGGGTAAAGTGTTCCACTCCTGAGAAGGGATGGCGGGGATTTTTTTTGTCCACACTTTTACTTCTGGACAAGAGAAGATGCACCACATTTTTAGGATCTTCTGGAATGGACTTTCCTTTTCATCGTTCATCATAAAGATGAGAACAGAGATACAGCTTATTAAGTTAATGTTTCTTATGCCAGGTTAGTAGGGAAAAGTTGCTCGACCTGGAGTAAGAACCCTTCACACACCGGGTCTTGAGATAGTAGAGCGAAAGAAAATGGGAAAAGAGTTGAGAAGCTTCAAATAAACAGAGGAAGATGTAAACAAGATGGATGCCAGGAAGAATGCCAGAAAAAAGGAAGAGAGAAAGGAGTTTCCAAAGAGGCATAGCACAGAGACCCACTCAGTGAAGGTAATAAAAAAAGGATAAAAATGATTATCTCATTTTGAATAATAATGTAATATATTTAATATTACCCCATTTTGACTTTTTTCCTTCTATATTCCGGCGATATTTCGCGAAACCATATCGTTTCGCTTTTTCAAACCTTTTTCTTTTCCAAAAATGACTTTTGAGTTTATCTCAATACTACTCAAAAACATCCCTTATTACTATTGAGTTTAAGATTAACACGTTGTTGGGTTTTCTTTCCAATAAAGTAACTGAATACTAATATATTACAATGATGTATTATGTGTCATTATCGACATAAACAATTATTATGTTAAAATTAAAATTTTACTGAGTTAAATAGAACGTATTAAGTTATGAAGTAATGTAATGTATTTACTTAGTCTATGTTCTTCTATCTACAGAAATATGTTCAGACACGTAACCTATGTCTCTAGCCCAAGCAAAGTTAAATATTTCATCAACATTAACACTTGGTTATAATATAGCAGATTTCATTTTCCCGTGTCCATCTTTCAAAGCCACCTGTCCTGTGAATCTTGAATTTTTAATTCATAAGTATTCTCTGAAATCGTGATTTTTTCGATCTCTCATTTTACTTTTTCGTGGTTGTTTCCAAAGATGTAATTATTTTGGCTATCTTTTCTCCTGAACTCAAAGTACATGTCCCATACCAATTTAATCCTTTTTTGTATTCAACATATTATATTGTCATTGGCATCCATTCTATTTTTAATTTCATCATTTTTAATATAAAGCAATCTCGAAATCGTTGCGCTTCTACATAAGTAATCCATTTTTACTACTGTCTTTTTTTTTAACATTTTTAGTAAATACCAAATTTTACTTCCATATTCTAAACCAGCATATTTCAATATATCTTTAATTATATACTTATTCCATCATACTTTATTTAAAGAAATGCATTTGTTTTTCTTTGTTCATCATCAAAATCATTTGATTTATTAATCATCACTCCTAAATACTGATCATGTTCAACCTGTTTTATTATTACTCCTTTCTCTAAAGCTAAATTCTTGCCTTCGTTATTGTTTATTGGCATATATTCCGATTTTTGAAAATTAGCTGTGAGACTTCCAAAATTCTTTATAAGACTTTTTTGATTCTTTTCACAATTAATTCCAAGTGAAAATGGCATTGTGGGATTGTTACGTGGTCATTAGTAAAACTTAAAGAAAAAAGAAAAATGTGCAGTAAAAACCTTCAGGCATAAATACACCACAATTAAAAAATTAATACATTAAAACTGACTAGTTTCGAAAGTTGTTAAGTACTTTCGTCTCAGCGTCTTAAAAATCAAGTCAACGACCAAGTAAATATAACAATTTCCCATCCAATCAAAACTGTACTGGTAAAAAAAATATATATGTATTTAAAATAATACGTTCCTATTTCTTATTATTAGGCTCATATCCATAGATCCCATAATGGGTAACAATATAAATAGATATGTTATCACGATATGCTTGGTTTTTTTTGTTGGCTAATTTGTTGGCTAATTATTGTATTGGGGTGGATAATTGATATATTTACCATATAAAGTGTCAAAATCATGATTGTTTTTATTGGGAAAACTAGACGCCCATGAAATAAGGGCGTATTAATGAACGTTAAGGAATATATTTTGATGACCTTTTTTACAAATGCCCATATTTTGACAATTCATTTCAAACTCTGTTATAAAGACTTTTCTATATAAAGATTGAAGAATATCGGTGACAGGCTATAGCTTTGCTTTAATCCATTAGTAGGTGGTGTAGCATTTGATAGTTAATTCCCATGGTGTATAAAAGAAATGTTATATTAAGTATTTCATTATTCAAATCTAGTGTTTATATAAATATCTCTTTATCTTTTTCTTATTAAAACACATCGTAGAAGACATGGAAATATTAAAAAGAAAAATATTTTTGATAATATGGTACCATTATTCCTTTTTATTTCTCCCGTACCAATAAAATTATATTTAGTACAAACAATATAATTTCTGATAAGGTTTTTGATGAGTGGCATATCATACCAACTTTTACAGAAATCAGGCCAGCCGTTTTAGTAAAGCATTTCTGGAAACGTTTCTTGAGGGTTATGAGAGATTTTCTAAAATAAATGTACCTTTGTTGTAATTTGAATCAGAAATAAAATATTTACCAAATTTACTGAAAATTCATCCACCAGTTAGCGGGGGTGGGGGTGGATTTCGAGAACTGGGGAAGTACGGGGATGTGTAGACCAACATAATCTTGTTCATATTTTAAGCGTACCAAGTATTACAAAAATTAGTCAGTCCTTTAAGCGAGAAATTCCAGCAACCTAGTAGGGGTGAATTTAGCTTTATGCGCATACCACAAACAGAGAAACATACAAAAAAAAAACAGAAGAAAAATATTGAAGTGGAGTAGTAAGCCTTCGCATGCTCAATCAATAAGTTTTCCGATTATGCTCACCAAAATAAAAAAATATTGAAATTGAAATTATGACCGTAAAAGTTTATTTTAATACCAACATTTTCCTTTCTTTTCGTCTTCTTGGTAACAGTCTTTCAAACAATGAAAAGAAGTCTTTTTTCTAACTGTCTTAGTTGGTGAAATCGATGGTTGCGAAGAAACTCTCACTTTTTTTCGCTATGTTTACTAAAGACGCCATCATTCTTGGCATTCGCTTGCCTCATTAATTTTTATGCCTCAAGATAAAGGCCTTTGTAAACAAATCTCAATTAGCTGCGACGTGTAGGCTCAATATCGTTGAATTACATGGCAGGAATAATAATACCAGAATGACAAATTTTCAATTTTTTAAATTTTTCTTTATTGAGAGCGGAAATCCTGTTTTGTATTACATTAATGAAAGTTTCTAACTAATTTAAGACTTCAAAGTTTAAATTGAAAAAATTGAAATAGAAGAAAAATACTCATTAAAAAGAACAAGCACGAAAACATCCTGGCGGTTAGCCAAACTAACATTTTATTAAAGACGATTTATTTAGTACACTCTATTTTAAGAACGTAATTCAGTGATAAACAAATATTTAACAAAATGAAAGATACTGTTATTTATAAGAATGAAAAAATTGATAGAGAATTGTCTAGACTCTAAACTATACTAATGTATACTAATGTAAGCATAATATAAAGCGTTTTCTAGTATCTGTTTATTGTGAGACTTTATGTTACGAATTAATAAAACAATTGAAACAAATAAGCAGATAATAGAATTATGAATACTATTATGAATAAATAATGACTTATCTCACATTTTTTCATGTTATCATATCTAAAAAAATTGATTTAAATTAAACATTTTACATTTTTTTACATTAAGCTTATCTAAGAGAATATTTGCAATGGATAGAGGAGCGAACATCAGAACCTCTCGGGGGTTCATATCTGAAGACTAGCGGATAGGAATAGAGATCAAAATGTTCGTGGTGATATTTCAAATTGGTCATAAACAAGCATATTATCAAATTTTAAAGAAATAGTCCAGCCATTTTATCGAGCCTTTTTTGGAAGGCTAGAAGGATTGCGACCAAACTAAATGTGTCTATATTGAAAGCGAAGCCATAAATTAATTAGAGAAGAAATTTTATGGAAATTCATACAGCCATTTTAATATGAGGACGATACCATGGATAAACAGAGGAAAAAAAAGTGGAATAGTAAGATTTGTCATCTCAATCAAATACGATGATTTTCTTAATTTAAGTCATCTGTTTGTTTATTATCCGTAACTAGCTTTTAAGATTATCAAAATTTTGTTATTTCATAAGGTGACATTAGGCTATGTACAATTGTTTTTTTTTTCTGAAAGTACACTTAGTATACTAAAATTATGAAAATTGGATTTCGATATACAGTCGGACCTCTATTTAACGAAGTCGCTAAATCCCGAAAAAAAGTTCGTTATTTGGAAAATTCGTTAAATAGAGATTCACCTTTTAAAATTACTTTAAACTACATAAAACAGATTTAAAATACTTAAAAAATAAATATTATTAAAAAAGTAATAATTCTAATGATATAAAGCATACATTTCCACATGTGTACTTAAATTTCACTAAAAAAGTCTATTAATTTTGCCTGAGTTTTTTTTTTTTTTTTTT
>JAFIDM010002131.1:37489551-37516754 GCA_023159025.1 Thereuonema tuberculata
AGTCTGTTAATTTTGCCTGAGTTTTTTTTTTTTTTTTTGAAAAAGTGTTTTTGCTCATAGTACGTCTCCATCTTTGCAATGCACCAAAAACACCTTCAGACGTATTTTCTTCAAATTGTAATCCACGTCGGATTGTTTCAAATGATTTTAGCATTTCATCATACGATATTTTTTTGATTTCTTCATCATGATCGTTTCCATTTTCATCATCTTTATCGCAATTCATTGCTGTATTGATTTTATTTTTCACACTGTCCAAAATATTCGATTGAGTTAGTGTTTCCGAGGTCTCAACTTCAAAATCAAGTGAAAGATAATCATCAATCAGCACATCATCGTTAATTTCTTCTTTTTCTCTTAGCTGTATCCTCGAAAAAGTTCGTTAAATAGAAAATGCACTTCGGTATTTGGAGGTTATTTTATGAAGAAATTAGCAAAATGTTCTTGGTTCCAAAACAAAGTTCGCAAAATAGAGAAATTCGCAAAATAGAGGTTCGTTAAATAGAGGTCCGACTGTATTTGATGTTCCTATCTTTCTCCTCATGGCTCTCGAACGTGTTCGTAGTATGTGTTGGCAAAGTACAAGGCCATTGGTTTACATACTAATTTTGTTTGTAAGAGTTACTTCAGAGTTACTTCAAAGTCTATATGTACATACTTTATCCTGTGTACTTATTTGCTTGTTTAAGGTAATGTAGTTTTTATTATATTTTGCAAACTGTTATTGGCCGTTCCGGCATGAATGCTTATATTTTTTCTGCGTTGTCTGCTTCTTCATCTTTCCATTCAGGTCTGAAGCCATTCTGTAATGGTTACCTATGGAAGGCAGCGGGAAACACCTCAGAATCTATTTACCAAGATATTCTATGGATCTTTCTAGGAGATTTTCATGATGGGAACTCTTAGAGAACGACAGAACGCGTATCTCCGGGATCTGAGATCGTACTTAAGAGAGACAAACTGTATTTAAGCTGATTTATATGGTTTTTCTTTTAATTTAAAATTAAAAAATAAGATAGAAATATAAGGACTAAGAGATATATAGATAGCTATAGAAATGAATGGATTTTAAATTTCTTAAACTAAAACAAATATCTATATTTCTCGGATTAAAATGTGTTTTTTTATTGAATTTTAATAATAATAAAAATGAAAGAAAACTGTTATTACTAAGATTTTTATTGATTAAAGTCTTTAAAATCATTATAGAACATCACACAATGATAAACAATTCATCGACATTTTAGAAAGTAACAATGTATTGATTCGAGATATCTGGAATGTTATATTTAAAATAACAAAGTAATAAAGTAATAACTATCTTGACAATTAATCTTTCTGAAAGCTATAAAAAGAATGTGAGGATGACTGTGTTCATACACTGTTCATGTAAGTATTACGTTATTTTATGTTAATTAAAAGTCTTTATAATCGACTGGAATCGTTTACGAAATAAATCCTTCATTTTATATAGCATTCAAGAATTAAGCAGGCATAAAGTTGAAGGCTATCTGTAACACAGATCGACCTTTGCTAATCCAGCAGCATTGCGAGCTGTATGGTGCCGAATTAGGGATTTTGCAGGATCACAGAAGGTTAGAAACACCTCTAATCCAACAGGTAACTACCTCATTCTACCTTTGAAATACCCGTAAATCAGTACAAGTTGATTAATAAAGAAAAAAGAAACATAAAATGAAAATCAAGTGAAATTTTAAAGAGGCACCGGTAAAATAAATAATACAGGCAATTCTGCTGATTTACACAAGAAAGTCCATCACTGCAGGTTGCAAAGTAAAGATGCATTTCCTTTATTCATTGTAACCACCGCTGGAACTAAAAATGAGCAGATTAATACAATAAATGGAGAAAAACAAGAATAGCCTGCCTGTGTTTCCAAATGATGCCATCAGTGTTTAAGTAATGCTACCAAACAGAAGCTGCAGTTTGGCGCGGCGACCCGGAAAATTTGAAATTACGGTAGGCGAAATTAATGCCGGATTAGTAATGGTCGACCTGTACATAATTATCTGCATTTCGCATCGAAAGAATATTTTATAATTAACTTACTTTCAAATTATTTGAAATTTAACTGGTCCAAGGTTTAACGACTGAATGAATATGTTTAAAAATAAATTATAAGTCTCATTTATATTCATTTATCATTATATTTATCATTTATATTTAAAATAAAATGCAACGATTGGACAATTACATGTCAATTGCCTTTATCAAGTGCACAAAGTTAAAATTAAAATTTAATACATAGGAGAAACGCCCAGACATCCAAATTAGGATATGTTCATTTTACAAAAAGGTAAGGAAATCGTAGCAGTAGTATTATATACAGTAATTTAATTAAGCACCCATTTTTTAATAATAGGCTTAGTCCGATGTTATGCGCAGAATCACCATCATAGTAGTTGTAAACTTTACAAAATAATAATAATAATAATAATAAAAAAACAGCAACAACAACAATAACTACAACAACAACACAGGAATCACAGGAATTTTAAGTTTTATTGGATGACGTTATCAATTTCATGACTTCTGATGAGATCTAAAAGATATAAAAAGAAAATGCGTATAGGATTTCTAAATTTGAACTATATTTCGATAAACTTCTCTCTTGGCAACTGTTATCAAGCAATGGAAAAAGAATATGTAAAATTGCCAAAAAATAGATATCTTCTGATATAATTTATAAGAAAGTCATGTTAATAAATAAAATTTTTAGTTTATTAGAAATAAAACAAAAGAATGTAAATAATAGCACAAAATTAAATTTTACTCTTACTTTTTTTTCGTATCGAGAACTTTCTACGAAATACTAGAATTATGGAAACGTGTAAAAAAAGTGAACGAAAAAGAATAGAAAAAAATTGAACTTGCCATCCTTTCAAGATACTTGACACATCTCGTTCATTGCTTAAATACGGAGTATTTTCTCCCAATCCATCCCAATATCTCTATATTCCCTATATGTTATCTGAGAAACCGCCACAATATACCTATAATCTTGGGAATAATATTAAAAAAAATGTATGATGGTGTAAAAAATGGAAGTATTCAATGTAATGGGCACAAAAATTTATATATAAAAAATATCTATATTTCACGAAAATATTCAATTTTTTTCTTCAATATTTTTCCTATACTGGTTTGTATAGGAAAAATATTTTTTCTTATACTGGTTAAAAGCGAGCTCGGTAGCCAAAAGTATCCACTGGACGGAGGGCTGGAGAAGCCTAGTTTAATCTTCGGTGGACGTTTCTGCTGCATTCTCTGCTAGACGAATCTTAGAGTCCACCCAACCTTCTGTAAAATGGTTAGCGGGTTTCTTTCTAGAGGTTAAAGCCAGGCGGACGTCGCGTAATACTGACATTTTGACCTCAAGTTCAGGGGCGGTCTTGCCTAATTGGGGGCCCTCGGCTGGAAACGAATTTGAGGCCCTTTAAGGCTTTACCATTTCTCTGGCGAACATAACCAGTACATGATTTACCGGGGAGGAGGCAGAGACGACGCTAGGAGGGTGCGGGGCCCTTGACTTACTTGACAACCAAAAAAAAAACAGGGCCTTAAGATAGGATTATCTTAACAACCAAAAAAAAAAAAACGGGGCAATCCTATTTTAACAACCAAAAAAAACAAAAACAAACAAAGAACAGGGCGATCGGGGGCCCCTTTGGGCTGGGGGCCGTCGGCCATCGCCGACCTGCCGACCTGGCCAGACCGCCCCTGCTCAAGTTAGTCCTATTGGTCTATGCCTGGACCTTTTTCTCACGGGTCCGGAAGGGTAACTTTGGCCCCCGGAGGCAGAATATTTTCTGCAACGATTGATGCTAAGACGAAAAATTTTCTGCGGGTGTGGGCGTTTTTCTCATTTATGTCCCGCAAAAAACGCTCATTCTATACCAGGGGTGGGCAGACTTTTGTAAGGTAAGGGCTACCTCAAGTATACTCCAAGTGGCGCGGTCACCTTAAGACTATCGACAACCAATAACAAAAAAAAACAAAAAAAAACAAAACCCGAATATACGATATCTTTCTGCAGCTCTCATTTTCGTTCTGCGACAATGTCGCACCGTCGCTTGATATTCTGCTTCTGGGCCTTTGCCTGTTATAAAATACTTAGCAGTATGGTTTATAATGCATGCCACATAAGTAACTAACGTAATGGTTCAAAATTAAGTCTAGTAACGAAACTAAAGTGAATTGATATAAATATTGCAAAGCTCAGAAATGTAGCTACTCAGTAATTAGTTTTTACTTAGTTACGATCTGTAATCAATATCCGAGAAAACATCTTTGCACCCGAATTAACTGAAACGTTTCAAATATACATTAGCAAACCAAAATCTATATTACTAAAATCTTTTATTTCTCTGTCTGTCTGTCTTTCTGTCTGTCCGGCGCAATTTTCTGTGCAAATGAAAAATAGAAATAATTTTACGATGAAACATCCGCGACAGGAATCGAATCTGCAACCTTCTGATTCGAAGTTAGATGTCTTATCCATTAGCCCACAGGGACTACAACTCTCTTCATATTGTTTTTTGACTTATATCTCCTTTCCTTTCTCCCATCAATAAGGAATGTATTCAACCTTTTTTGTTGAATCTCAAGATCGTTTATTTATTTCCCATCCGTCAGTTTATTTGTAATTCGAAACTGACAATTAGAACTATAATTGCCGAAACGTTACAATATTTTAAATACTCTTACTTAATCAAATTCTATGTGATATTGAAAAATATGTGCGTGCACACGGCAGTTTTTGGAGCAAAGAAAACAGAGTCAAGAAACAAAGAAGCATTTTATTTTTTGAGGTGGAATACCGAAAAATCACTATTTGCAGCTCAAAAACCATCAATATTTGTAACTGAAACGTCACTGAAAAGTGACAATTACTATAAAAATGAGAGTCAAAAATGAAAGAAAGCAATACTTCTATTAGCTAGAATACTGAAAAAAATACTATTGTAACTCAGAAACCACTGAAAAGTATCAATCTATATTACTAAAATCTTTTATTTCTCTGTCTGTCTGTAGCAATTTTCTGTGAGAAGAGAAAATAGAAATAATGTTTACAATGAAACAACCGCGACAGGAATCGAACCTGCAACCTTCTGATCCGAAGTCAGACGTCTTATCCATTAGGCCATGGGGACTACAACTCTCTTCATATTGCTTTTTGACTTATCTCTCCTTTCCCTTCCCCCATCATTAAGGAATATTCAATCTTTTTTTTTTAATTTCAAGATTATTTATTTATTTCCCATCCGTCAGTTTATTTGTAATTCGAAACTGACAATTAGAACTATAATTGCCGAAATGTTGCAATATTTTAGGTGTTCATCCTTAACCAAATTCTATGTGATATTCTATAAAAATAAGCGCGTGTACACGGCAGATGTTGGAGTAAAGAAAACAGAGTCAAGAAAGAAATAAGCACTCTTTTTATGAGATAGATTACTGAAAAACACTATTTGTAACTCAAATACCTGGAATCACGTCAAAGTTAAGAATTTACCAAAGAACGAGATTGTCGATAACTCTAATCGTGTGATAAGTCAAAGAATACAAGGTGAGACTGGAGAGTGTTTAAGTGAGAACAAAATTTGTACTACTGATAATCCACAACACGAACATCTCTATCTGCCTGAATATCTGAACTCATTGAATCTCAGGGTATTCCTCAACATCGTTAGTCATTGAAGATTTTATCTCCAATAATGTTGTTGCAAAAAATCAATCCCAAGTTTGGACACTGCAACGGAACTCAACTTAAATGCCGTTCATTCGATAATGATCTCATAGAAGCCGAAATTATAACAGGAACTCACAAAGGATATTTTGTTTTCATCCATAGGATGTCTATGAAACCAAACGATAATCTACTTCTATTCACTTTCACAAGAAAGCAATTTCCGATCAGGCCTTCTTACACGATATTTATCAATAAAGCTCAAGGACAGACTTTAAAAAAAATTGCCATCTATTTGGAGAACGTTGTCTTCACTCACGCACAACTTTATGCCTTTGAGTCACAAGTCATCAGAATTTGGTTATCTTCACTGGAAAGGATAGTCACAATCCATTCGTCGCCATGAATTTCGTTTACAAGCTACGATCTTCATTCATCATCTATATCAGTGATTCCCAAAGTGGGCGATACCGCCCCCTAGGGGGCGCTGGAGCGATCCCGGGGGGCGGTACTAGCAGAAGTTGTATCTATATTTTTACCTAAGTCCTACATAAAAGATCACAAATTTGTCTCTCCATCTTTCTTTTGGTTAAAGAAGGGGGATGTGGGGGGGGGGGGGGTCTGAGTAATTTTTTTCCTGAAAAGGGGGCGGTAGATCAAATAAGTTTGGGAACCTATGATCTATATTAACAAACATCCATCTCAACATATCTCTTCTTCAAATATCTATATCAATCAATTTGCAGACGGGAAATCGTTGTAATTAAGAAAAGAGATTCAAGAAAGAAAGAGCCACTATTTCTATAAGATAGAATACTGAAAAATCACTATTTGTAACTAAAAACCAATGGTCTTTGTAACTCAAAAACCACTGAAAAGTATTTCTATATTACTAAAAGCTTTTTATTTTTCTGTCTGTCTGGTGCAATTGTTGTAATTTGTGAAAATAGAAATAATTTCTACAAATTCACTATGGCAATTGAACATGCAACCATCTGCTCCGAAGTTAGACGTCTTAGCCATTAGATCACAAGGCTACATTCTAATCTTCATAAAAAATAAAAATATATCATAGATATATGATTCACACGCTGGTTCTAAAAGCAGTCGTGGATTGACAGAATATAAACATCAGAAATTAAATTAAAAACAAATTTTAAAAAAATTTTAGTTTTAGTTTACTTGATGTAATTTGTGTGTGTGTGTTTTTTTAATAAATAAAAAGTTGTTTTCCGTTACATAGGCGGAGGCTTCCGGAGCGAAGCGACGGGTAGCCGACTAGTTATGTATATTTGTGAAAAAGAGAACTACGTTGGGATACTCCGAAAATTTAAATTTGCTTAAAGCTTATGATTACTAATGAGAGAAATTAAACTGATACAAATATATGTAAAATGTCTTATTTATATTAAAAATATTTCAATTATTATCAAGTTTATATATTAAATAATAACTTAAAAATAACATTTATTAAAACTGCTTATTAAACTTTGCAATATAAAACTGAAAAAGGGAATATTGATTTTTTTTTTTCTCTAATTTGTTGGCTACAGATTATGATTTTAATGAAACTTAGTTTTTTTCATTAATTTTATAGGACAGATTTCATGATTTCGTTTAGTTTTGCTTGAACTTTTTAATAAAAGAGATAATGATGTTACGAAAATCTGCTTTGGGTTGGTTTGGTGTATCAGCTTGAATGCCTCAAATCTTTCAGACAATGCGGATTTTCTGTAAATTCCTTTCCGACATTTGGCTCTAGATTCGGTCTTGTTGACGCTATCATTCTGTTGTTCCAAAATTGCAGAATATCCAAGCACCAATGTATCGTGTTACGTTTAATCTCGAAACGGTAGAGACTTAGATAAGGTAAATTTATCAGATAAATGAATCAGCATTTAGACAACAGCAATCTGGATTGTTTACATCCGTTTGGATTTAGAAGTACACAATAAGAGCTGAGATGCCTGCATTTACAAAATGGTTTGGTATAGAGAGATAAAGACGTCTTAAAACATCATTTTGCTATTAGCATTGGAGTGTT
Organism: Thereuonema tuberculata; assembly: GCA_023159025.1. Classification (NCBI taxonomy): domain Eukaryota; kingdom Metazoa; phylum Arthropoda; class Chilopoda; order Scutigeromorpha; family Scutigeridae; genus Thereuonema; species Thereuonema tuberculata. The sequence goes on from JAFIDM010002131.1 coordinate 37,497,306, forward strand.
AAGTGTTTTCCACTCTTATTTAATTCTTTTAAATGCATTTAAATATAGATAAATTGCGCCACCTGTGAAATTGGAAATTTTCTGAATAAGAGAAGCTTCTAGTAACTTAAAGTATTTAAAACAAAAGATTGATTAAAATGGTTGTGACTGCATGTTTGAACATGAAGATTTCAGTTAATTTTCTTACTTTAATCTATAAAAAAATCAATGAAAGCTCGAAATGAAGAAATAGCTTTATGTCATTTCTCGATAAAAATTCATTTTTAATAGTCGTTATTCATTTATTGTCACATATTTTAAATCGAAAAGAAGGGGAATCACAATGAGAAAACTAAATAACATTAAAAAGAATAGTTAGTAAGAATTACAGTGAAATATTCTATGTAAAAATACTCTTATCACGGACTCTTACTTTTAAAATTTAACATATGGTATTTTTAACTTAAAAGATCTTATTGTAAAATGGCCGTGTGCATTAGGAATCCAGCCATGTAAGAGAAATGAGATGCTGAAAACTTCTCCCTAAACTAACAGTAGCACTTGTAAAATAAATTAATTATACGATGACTTAAGATAAGTGAGAATGAAATAATAATATTAAATTAACATAATAATAAACATATTTAGTAGAACTAAAATATGCTACCAATAACATAGTTAAGCATTAAAATATAGATAACACTGATACTGGTTCTGACAACGCAACGACAGAAAATTAAAAATCAAATCTGAAAACTTTTTTAATCTTTATCAGTCTCCTATATTTCAATTTCAATCCCTTTAATCATAATAACACGATTTACTTATCTTTTCTCAATGTATTCAAGATGGTAGAATTCGACATTTTGATTCAAAATTAAATCGTTCACAAATCTGTACAGTCCTATGATGCCGCAACATTGTATTTCTCGTGATAAAAGATTTTTGTTTTTGCTCATGAGACATGATAATAGTGCATGTGGTGGTTCGATGATACTTTTCATTGAAAATCTAAAAGAATCGTCAAATCCATATAAACGCAGTAACAATCCCAGAATCTCATTATCCCGACTATTAGCACACATTAAACTAGTTGACAATTGTAAATGCATAATTTTGGCTTTATGCATGTTTTTTATTGGTATACAGAATTTGTCATACAGGGTTCTCTTTTTTGTGATCGACATACTTTATTTTTTTAAAAAAAAAATATAGATTTTGATCAAAACAGTCAGTTGGTTTACTTTTTTTTTAAATGATTTATTTTTGTTCCAATCCTTTTATAATGAGCAAAAATTCATGGTAAATGCAGTACCCATTCTCAATGAATCAATTACTTATGTCTAATCAGAAACAAAAAGTGTGAAGAATCTAAAATGTATGGCTAATGTCGACTGGAAAGAATTGTGGCACACAGGAAATCTCGAAAACCGATTAGCTCAAGATAATTAATTCAATTAATTAAAGACAAGAAAATCTTCGATACTGTGGCTCATTAGCTTCATAAATTGCATCGTAATTGTATAAATCATCCAAGCAATTTTTTTCTTATCTATGTGTGGTGAATTAACTTTCAATTCCCAAAGAAAAAATATTACTTGTTTGATGAGAAAATCATACTCTACTTCGGATAAATTAGAAATTAGGATAAATATATTAGGATAAGAGATCCAGATTTCCTAGGATAGACAACAGAATCACACAAAATTAACCAGGCAGGACTTAAAGATATGGTTCGTGATCAGAATTGTTGACTACAAGATTGAAAGGCTGAAATATTTTAAAGACAGATGGAATTCTGGAGGAATCCTGAGGAATCGAGACTTTTTTTTGACTTTTCAAAAACAAGTTTGAAAGCCATCCTCTTTCATAATGCAAATGAGAATCCGTCAACCCACCTTTGCTAATGCAGCAGACATAAAAGAGTTCTATGACTAGAAGAAATTTCTAATGATAACGATACAATATGAGAATTATTTGACTTAATACTTTAAAAGCAGTACACCTGATTTTAGCAAAAACTTTATACATGAAATAATAGGGGAGAAGGTGGTAATATGAAGCAGGGTTGTAGTACGAAACAGCAATGTTTGTGGGAAGTAGCTGCTGCACTCTTCTGGAAATCGCTCTAATTTCTACCGCTGGTTTTCCTTATAGCCACCTACAGGTAGCTAACTTCAGTATCTCGTTGTGTATGGTTACCAGAAGAAGTAGTGTGTTTTCGTAAGCCTGAAAGTTTTCACAGGATAAGATTCAACAAAATTTCTGATACTATTATTAATACGAATGAGGTTTTGCTTATATTGTATATTTTTTAATTAACTGAACTACAAAATGGTGTATTCAGTACTCGAGAATGGATCAGTCAATTTGCAAATGGCGACTGGTGGTAATAGGAAACAAGGTGTTCCATAATACAACCTCACGCCAAGAAGCAAATTAGGACCTGAAAAAAGGGACTAAGGCAGAAATGGCGTCAAGAAGATATGGTAAATGCAAGAAAACACCAAATCAGCAGATTTTTGCTCATGAAAGACTTACAATTTTTAATTGAGCGTTTTATTTCAATTATAAAGTGTTAAGCATTAATTTTTACTTTTTCTCTGTAGTTTCTATATTTTATATTGATGTGAAGCAAAATAATGCATTAAAGAATTAACAATAAATGATTTTTTTGCTATAATAGCAATAATAAAGAAGTATTGTTTCATTTTAACATCTGTTTCATATTACAACCCCAGTTCAACAATTCATTTTTTTGTAGAATGTTCTAAATAATTGTACCTATTCAAGAGTTTTAAATATTTATTTAAAAATGAGTGATATTTATCTCACACGATATTTATTCTAATGCTACTGACGATTTTAATATATTAAGAGCCACTTGAAATTCAAAATTTTGTGAAAAATAAAAAAGTTGTCCATATTACCACCACCTCCTCTACACACTAAAAACCGACTAGTTTCGCTGACGTGAGGCAACCCTGTCAAGTGAGTCAGAAATGAGTCAGACTTGATAAGGTTGCCTCTCGTCAGCGAAACTAGTCGGTTTTTAGTGGATATTCTTTCATGCATAATGTTTTTGCTATAATCAGGTGTACGTCTTTAGTAATGATTTCAATGAGAATTATTCTTGCACATTTGTGGTGATCTGAAAATGATCAAAAAGTTATGTTACTTTTCATGTGAGTGGGACAGTAGACACAAGATAAACCACTTCAAAAAGCAGTTGCCAAAGAGAAAAAATAACACCTGGAAAGCAAAATGTCGTTAGTTGTGAATCCCAGAAAGAATATCTTCACTATTGAATATCAAACTTGGATTGACCAACAATTTCATCCAAGCGATGGATCGTATTACCAAGGTTTTTCTTTTCTTTTAACAGCAAGTTTCCTAGAATCATTGGTGAAATAAATAAATTGGTGGATCACAAATATGGGAGCTCGTAAAGGATCAAGATTTTGAATGAGACAGCTCCATGGTGAGCATTAAGTCGTGAAAAGCTTCCTGGGAAATAAGCTGAGAACTACGAAGAACTGTTTAGGGAAATGCTTGAAAACTACCAAGCCCTGGGATGCAATATCTCTCTCAAAATCCATTTTTTGGATTCACATTTGAAATTTTTTCCATTAAATCCTACACATGTAAGTGCCAAACATGGTGAATGCATCAACCACGGAAACTTGCTGACCAGGAAATTGGAACCCAAAAATGCTTGCAGATTACTGCTGCACACTGAAAAATGATGTTCCTCAAGCTAAATACAGCAGAAAATCAACCAATAGTGCATTTTAGGTGAGTTACCTTACATTTATAATATTGTTTATTTTATTGGAAATATCAATTTTGAAAATTTTTAAATGAATTTTACTCAAAATTCCTGCCTTCCGCATAAATTTTCCAAGCAGATTTGAAATCGCCACAAAATATACTAATAATCAGCACCATCAAGCCAATTATTTGTCTTATAAATTTAAATTTCTGATTTATTTGTTTGATGAATGATTTTGCAATTATATTGTTTTAAGATGTAATTACACCTAATATTTGAAGTAATTTTTACTCAATCAAACAAACTCAAACATTTTAAATTTTTAAAATTTTCATTTATTTATTTACGTAAGAAAAACAGGATTTTTTGATCACAAATATTTTTGCAATCCTTTATAAATTACTTATTACAAATTTAAAAACAAAATAAATTTTTTATATGATGCGCCTTAGATTTCGGAAGCAACAACTTAAGGGATTACCATTCAATTTTATTCACACTCGGAAATTGATTCACACTCGTAATTAATGCCTGCTTCTACTTATTACAATTCGTTCATTCTTGAGCTGAATTAAATTAAAAGTTCGCCTTAATTACGTAAAATATTTAAGTTTGCAGTGAAATTTAAGTAGTTTACAATGAAAGTTACATAGTTTCCTATTTACATTTCTTATTTAGATAATTTCTCGGTCCCGCTGTTAGCGATGTCGCTAAGACAGTGGCCTCTCACCTCTGAGTACCGAGGTTTGGTTCTCATGTGGGTTTCGTTGATGGTGGCGATCCGCGCGGGGCAGGTTTTCCCGAGGTTCTCCCGTTTCCCGGCATTTCTCAGTCTTTCTTTCCATCTGTCCTTCTCTTGGTGGGATAACACAAATAGAGCTTTCAAGTCACGGTACTCGGCTGTCCAGCCACCCACGCTCATCACATTACATTACATTAGATAATTTCTCATAGATACGTTTGCTATTCTTTACTTTGGCAATAGATGAAATCATAATAGATAAGATATATCAACAATAAAGATCCTTCTATTCTAGTGAATGAATTCCGGAATGTCAAGCGAAAAACGCTAGATGACCTAATTCGCCATTTACAACTTCAGAAACAATTTTTTATTATTTGTTGCCGTCCTTTAAAACAACCGCAATCGTTTTGAATGCCAGATTGATATTCAAAATATTTAGATGTTAAATTAACATCCTACAAATACATTCAAGATATTTTTCATAAACTAAAGTTAGGTTGAAGTTATATCTAGAGAACAGGAATTGCATATCTATAAATATCAGACTTTATATTACTTGCAATCATGAAGTTTCCGCAATAGCCGTAAGCTGTATTAACAAGCAACAAGATCATTTGAATATCCAAAAATATTGCTTTGGTTTAGAATTGATGATTCCGAGTAAATTGAGATTTAATTAATAGATCGGCCTACACACAAGCTTAAAAAACACTAAAAAAATGAAAACTAAAAGTTAATAGAATAAATTTAAAACTTTAAAACAGTTTAAAAATTAAAACGAGAGTCCAGAGCTTTCGCCTCCCTTTGAACGAGGCTTCATCGGTGGTTGTACAGCCACGATGAACCGCAACCACCGATGAAGCCTCGTCATAAAGGAGGACTCTCGTTTTAATTTTTAACTTTTAAACTTTTAAATGTATTAACTTTTAGTTTTCAGTTTTTTCGTGTTTTTTAAGCTTGTATGTAGGCCGATCTATTAATTACATACATCAGCACACGTAAATATTTCTCAAATATTGTCAGATTTATTTCGTTCATTTCTTATAAAACCCTTGGCATTGCACTGTTAAAGTTTTAAAGAAGTAAAATTAAGAAAATGATAAAAATCCAATTAAGATTGTGTAGCAGTTCTGTTGTTTTAGATAACGTTGTTCTCTCGCTGTTGTGTATTGAATTTAAAGTTCGAGCAAATTAAAGTGTATTTTAAAGTTGTAAATGATGTTGCTGATTAACTTGCAAAATAGTCCTTGTAGGCAAGTGTGTAAAGATAAAGGGAAGTAATATTTCAAAGCAAAAGGAGAATTATCTCCTCTGAATTTATCAAATGGTATCAAAAATTAATTACACTCAGGGCTAGTACTATCTTATTTATTAGAATGCAAACCTTGGAATAATGCTTTCTATTACACGGAAAATTCGCAAATTAAGCTAGTAAGATGAAGAATAACAGATTTGCACTATTTAACTTGTTTATTGTACAGAACTAATCGCTTTCAGCACAGAGGCCTCAGAGATGAAGTGATTACCGTTGCAAATGAATTTAAATGAGAAGAGTTTAAAATACAGTTAGGATGAAGGGGCTGAAAGAATGCGAACTGAGAAAGGAACTTTCTAATATACCATAGGAAATCAAGCTTTTCTAGATGTGGGACTGAAATTACTTCGTGTTACTTCGCTGTTGACGTCACGATATTGATCATGTTTGGTTGACATTTGGGAAGGAGTACTATGTTTCAAAATTAAAGTCATTGGAATTGAAGCTCCTCATTGCATTTGCAAAGAACTTAAATATACTCTGAGGTTCTCTGCAAGAAAGCATCTTTTAATTCTGTGCAACAAAAAAGTGAAATAATGGAAATCACTTCATTCTACTAATCTAATTTAATTTACAAATCTTCCAAAAAAGTCGCTATTTATAAGTTCGATACTTACTTTCAATTCCCCCTTTTAATAGTCATATTATTAAATTAACACATCCTCACACCAATTAAATAATAAAATGCATTTAATGCAAACGAATTTTCAGAAAGGATTTTGCGTCTTTCCTTTTTCAAGCCGTAATCGTACAACAATTTCATAAACAAAATAGGAACATAGACCAACAATATATAACAAATAATATATACAATCAAGTCGAGCTTTGCGTTCATTACAGTATCATTCATTTAATACCGTCAATGTTAACAATACTAAAACCTCAAACCTAATAGTTAATATTCTAATTCCTCAAATTTCATAATTTTGTTGGATTTTTAAATTACTCAAATCCAAATTTGAGTTTAATTTTGTTAGATTGTTAAAATTTTGTTAGATTTTAAATTACTCAAATTTGCGAAATTTTCACCGATCTCAATGCCTTCATTCCTGTTTAAATTGCTATCTCTTGTATTTCTCATTAAATACAAAATTAAAAATTATCAAAACTTAAAATTTAAATACTTTCCATTATCTTTTTAATTAAAGTATATTTTTCAATGTATAAAGTCTTTGCATTATTACTTATTCGATAGCAACAAATATATTTTATATATTTAATTGGCGTGAAGATGTGTTAATTTAAAGTTGTTATTTGTAAAGCAAAAACGCAATCATTATTTATGAAATATAATTTATTTTTCATTCCATTACATAACATTATTTTCACTACGACTTAGATTCCAACAAAATTGGAAAAATGCCTCAATTGTTCGAAATAGCCATTTTCTTCATCCATCTTTACTTTTGTTTGACACACAGTCAATATAAACACGCCATTGCATCATCAACGTTGACATAATTCATTTTTCAATATTAAAGTAGATAAGTCATTTTATATCTTCTTTGCACATAAATTTAGAAACTAACCACTACAACAATGGTGTTTAGAGTGACTAAAAACAGATAAAAAATTAAAGATTTACATAAAAAGTATACGATTACGAAAAATTAATATCGATAATTATGAATAATTACTTAAAAGAACAATTTAGATTGAAAGAGGAAGGTTAGGATGCAATCACTTGAGATTCTGATAATAGCATAAAAAAATTAAAATTTTCTTAATACTTTTTACATAATGTATTGTATTTCCGTTATATTATGCAGATACATTCGAACAGTGACCTTTCCTAAACCAATTTCATCATGACTATTCTTCTGATAGGAAGTAGGAAAAAATAGAAATTGAAATGAGTATTATCTATTAATATCTATTAATTATTAAAATCTATTAATTATCTATTCCACCATCCATAGTTTTCTGTCCGAAGACAGGTCCAGTTCTATGGAGGTCACATGGATCTCCCAGAAACACCTGAGGTAAGATACTGAGGGTGGTTTCCCGTTGCCTGCCCCCAGGACGCCATTACGGAATGACGTCAGACCGAAGAGAAAGTGAAAAAGAGGCTTACAATACAGGAAAGGAAATTGAAACATCCAAGCCACTGCCGGGATTCGAACCCAGGTACTGGCCCACTGGCCACAACGGCAGACCGCCGCCGAGACCGCGCGGCCACGCCAGCACGTCCAATTATCTATTAATAGTAAATATTAATAGTAAGCATTCGAAAGGAGATTACGAAATGTTTCTTCTTTTATTGGTTTAATAACGTAATAAAATTATATTGTTCTGATCTTAATAGATAGGATTAATATTTCAAATAATCTTGTCCATCGTTATGAATACAATTATTTCATTCCGCAAATTTTAAATTTATTTACTTTGATAAATGATCTAAGCTTTTCTATTGCTTCTTCGTATGCCCAATGGGAGCAAATTATTATGGTTACTAATCTAATAACGGATATTGCCCCCTTTGATGGCCAATACAGTTACAATGTAGTTATAATTCGAGGCATGGATTTGATGAGATTCCAGAAGGAAGCTGGAGATGGGGTAAGCCAATTTATCAGAGTGCCTCTCCTCTCCCACGTACAACTGGGCCAGACCCCTTAAAAACTGCGAATTTCTCTATCTATATGACCGAAGGAGCTCCATCGGATTCAAATCAGGTGAAGATGGAGAGCAGCCTACAGCTGAAGTTCATCATTATGTTAAATAATTGCGCGTAACTCTAATGACTTTCCATGGCGCATTATTCAGTTGGAACACACCGTCTCCTCCTCGAAAGAGCGTTATATAAAGGGTACACTTGATCATGAGACAAATTTGAAATTGCATCACGGAAAACCTCCACCGTGTTAGGTCATAACGAGAGTATCATCCAGACAATGATGCCTCCAAAACTTGACTTTCTTTCCGGAGCAAAGCATTTTCGGAGGTCCTTCTGATTCTATACCATCCATCCATCCACTCGAATAGCTGAAACCGTGACTCATTATAGAAACCACCGATCTTCCATGATCCAATGGCAACGTTCGTGTGTAAAACAAGGCACTTTAGCTGATTGGTGCCGGTCTGTGTGGATATTGGGGACTTAAAGATCTGCTCCTGAGTGTCATGGAGAGACGAGTTCCTTGTATGGTGACCATACTGTTGATCCTCCGGTTATGATCCCTAGTTATTTATTCGACAGTCATATGGTTGTAAGAGGACCCCATTATATCTTCACTATTTTGCCTGGTATTCTACACGTTTGCAGCTGCTAACGTGTAGAATACACGGCAACAGTTCTCCAGTCGTACTATTCCGGAAATACTGGCCTTAAGTCGAAATATTTTTAAGTTCAGACATTCCAGAATTTATAGGAATATTTGAAATACAAGTGATTGTCGTTGTACATGACTTACTACTCGAGCTCAGTACAGAAAACGTGGAGGTCCTTCCATTCAACTAGTTCGTGCATCGAGTTATCCTATCTTCTTGTCGCAGATGTTTGCAGTGGGTGAACAACTACCTTTTAATTTTCATGATATTAACTTCTCCACTGACCCACAACCTTATCTTAGTAAATTCGGAACTGCAGACACGCTTATTGGATTGGCGTAGTCATGGAGTAACAGTGGCATGCTCTCAACAATGCACCTGTAAACGTCTTTGCAGGCTGTTCATGTTCTGGGTCAGGAATTGCTCATGAAGATAGTTCGAAAATAAACACGCCTTTTTGTTTTTATAGTAATTAAAACTATGATTTCTTCTAACTATGATAGTTTTCAGGTATGCAACTAAGTTCCTGTCGCATCGATGAACTTTAACCTGAGTTTTATTTCAGTAGCAGTGCACTAAAGAGAATATTAATAATCATAAGGCTCCTGCTAATTATTGAGAATATGGTTCCATCGATTAATTTGAGGTTTTCACGTCTACTTATCATATACATATTCTTTAATAAAGAATTATTTACAATTGATCTTGAATATCTTTGCGAAAAATACGTAGCAACAATGTGTGTGTCGCAAACTTAATAAAATATCAATCGTGTTAGCAATGTGTAATTCGGAAAATTTTCAAATATTGGATTGATTAGATTTTTTAAGAGCAACTTTAACTCTGTGTCAACAAATTTAGCATGCATACGAATAATAACATCAAAACATAAATAAAGAATAAAAAGGTCAAATGAAACCTGAAACAGGCTGTCTTGGATTCCTGGTATCATAAATTCCCAAAACCGCTCGTGTATCTTTAGTTCTGTGCGTTTATGATTTATATTTTGATGTTAAACTATATGTATTTGCATTCTTTTGCAAATTTTATTATGTTGTGTTTTTCCTCAAGCGCTATAATTGTAATTTAAATGGATCTTTTTATAAAATAGTGGCACTCCCTATCGTGTGGCGATTTGAATTGTGGGAAATGTGTTTGGAGTTCACTCAATTATACATCAGATGGCGTTTTATTTAACAATTGAAGCGATGTTTAACCTCATGAAATTAATAAAATACTTGAGAAAATCATATAATTTGCATTTGTTATTACTTATTTGTTTTAGTTAGGAATATTATTGATCGGCTTTAATTTTAAAAATAATAGGATTTTGATTTTCAAATAATTAGCAAATGAGATGGAAGCAGAAACATTATTAATGAATGAACTAATAAATCTATAAACGAATCCACATTAAGCATTTATATTTAAGTAATAATTCATTATTAAAAATTGAGCCTTAAGTTATTTTTATGAAGATGAAAAAAATAATAACTTTCTTGGAAAAAAAAAGATTATTATTTTGAGAAAAACTGTTAGCTATAACTCACAAAAGAAATTTTAGAGATGTATGTTGTACAAATCTGATGCTTTTAAATGAAAACTTACTTGATATTTGAAAAACAATTACAATCTTAGCAATAATTTGTGAAATAATTCTTCAACTATTAACTTTCGTTTGAAAAATATTAAAAAAACAAAAAAACCAAAAACAAATGAATTTACAATTTAATTTTCCAAAAATGGAGATTGTTTTTGCCAAATTTGAAATTTAGGTTTTTTTATTATTATTATTTAAGCTTCCTGAGAAAGTGTGAAAGATTGAAACAGCTAAAGGTCTAATAAAGAAAATAAGACCTGAAAATTTTATTTTTCATTAATCTTGTAGTTATTTTAACATTCATAATCGCAACTATCTTATTTAATTATTTTGTATTAAAATTTATATAAATTTAATTTTAGATTCATCGAAAAGAAATTTTAATTATAATATAAATCATTGTAAGGACTTAAAAATGTAAAAAATGACGTTTTAATGCTAATGGGATTTCATGACCAGGAAAGAACATGATGGGATTGAAGTTGATTGAAATAGAATTTCAAAATTTTGGTTTTTCATTTTCCCATCTCCTCGCAATTCACTTCTGGGATTGATTTCTCCGGGAAGGCTCATCATTTTCATTTCAGAAGAATTCACCCAGAGGCGACACTATCACAGTGATATATTAATATCGACAACTGCTTGGGGCTCTGTCTTTTCAGAAGATTCTAATAAAATCGTATTTACCTTATGTTCACATTCTTTCTGGATTCTGACATTTCGAATTAGGATAGCTTTATCTATTTCTTCATTTCAATTTCGCCTTATATTACACATTCTCAGAGTATTAAAAGTAATTTCTCAATCTAACTACTGTATTAATAAGTTTGGTAAATCTTCTAATAAAGTTTTTGTTTTGAAAAAAAAAACCACAGAAATAAGGACCAATTTATTCCACAGATTATAATTACTAACTCAATATCAGATTACAGATTATAATGATTATTTAAAAAAAAAAAAAAACACTATTGAATTAAAATGTGAAACGTAACGGAAAGGATAACTGCCAAAAAATATCTAATTGATAAATTGTTCAGCTTCCACAAATTATAAATGATAAAAACATTTGTCTCATTAAAATTTAAATCTCAACTGCATTCTTGTAGCTTTAAAGGGAATTTGAAAGACATAAACGAGAAATATTGGTTTTAGACTCATGAAAAGCATAACATCTCTCTCAACTATAATACACTTCCGATTGGCATTTCTAATGGTTTACAAGGATGGCAGAAACCGGAAATGATCTCTTTTGATACTCAGCATGTGATCAGAGACCTTCAAGCAGTATGGACTTACAGAATAAAAGTATATCGAATCTCTGAATAATAAAGTTGCTTTAAAAGAATTTGGTTATGAAATTTATTCCAAAAACTTTCAATCTGTGAATGAGTTTATATGTTTCTTATATTTCAAATATTCCAGCCCGATTGTGTTAATAATAAACGCATTAGGTATAAAAAATTAAGAATTAATTTTTGTAATGTACATAAACAGATGTGAACACTTAGCATTAACTGTAATCGTTAATCTTAAAATACTCATGCTGTATCAGAAGCTAACAAATAGTAATCTATTTTGTATCATTTGCTGTTTTACTTCAAGTATACAAAAATCAGTTTAGTTGTATCTAAAAAATTCAACTGAAGCTTTTAGAGCTAAGCTGCTAGAAAGTTTCCGCAAGTCTGTCATCCAGTGAGAAACGTAGTCGATCGATAAATGCAAAAAGAAAGTCCATGTTTACCTGGTTTGTTTGCCAATACGTGAAAGTTTCTTCTGGCTTTTGATTCTCTATGATGTGTGGTTTTAAATATTTAATTCCATCTGGTGTCTCATAATTAAAAATAAATATTTAGGATTTGAAATGTAATATTAACAATATATTTATAAATACATTAATAGTTTACACTTCATATTTTTTTCATTTTACTACTTTTTAATTTAATTGAGTGAATGGTTCACGTTATTAATCACACAAACAAAACCGATGCACCTGAATAAATTAGTTTTAATATAATAAATGAAATAATACACGACTACAGTTTCTGGCCCATAATGGAGTGCCTATTATCAAGTGCTCACTTGATAATAGGCACTCCATTATGGGCCAGAAACAATACGATAATTTTTTACACAATTGATAATGCACTACATTTTTAGCGATCCATTTGGGAGCTATTGTAATAGCGACCAAAATCGATAACTATTGGGTTTGTCCTTCCGTTCGTTCGTGTCTGTTCACTCTTAACAACTGAAGAACGAAAGATCGGATCGACAGACTGATTTTACTATCATGATCAGAGGCCCAAAGACTGTAGGAATAGGGTATGTTCAGGGAACAACGCCCCCCATGTTCGGGATAATTGGCATTGTTTTCATTGGATTTCCACTATTTGCTCAAATGTTGGAAATGCTACCTTATCGTTTTAGTTGTCAGTCAGGGCTTGATGGTTAAGGTTTCGGATTTTTATACTGAAGGTTGTTGGTTCAAATCCATATATATAAAAAAATTTTTTTCCTACATTTCCGCGTGGGTTTCCTTTTTTTTTTATTTTTTCTTACGCTATTGTACTTTATTTTATTATTATTATCGGTTGCCCTAAAATTTATGCTTTAGCCAAAAATTATATTCACTTGCTTTTATTAAATATATTTAGAAAGTTTAATTTCTGATGGTTAGTTATGAATAGTTTGTAAAAAAAAATAATATTAATTATTTTTCTATCTGTTCAAAATTATCTTTTTAAGATTTCAACGTCATACACTTTTAGTTTTAATTCTGTTTGGTGAAGCAAGTTAAGTCCTCGGTTTTCAAACAGTTGAACTTTTGAAACCAAACATATTAAATTTTCATTAAAAATTCTGGCAGTAATAATGAGAGCAACAAGCCCTTGCAGCATCAAACTCAAACTGATTAGTTTTAGTCTCCATGGACCTTTATCGAACTTAACTCAACAAGCGCAGGCGAATACCGCGGTTATTTCAATGATTTGAAGACGCTTGAAAGCCGAACACGTTAATAATCAATCAGTGATGGCCGCTAGCATTCATCAGCCAACGCGAGCAGTTTGCAGCGTTGCTCGCAGATATATTGACAAATGATCAGGTCAGTTGTTGGCTAGTGTAGACACAGTATAAAGTTGAAATCTAATTTTAGTACAAACTTCCTATGAGTTGGTCTACGATATTCCATCATAGTTTTGAAGAAAATCACTTTTGAAGAAAACCCCATGATTGTTTAAATCCATAATTACTTAAATATCGACCACAGTAGCAATTTCAGCGTTAAATTTATTAATAGTATTTATTAAATGTTTTATTAACATTTTAGATTGCTTATTTTAAATAGAAAATGTTCTTTCAGGATCACAACATTCCATTTTTCTAAAAAAAAATTCTGTGGGCATTTGCAAATTCATAATATATAAGGTGGAGTGCGGTAAGATGGTAAACGGGTGTAAGATCGTAAACGCCATGAATTTATTCTAATATAAATTAAATTATACAAGCTAAGAGAGAGAAACCTGTATTAGGTTATTATAAAGTGATCGACATAGATATCTATCATTAATTGGGGGAAATACCCTATTTATGTTCAAATATGAAGTGTAGATATTTGTACAGTACACATCGAACTTGAGTTGTCCAATAATGGGCCGTCATTTTTCAGTGAATTTTGTGTCTTGAGTGCTTATTTTTGGTAAGTATAAAGAACATTGCTTAAAGTTTAGGTTAAATAATACAATCCTTTCGATTCTTTGAAATTTAGTGTGAAAAGCACTACTCCGGTCTTGCTCCGAAAGATTAGTGCACTGGGCAAGTTCGGAGCATGCGGCGGTGTTAGACCGCAATTGCCTGCACCCTGCACGCGCTCACACTTTTTTTTACTTTCTCTGGTTTCTTGCTCATGCTTAATTTAATAATATTTTTAGATCAAAAATCAATCTTTATACATGTGTACTTACTTACTTACTTACTTACTTACTAACTTACTCATTTACTTACTTACTAACTTTTTAACTTAGCAACGTATTTTAATGCGGTAAAAAGCATTTTATAAATGGCTTATGAATAATGCCGATTTTTGCCCCATTACGTAGGAAGATAAGTTTCAATACATCTGTTTTAAACAGTTGTTTACGAACTTGCTCCGTACATGGGGCAAGTTCGGAGTAGTTGTCATTTTTTACAATTTTCTATAAAAATTAAAATATACAATGTAAATTGGTGTTTTTTTGTCAATACAAATTAAAGAGTATTAATTCCACTCCGTGTTGGTATCAATGTATGTCAAATATTTTAAAAAGAATGTAACAAATAAATTGTTAAATTCAAACTTAACAAAAACCGGTCCGAACTTAACTTGTAAGGTGGAGTGGGGTGTTTTATTATAAAACTTAAAACAATACAAATGATTTGTAATAGGCTATTCCAAACAATGATTTACTAAATATCAGTAATGTTTGATGGTTCGCATATTCCATTCGTCAAGTTACTAAGATTTTTCAGTATAAAGAACACTTCTTTAATTTCCAATATATATCTACTACCGTTCTTCAAGCCCTTCCCAGTTCCTAAAAAAAAAAAACATGTGATCATTACAAATCTGTATCTATCTTAAAAATCTATAGCTATCCCGAAAATCCGTAGAAGTATTTTTCAGCAATGTGCGGCCATCCCCTCACCTTCCGGTTAACATGATGTGTTATTATGAACAACAATATCTTAGTTCCCATTGTTGCCACCAGGTTAATGTGTGGCGCTATTATGAACAACAATATTTTAATTGCAATTGGTGAACAACAAATATTTTTGTAATTCAAATTGTCGCCTCTAGTTGCATATATGGCGCTTTCAAAACTCGCTCTACACTTCATAGTTATTTTCCCCCACAAAAAAAATAAAAATAAAATAAAAAAGGTTTCTTTTTTTGCACTTTTTAAATTGTCTACAGTATGGAACCTACCAATATGCACAATTTCAAGTTTGTAGGATGTTGGGAAGAATACTAAACATTTTGAACACACACACACACATACACATCCACTAATTTCCATTTTATATAATATTAAAGATTACTACTGTCCTTGAAATGTTTACAACATTCCTCCTCATTTTATACATATTAATTATTATTATAAACAAAAATACTATTTTAATAAAAACAAAATGAAAATATTAAAAACCTAAATAGCATAATTAACTGAAAGTTTAGTTTGGAGTACTTCTATTAGGATAGTGCAATAAAGGACAAATCATTTTATGAATACTATCCAACTATTGGCATTCTTTTTTATTCATTAAGAAAATAAATAAATATGTTAATGACTAATTTGAATGACTCATTAAAGTCATTGAACCTATTGTAGTCAAAACTAAAAACACTTTCCCAACAACCCAATACTTCGATTACAGATCTTAACGAAAAAATAAACTTAGCTACTTACTGCCAATTTTTTATTTGAAATAATAAGTCAAAATTTAGTAAAATTTACATCTTTGAGTTGCTCAAACTAAATGGCTCAGAGAACAGTTGAATTTTAATATCTCTCTATTCCTTAAGTAATATTAACCCAAAAATTCCTATTTAAAATTAAAAATCTATTATCAAGAAGTGCAGTTCATGCCATCACACTAGTCTAGCTCAGCACAGTGGATTCGCTAAGAATTAGGTTAGCATCAGACTAGCCTGTGCGTTCAATTGCCAATCAAATAATGTAAGTTATCGCTTTTGGTTAAAATTTTACGTTCTATTTTACAAATTCACGTAAAGATAAGAAGTTCTTTTATTAAAGAAAGTTGAAATCGGATCTTAGGGAAGACTGTTTAGCTAAAGTTTCGCGAAAGGGATAATAAAAAAACAATCTTTATCATGGGACAAAAAATATTATTTACATTAATAACATTAATGCGTATAAGTTACTGATGGAGCTGCTCCCTCATGACTATGCAGAAGACAAAGAGCATTTCTCATTTCGACTGTTAAAAAACAAAATAAGTTAAAACAGTTTCTTGTCTTTCCTATAATAGAAAAAAAAGATTCTGCTATGAGTACTTATATTGTAATTTTTTATTAAATTTTCAACTATCTACTTTAAAATCTATTTTGAAAAAACCGAAAATATTTATTTTATCCAAATCCACTTGGCTATTTGGTATGCAAAAATTTCTTTTTTGAATAAAAACCAAGCAAACTGCTTAATAGATGATATTGTTTGGAGAATTCCAATTAAGTGAAGAAATCGAGATATCATTCTTTTCTGAGTTACTGTGTCATAGATGTTAGTGATCAACTTGTGAATTGTTTTTTTTTTCTTTTCTTTGTTGGTGCCTTCTAGTTTGTCACCCTAGAGAAACCCCTGACTCGATCGATAAATGCAAGGAACGATATCAAAGACAATGCTGGATCAACTATGTTTACATCGTCTGTTTCCTGATACGACAAACACCGGATGTTTTTGATTCTCTGGGGCAGAGCTGTTTTTCATATATAATGGCAGAGAATGTAATAAAAAATTAAAACAACAAAAAATCGATTCAATTTCATTGCAATGACGAGAATTGCAGACAACTAAGGAGAAAGAGCAATCAAAATTAAAAATTAATATCAAAAAGCTTTCCATTTAAAATACAAATAGTCTAGTAAAATGAACGTAACAGTTTCACTTACAATTTTCATTATAAAATTAAAAACAAATATCTAATAAATTTAGAATTCGAAATAAACAATTCCTACTCTTTTATATTTGTAACATACAATTTTAATGGATTACCAACCACAGTTTATTAAATCACTATTGTAGCTTTTTGTAATTAAAACCATTTATTTATATAGAGATAGAGTTTAAAAAAAATCCTTTAAGTCAGTGAAGTTGAGAATTCTGGGACAACTGTTCCTCTTTTCTTTACTCAGTGCATCTCAAATCAGCGACTCAGAACTCAAAAGATCAGAGGAGAGCATTAGATGGTAAAATGAAAAGACAAGTGACTGCTCATAATAAAAATATAATTCCATTATGTCAAATCTTGGGCACCTTATTCGGGAAGTAACGAAAAAAGTACTTGAAGCCTATTTAAAGTATTCAAGGCAATACTTGAATATTTTGAAAATGGATTCTTACTCAAACTAGATGGATTCCGGTTATAAATAAACCGCTTTCTTGACTACCGTTAGCCAATTGAAGACGAAAGCATGAAATATATGTCGAAATGTTTAAATTGAAATTCTTGGTTTTAATGTGTTACCGATTTGAGGATTTTCTAATTTGCCGCAGCCAGAAATTGTTTTGTTTTACTTATCATCACCAGCATCGATATTACTGTCTACTGGAATATTGATATAGGAATGAAAAAAAAAAGGTATATGTCAGCAGTTCTTTGTTTAGAGGAAGCAGTTCTATTAAAACAAGGACTACGGAAGGGATGGGTAGGTTGTGCTTACAACAAAACTGATCTCAAAAACCATTTCACCAGCGATTACTGAATTGAACCGTTTTCTTTAATAGGGAACTCTAGTCGAATATCCGAAAAAAAAATAATATTTCACCTGAAAACTATGAAAGAGAATACAATGGAATCTTTTCTTGTGAATTATCGCACTGCCACTAACGTGCGTCCAATGTCCTACTGACGTCATGTGCATGCCCAGTGTTGTACATAGGTGAAGCATTCCGGTGCCCGCCTTTTTAGGATACTGTTATTCTTGTGAAAACCGTATAACTGCTCTCGAACTGCCGAGGAAGATGTTATCGGGTTGACCTAGTCCAACTTTAAGATCCATGTAGTACATCGTCTTAAACGAATAGATCTGGATTAAATATATTTCATATTAAATTATATAGATTCTTGATACTGCTACAACTTATTCTTAGAATTATGTATTTACAACTGCGAACTTTGTATTTGTTCTCTTTAGTATTTCTGAAAGTGAATATTATATATTATATTATTAATATTTCTAAAAGTGAATACAAAGTGAATATTTCTCTTTCTTTCTTTCAGTCATTGTTCGTGATTCATGTTTCTCGTATTTGTTTTTCTTTTAAATAAAAAGTTAGTAATGAACTTTCTTGGAATTCAATCCCAATTTTCGTTATTTCGAAAACAGTCGGATTAAATGTAAATAAAGCTTAACTTTTATTTTGTTACTACTGTCTACAGAAACCTTATTGAAAAACAGAGTAAATTTATGGAAGAATGTAAACAGACCTATTCTTTTCACGCCGTGGTTAACCTCAAGCAGGAATGTAAGTAAAAGTCCTTAAATCTACCTCCTTTATTTATACCAACCTAATTACTATCCATTTTTAGCTCTACCGCACTCAACACAAAACCTATCCATCTGTTAGTTTAGGTTTATTCGGTCAATCTTAAAAAGAAGGGATTTGATTTAAGATATTTTTCGTGTGTTGTTCGTAAAATCATTCAAAGGTTAGTTTAATGTACAATTTTGGCTTGGAGTTAATGATTACGTCTTATTTTCTTTTCTAAACAAATCCTAAATTTGATTTACAAAATCTATGCTTCTATTTGAACTATTAAACCAAATGATACTATCAGTAATTTCTTTCGGGATAGTTTTTGGAATTATTTGATTTAAATAAGATGATTAGGATTATTGATATGAATTATGATTTGTTATTATTTTATTTATGTTATATTTTGAAAGAATAAAATATTCTTAGTTGAGATTATTTTAGTGTTAATAGTTTTATCGATATACAAGCATGATTTTCATGGAAGAAAGTAAATCTTTAATTAATGGGGTTTAA
>JAFIDM010002131.1:37516764-37530415 GCA_023159025.1 Thereuonema tuberculata
GTGTTTCTAACCCTGTTGTGATCAGAACATTGCCTTTGAAGAAAAAATGAAGTTTGGAGTTGCCAATTGTCAAGCAGATTTCATATTCTACCATTAACAATTCAGTTTAATTCAGCCAGCAAAGGTTTGAATGAAGTGCCAGATGAAAGCTTTTGGAATCGTAAATGCAAATCTATTTCATTGTCTTTAAGATCCAGAGATTTAATTTTCCACCTACATTATATTATTTTCAAACAACAAATTTAACCTCAGGATATTATTAGATTATTCATTTCATCATGTTACTTAGTTGCTTAAACAGCCGGAAGGAATGAATGAGAAGAAGGAAGCAAACCACCGGAAATCCATGCAGGTCCCGCGATTCAGGAATATCAGGCATCTAGTAAGCCAGCGCTAAGACCGCTATGTTACCCCTGAAGACTAGCCTAAATTTAAATTAAGAACTAATCTTTCGTTATTGGCTTGATAAATAAGATTTCAATTTCAATGATATAATTTAACTTTGTATGAGTATTAAAGTATTGTATATTTCTATTTGTTTACAAAAGTATAATTCTGTACAATTGCTGTCATAGAATATCAATTTACTTGATATACTGTTCATCCTTGTCTGAATAATAAATTTAAAATATTTTAATTTGATAAGATTTATTTTATTGAAGCTCCTAATGTAAATTAAAAGGTAAATAAATCCAAAAAGAAAAGAGAAGAGAAGTGTTTGATTTAAAGAACGGATAGATGCGAAGCAGATCGTTCATTTAATCAGCGATCAGCTATGATGATTCAATCCAGACGTCATAATGACGATTGCGAGGAGCGCTGCTCTCTGATTGATGGAAAGTTTTTACGAAGTGCAGAGGACAGATGAACCAGAGAGATGAGAGGGAACAGACCACGTAGCGATCTTGGAGCGCGAAGTTCAACCGAATGACAATCCGAAATGTGTTGTCTACGCCTGAGTTTCACAAGATAGTGAATTCAAGTACTGTAAGTGTTATCTTTCCTTATTAAAGGGAACTGGGTTAGCAAAGGAAGAAATTACATATTCTTCGGATCAAGAATTGGATTAAGTAGAAGAAATAACTTAAACGAATTAATTTAGAAGAAATTAATTCGAATGAAATTAAAGTAAAAGCAAAGAATATTAAATCAAGTGTGCTTCAATATTGAAAAAGGAATTAATTGAAATAGAATTAAAGCTCATACAGATAATATCGAGTCAAGTGTACGTTGATATTATAAATGTGCTCGTGATAAAATACAAAGCAAAGTTTATTAGTGCTTCGAACGAAGTGTTTTCATTAAGAAAAAAAATTCAAGCAGCAGTTATTGTAAATGGTACATATTGTGAATTATTTAATTTTAGTGAAGCAGATATTTGTGAAGAAGAAGTGAATGAAAAAGTTACAATTATCTGTGTTGGTGTAATATTTAAAGCTTCTAACTGAAGCTTAGTTAAAGATACATTTTGGAGTGAATATTACTCTGATGCTATAACATCAGAGTATAACAGTGTTATTAGTGCTACAGAAAGTAAGTGCTTCAATATGCAGTGAACTGTGCATGTGTTAAGATTTCCAAGAATAATTGATGAATGCTACTAGTTGAAGTGAATGTCCAATGGGCGCAGAGCTACTATCACCTTCGATAGCGGTTTAACTTTATTTGAATATTACGAAGACTTTTTCGTTTATTGAACAATTGAGCAACTCTATATACTTACCAGATTTACCAGTCGATTATATCGACACTTTATGTTCATTATTTGAATACTAAGTCCAAATAAAAAAAAAAAAAATTACTACTATTTCTCTACTATCCTCAATTACATTACCTTATGCAATCAAACAGAATAATATGAAAAATAAGAATTTTCATCATCACACATATTCTTTTACTGGCACAGGTTTTTCTCTGTAGTAATTTTCCAAACACTTAAATTTCTTTGTCATGAGATACTACAGTAAAGTAACTGAATAGTGAAAGTGTATGGAGAATGATTATTGATGGTACTTTACAGCAACGAATATTTAGGACTTTATTGTCTAGTATTTAGGGGAAGTCTGGCAATTATGAGCACCTTAAGGAAATTTGTAATCCTACATTAAATCATATGATTAACAAACATCAGTAATATTTTATTCACCTATTCATTCCTTTATAACTGCAAAGTAAAATACATATCAATGAAAACTTATGGTAACTAGTAATGGTAACTAGAAAGGTTTACAAAATGAAAAATAGTAGAAAACAAGTAAAATATCATGACTGCACTCTACGTGAACCCATTTTTGGCTATGCACCCAGTCACCGCCTGTTATTGAAAAAAGATCCCCACAGAAAATACACTCTGTGCCTTCAATATTTCTTGATTTCTTAGCACATGAATTTGAAGACTTTTTTGCTCTTTTTTCTGGCTGCTGCTTCTTGGCATTCTCTATTGTATATTTGTGTGGGCTATCAGTGAGCACTGTAGAATGAGCCACTTTTCTTGTGGAAGGCTTCCTTGAACCTTTGGCTGGAATAGGAATCAAGTCTCGGAATGTTTGGGAGCATTGTGGAGTTGATCTTTTCTGTGTAGATGTTCCTGGTTGGGGTGAAGATGATCCTGGTGTTAGTGGTGAGACAAGACAGCTGTCCCTTTCATTGGAATTTTCCAGGGATGATGGCTGTATAGAATTTCCAGAGGAGATGGTTGTATGAAGAGCTAGAGTTATGCTATTGTTATATTCTGGATTAGCTGTGATCTTTGCGGCAATGAAATCCTCTTCTGAAAATACATGGGGATTGAAGGGATGTATGCCGTTAGGGTATTATGACATCCGTGCTCATATAAACCGCGGGAGCCCTGCTGTCTTTTCAGCCATTTTTTTTATTGTGGTGAGATGTTAACCTCAAAACTATTACATAGGATGAAATGAGAAGGTTTATAATATGTTTGAGGTTAATTAAGAACCAAACCAATGATAATTACAATACCTGTTGCTAATAGAAACTACTGGAAACATTTTAGTGAGTCAATCTTAAACGAACCTTTTCAACAATTGATAGATGCAAATCGCTGTGATTCTTCTGTTGGCGCCAAGCGCTTGCGGGTGGGTTTCTACGATGTTGTTGATCATTCTTCAGCAAGGTGGCAGCACCTACTTCCTACAGGAAATGGTTTAGACGGGTATGCTCATATTATCCCCCCCCCCCCCTCATATTCGCCAGACTTCCCCTAGGACTTTTCTTTTTTAATTTTATCTATCTGATTGTTCGATAAATTCAGTAAGTTCAGAAAATAAAGCTTTTGATAAATGTTCCCAAATAATACTACAAATCTTATTATATTTGAACTTCCTGCATTTTGATGCTTTTCCTTATTACTACAATGAACGCTAATAGTGATATAAACGAGCGGAATTCTTACAAAAATAATGTAATACACTACAGCCTCGTTTATCCGGACAAACTAGGACCAAAGGCAATCCGGAAAATTGAAAATCCGGGTAATATGGGCAATAAGCAGAACAAATCCTTAAATAAACAGACTTACCGTTTATTACGATAAAAAACTGTTTTCCAGCTTCAACGCCCTGTGACACTCTAGTAAAGCTTTCTTAAACTCAGCAAAAAGCATTTTACTATCATAATTTTTTGTACAATCTATGCAGAAACTGTACATTTAATCAAAATAAAAAGCGAATATTTGGCTTAGTTATAGTTATGTTCTTGTTATCATAGTTAAAATTTATCGATGTGAACATTAAATCAAAAAAAAAAAGTCTACAAAAAAAAGTCTGATCTGGATTATCCGAAGATCCGGATCAACGAGGGCCGGATAAGCCAGGTTGTAGTGTACTTCCAAAACAAATTTTCAAGCGTCAAGGAATGTGCCTTATTTAATACACTTCATGAATGAATTAGTAATGAAGATCTGAATTGTAACCTACTCCACAAATCTTTTAATAAAAGTATTTCTTAACATGTTGACTGCTGCCTTTCTAAGGTTTGGCGATGCCAGATGCCACTGGATTATTTTTATTAAAATAAATTAAAAATGAAGTCAGTACAACTATTTCAACTTCCCCCTCCTGCAACCCACGCAAATCAACTATCACGGCTCCTTGTAGGCGACACCTCTGGTTATATTGCTGAATGACTTCTCGATACTAGAGTTTTACTTGTTTTTTTTTTTTGTTTTTTTTTTGTTTTTTTTTATGGCTTCGTCAATGATATGGTAAGGAAATCAAAACACAAAATGTAAGTAGGATAGAAGAAGGAGGTATTTTTTTATTTATTAATAAAAATAAACGTAAATTCTCAGAAAAAAAAAATTATAAAAATATGGCTAAGAACGCTTTAATTGCAGAAGCTTCGGACAGCTTTTAAATGTTGAGTAGGATTATTGAATACTGTAGTCTACTGCTTAAGGTAGTTATGTAATACTAACATCAATATGTTCCAAGAAACGTTTTAACCAGTTTATGCATGTTTCTCATCGCTATCTTGGACTTATTATGTGACATTCGATAATGGATTTTAAGGCTTAATTTAACAGTTTAATACGACCACTTGCTGCAAATCTTTCACAAATTGTAAAGCTAGAAAATTTTGAATTAATAGGTTCCCGAATAGAAACATCCAGCTTTTCCTCATACCAGACCACTACCTGTTCATTTTATCAGTTTACTCAAATGTTAATTTCTATCTCAAAACCCTTATATTAATATTGTCGCTAAGAAATTCTACTTGTTTATAACTTTATTCTACTTGTTTATTACTTCATAATAAATGCATCTCAGAATGCATCTCAGTAATAAATATTTATGAAAAGGATAGTTAGAAAAATTGTTGAATTTGTATGGATTAGATTTTCTTCTATATAAAAAATAGAAAATATACAACCAGGGACTTCTAGAAATTAAACAAGGGATTTCTCGATTAGTAGTCGAATGCTCTACGACACTAACCGCAATCTGACATTCTTTTCAAATAATCCAATTTTGAGAATTCTTGATGACAAAGAAGCTAAAAATTAAAAAATAAATTGCTTCTATTTAAGAAAATGAATGAAGAAAACTTTAAGGAGATTAAAGTCGATGATCATCATTATAAATGTCTGATGGTATGTTTGGAATGTGCATAATTACTTATAGTGTATATAAAATGTACACAGTCACCTTTAAAAAAATGGACACACTTGACGTGAAGTGAAGTACTTACGAAGACTTTAAACTAATGAACTATGAAATATATTAAAAGGATGAAAACTTGCTCTGATATCCACGGAACAAAATTTTAAAAATCCTTAGAATTAAAAACTCATAATTGCTAAACTGTTTTTAAAAAAACAAAACAAAAAGCAAGTAACATTAACAGGACCACCCGGATTCGCAACACGGATCTCTCGATGTGCAGGCAAATGTTCTACTACTTAGCGGTACCCCAAATGTTAAACTTTCGAAAATGATAAACTTTCGGGAAATTGATGTAATTCATTTATTTAATACTTGGTAAAATATTAAGAGTGTAAGAAATACTATATATTGGTAAAATTTTAAATGTTCATTATAGAATCATGCTGCTTTTTGATTCTTGTTAACCCATTTATCTAAAACGGAGACTTCGTGTTTAAGATCTCCCACTCAACCTTAATTTTTAAAATAAGCATTAGAATCTTCATGAAACTTGAAATGATTAGTTATGGAATGATTTTTTTTTTTAAATATCTACGATTTCTCCGGATTCTGTGGTGCAGGTTTCGCTATTAGATAATATAAATTTCTACGTAAAAAAAAAAAATATTACAGGAAAACAAACGAATCGCATTGAATTTCTTTGACAACTAACAAAGCTGCTTTTTAAATCAATGCAGCTTTAATGTTATTGTATCGAACTGTAAATAGTTTCAGAAAAAATTTTTTTTTATTCAAACAGAAGATTTTATCTCTAAAGAAAATAGCTCTTAGACAAGCAGAAATAATATGAATTCACAAAGTAATTTATATCACATCATTATTAGTTGAGCTACAAAGGCAATACTTCTGCTGAGTTAAGAAAGATTCAATGAGATATATATAAAATTAAATTGATTTAAATCAGTAAATTATTCTTTAAATTACTGAACGGCTCAATATGCCACTTTAAGGCAAGATGCACTGATCAGCATCAAGCTTTACTTTTGAAAATAAATATAGTTGTCCAGTTCTGATTAAATTTTGATATTTGCAGTTCTGTTTATTGATCTCTTCCCTCTAATTTGCAATTTCTTTAAATAATTCAAAAATAATACAATAAATTACTTGCACATTCGTACGTGAAAGTTTACATCTAAATTTTAATAAATATTAACCCATTTTTAAGTTTTATTTGAGAATTTATTTAATGTGTATGGAATATCAGTAAAAATAATGATAACGGTGTAGATTTTTATTGCACCTTCGTGTTGTCCTATCCGTCGTACAGCCAACAACTTTCCCTTTTTCCTTTCTGTTCATTGTTTTAAAATCACGAGCCTTTCCTTCCTTAAAGAAAATATTATTTTACTAAAACACAATATACACTTCCAAACTATTAATGTAATTTAGAAGAAATAAATTTAACATGCATTTATATAAATTATTGGTAAAAATTTAAAAATACACATAATACAGAAAGGGCACTTAATTTTTTCCAGTAATATAAATAAAGTAATAATTGACAATTTCTTTACACAACTGAGATATATCCTGACATTTACATAATCCTTTCTAGTAGCCACACTTCAGGACCACTTCAATTAAAAGAAACTAAACATACAAGAACATATATTCATTATGAAACTTCTTAATTGAAATTTCAATTATTTTTTTTAAGAAAACTTTTAATATTTGTATATATGAATAAATCATTGAAGATTTTTTTTTTATTGTTATTTTCTTAAGAAAATAAAAATCCCAAAGGGGGCACCCGGATTTGAACCAGGGACCTCTCGATCTGCAGTCGAATGCTCTACCACTGAGCTATACCCCCCATACCGATATATCTATTTTTATTATTTACCTCTATGTTCAGTCTCATGATAAACAAATCAAAATAAAAAATAATATTCCTTATCTACAGCTGTTTTCACTCTTATTTAACTAATACTTATCTTACGTTCATTGATATTTGTTAGTTTTTGATTGCAAAGACAATGAATCAGTGCACAATTGTTGGTCACTTTTTTGTTATGGATGGTGCAGATAAAACACTCTTGATAAAATAAGTAACAATAACTGAAATGCTAGTTAACTTATTTTAAAAATTATATTAGAAGTGAAACAACGCAATCTCAATGTTTAGGGTTTTTGTTTTTTGTTTTTTTCGACGTTTAACGATGAATCGTAATCGTTTTCAAATAGAAAATACTTTAACATGTGTTATTTAAAATTTGATAGGATAATACAAAGAGTACACTGTAAAAAACATTAACCTAATTTTTTTTGTCAAGTTCTCCATCAGCAAGTAATATCGTACTCCTGTACGTTATTAAATACTAAATCCCAATTTTTCGTGCGGGTTACCATGATGTGGATGCGAAAGAAATTGAAATTGTCAGATCATTTCGAAACTTTCCCAGTTGATACAAAAATCACATGTTAAGTACAAAGTAATCTTAAATTTGAATTTTTTAACTCGAGATCCCTAGATATGAAATTAATATCGAGATCGGACAATATAAGACTTATCACTCCTTTCTCCTCTTCTCTATATCCCTATCACTTTAAACCTTCTTCAGTTCATAAAAACTCATATAATCATTACAAATCTATATCTATTCCGAAAACCAGTAGAAATATCCTTCAGCAATGTTTGCCCATTCCCTCACCGCCCTCCCGTTCACATCCCTTAGTTCTAGTTTTCGCCGACAGGTTAATATGTGGCGTTATTGTGTCCAACAATATTTTAGTTACAATTGATGCATATGTGGCGCTTTCAAAAAAAGTTAATATTTGTATGTATGACTAAAGGAAAATTAAGACAAAAAAGATTGAAGATATTTTTTATGGATATTCTCTAAGAAAAAAAAAATCCCCGAAGGGTGCACACGAATTTGAAACAGGGACCTGTAGGTTTGCAGTCGAAAGCTCTACCACTCAGCTACATCCCCCGTGCTTGTTATTTCTATTTTTATTATTTTCCTCTGAATATTCAGTCGATGATAAAAAAAATAATATTCCTTATTTACAGCTGCTTTCGCTCATATTTAACTAATACTTATCTGCTGTTCATGTGATAAACACTATCTTGATAAAAAAAAAAGCAACAATAACTGAAATGCTACCGTTTACTGATGGGAATTTCTACACAAAAATTATGTTAGAAGTGAAACAACTAAATCTTACTATTTTGTTTTGTTTTATTCGACATTTAACAATGCAGTGTAACCCTTTTCAGTTATTAAACTCAATTAACCCTAAAGGAAGTTATTAAATATTAATTGAAAATTAATTGAAAATTAATTAATATTTGTCGATTAAATCATTTTTAGCAAACGGAAAATAAGATGTTGGATTGTTTTGAATTTGTTTCATATTTACAGAGATTTTCGTTTCAATAGTTTTAGAACATTACAAAGAAAACCAACTTTAAAAAAAATAAAACGTATCTTTAAGAAACAGGAACAATAGAACACTCAATAGTTTAACTAAAAACGCTGTAAATTCTTTCAGATTTTTAATTGTTATTTTGTTATTATTGTTTTACATATTTCAATCTTATTTTAGGTAAGAATAAGTAGATTTGTCTGATATCTTTATCCTTTTATCCTGATAAATAACCTAAAAAAGTACTAGGATTTTAATCGTATTTATGTTTCAAATAGGAAATAGCATAGATTTTCGAACAATTTTTGGAAGAAAATAACTTAGTGAATGCTACTTATTAAATTAAAAGCCTTAAAAAAATGTTATTCTAAAAAGTCATTAATCTGCATCAGGTTTTGGTATCATCAGCAAATGAAGCTATAGTACGGCTTCCAATCCACCAACTTTCCAAACGCAGAAAATTTCAGCAGATAGCTAGTATAGAATCAATAAATCCGGATACTAATAACAAGTTGAAAATAGGTCATAACGTATTATTAGGTGACAGGCAGGAGATATCAGGCAACTTTATGAGAAATGCAATTTCACAGAATGTTGAGAATCAAATTTTTGACAGTAAGTAAAAGTTCCAATCCGTCCTTAAATTAGTTTTGAATTTATCAATTTATTATAACTACAGTCAAGCAGTTTGCTTGGTATTTTAACAATGGCAGTAAAGCTTAGTGCTAGAATTAGGAAACAGCAAGGACAAAGAATGGATCTGTGTTAAAGTGAGACTGCGCCCTGATTTTTTATTTTTATTTTTGGAGGAAGATAGAAGGGATTACATTTATTTTATGATAAGAATAAATAAAATATTAATCATTTATTTAATTTTAGACTTATTTAACAAAAAATACTTCTAATATTTGAAACTTAGTGATACGAATTGACCAAAATAATTAATTAGACTCAATGCCCAAATTAAATACTAAGAACTGAAAAAAAAAACCCAGGAATTATTTAATTATGCTAAGGATCTTTTCGTTGAGGTTTGTCAATAAAAAAATTGACGTTGTTGATGTTAAAACAGAACAGATTTTTATTTCATCTTTTGCCAAAATTGGTAAATGAAGTCATATCACTCGTCGTAGTTCAATTCATTATTTTTCCAAGAAGTTCGAACGATTGGTAGAGATAGGTCGTATTAGTAATAGACTGGGAAAAGAACTGATATTTTCAACTACTTTTATCAATATAGAGACTTTATGATATGTGAATTTTATTACATAATCTTGTAAATTTGTGAATCGAATATGTTAAAACCTACGATAATAAAACCTAGTCTTTGTAGTACATCACAGAATCTTTAGAATTAGATTTATTTCATAAAATACTACTATTCAAATATTTTTTATGGTTTTTTAATATTTTAATTGCAGTTTATTTGAACTATTTGTATCATTAAGTGAATAATTCAGTGTAGTTGATGGTGTAGCTCAATGACAGAACATTTCATTGTATATTGAGAGGTTCCTGATTCAAAGCTGCGTCCTCCTTAAAGTTTTTTTTTTTTTTCAATAAAGTTTTGGCCTAGAAAATTGTTAATTATGAGGATTTGTTAAAGGTTTGGTAAGTATTTGAAACCTGAGCAAATGCCATAATTGAACGTATTTCTTAATTAAAAGTCTTAATAAGGTATTTCGCTTCAATAACTCGTTGTTTTAATTGTCTGCATAAATAGGACCATAAAGTTAGGGTAATGCCAAACATATCAATAAACACTTATTATCATCATCGATATCATCAGAAATATTAATTCGATCTTCTTCATCAGATGTAATTTCCGAAAAACCGCTCTTCGCTGCCCACAATCACTTATATAAGAATAATTACTTCACTTCGACAATAGGTCAACGGTGATTTTTAAATCAAGGGCATGGCATTGATTATCATCATTGAAATGTAACCCGATTACCTTGCACACCCCTAAATATCGTTAAATAAAGTTTGGCATCGATCATGTTCATCGGGCGTCATTACTATTTTTGTATTACAGATATATTTGCTATAAAAGATGTATTTAAGAACTAGAATCGTCATTTTCTGTTGACATATCTTCAAGGAAAGAGAGAATTATTTGCGTGCCTATTAAGGGAAAAAAAGTTTTTTGGGGGGCAATTATTCTTTT
This sequence comes from Thereuonema tuberculata, assembly GCA_023159025.1. Lineage (NCBI taxonomy): Eukaryota > Metazoa > Arthropoda > Chilopoda > Scutigeromorpha > Scutigeridae > Thereuonema > Thereuonema tuberculata. The sequence continues at coordinate 37,527,487 of JAFIDM010002131.1, forward strand.
AAGATATTCTTTTTCGGTTCGTAAAATGTTGACACCAAATTAACCTCATTCTACATACTAAATGTTAGCTATCTAAATCATTTAATTTTAAATATTAAATCTCGTTTTCATTCTTCTTTTCCCCGTGTGGAAGGTGTAGGTCCAAAACTGGATTATTATCGGTGTTGCTTCTCCAGGCTACGCTCGTTTCCGATTTTATCTAATCGAGTAATCGAGTAAATATTTGTAAGAATAACAATAAGAAAATGATATCACTTTAAAGTTTCTTTAATCTTCTGAAAATTTACTTCTAAAATTGTTCATGACTATTCCCAAAACAAAGAAGGGGGAAAAAAAAAAAAAATCGAAGGGGGCACCCGGACTTGAACCAGGGACCTCTCGATCTGCAGTCGAATGCTCTACCACCCCCATATAAAATCAGCATTCATTGACTTCAAGAATAAATTAAATAAAAGAAACAAAAATTTGAAGAACTTATTTTCATTTTTGAAAATGCAATTTCTTTGTTTATATATATTTTAATATTTGTTACTATGAATTTTGAAAATATTGTTATTTGCTAGTTTTTAAGGTATTGAAGGTTTCGATCGATACTTTTTAAAAAAAAAATAAAAAAATAAAAAATTTTTTTAGGGGGCACCCGGACTTGAACCAGGGACCTCTCGATCTGCAGTCGAATGCTCTACCACTGAGCTATACCCCCGATGCTAAGTTTACTACGAAATAATATCTAAGTTTGAAATTCCTCCCGACTTCATAAATTAAAAGAAGCTACACTTGAAGTTTTTAAGAATTTATTATTTTTGGAAATTTTCTATTGAATGAGTATTGCGTTGAGGTTAATAACTATTTGCATTTATTGTCATATGTTATAATTTCATGATGTCATTGATTCAGCAGTTTGATATGAGTCATTTTCATCACAGTTTATTTTTATCTTTGTTTATTGTAATCTTCTAATTAAAATGCGATAAAAAAGCGAACAGTTGGAACATATCTGAGTAATAAGAATAATAACTCAGTCATTAAAAATTGTTACTGCAAAATTGGTAAAAGTTATAAATATTAATTTCAAGAACAAATGTTTGTACAAATATTTGTCCTTGAAAAATTTAATCGAGTTCTAGAAAGAAATGTCTATGCTATAATTTATAATAAAGAAGTATAACGGCCGTTTAAGAGGTAAAGGTTCCTTAAAGAAGGAATTGTAATTGTTAGAACAGCTTGATGGATGATTAGGTGATTAGGGGAATTAAGATTATCGTTATAGACGGTCCAGCAGTCGCTAGATAACAATTTTACAACTTGCTTGCTAATTTAGCGTCGGATTTATTGTAGTAAACTAAAATGACAAAAATATAATAAAAGAAATGTTTATTCGAAATTTTTGATTTAAAAAATATATATAAATGATTTATGATTTACTGAACATAAATAAACTATTATAACAAAAATATAATAAAAGAATGGTTTATTCGAAAGTTTTGATTTAAAAAATAAAATAAATGATTTATGATTTACTGAACATTTCTCATTTATAGATAATCAATTTATAGATAACACAACTATTTAGAGCATCAAATCCATGTGTGAAGGAATTAATGAAAGAATTCATGCAGAATTGGCCCTTGAGAATAGGCTTTGCTTCCTAGTTTGAGAGAAGCACACCAGATGGCGCCGCTGATGTGTGATATTGCAATGCACTTAGTCAATATTTTCCATGTGTTTGCATCATTCAAGTATGAAGTTGGCTATAAAAATGCAAAAATGTTTGATGATTTGCAAAGTTATGAAATTTTATGAATTGCAATACATTAACCAATATAGCAAGATTACCGAGTACGTATATTTCTTTGCATATGACAAATAAAAAGTAAACCTCATCTGTCAATGAGTTTCTCTCAATAAAGGTAGAGCATTATAGAAATTAACTACAGTACATGTATATGTATTTTTTTATAGGAGAGAAAATCATGGATGGAGTTGTACTGACCTCTACTGACGACGGAAAAGATGGATTAAATTTTGAAACTTCTGTAAATATCCCATTGCAAAGTAAGGAATGGCCGTGAGGAGAAACTTGATTTATTTCAATACTTTCCAGACGGGACTACCCTTAAGGCATAGGGAAGTCACAATCGTATCTAGTACGTATTAACAAACTATTATCAACTTATATAATTTGGCTGTCCGTCTGTCTGTAACTCGATATAATTCAGCTATTAAGATAGATCCAAGGTTCTCAATTGTACCATTGACTCAAGTTACTCAAATTGGATGAAATATTAGTTCATTTTGTCATTCCATGTTGGTTCCATGAAATTTTAACTGAAATTCTAACAAAACATACGTTCAAAACCAAATAATTTTGTTACCACTGCATCCATTTTAATGAAATTTGGCATACTTACTCAGTTGTTTACGCTGATTTCGAAACTCAAAACCATTTTTGCCGTAGAAGCTTCGTTCACAAGAATAGCACAGTATTTAGATTACAATTACTTTATAATTGACAGTTGATAATAAAATGATTTTTCAGATTTGTTTATCTTTGCTGCTAGTAAGGCAATAAATCATTATTATTAATTTATGATTTAAAATGGAAGAAAAATTCAAAAGATTAAATTAAAATTGCATTAGAAAGACTTAACAGGCTTAATGAAATTAAGTGCGACAAAGGAACATCCGTAAAACTGTATTATTGGTAAAAATCTTATTATCTTTCAAAAGTCGGTTATAACATCAGAAGAGAACAGAATAGATCAATCAAATTCGATGTTTTTCTCCTTTTTAATGAGGAAATTCAATCTGATGTCAGGTTTCTAATTATGCTTATTATTTCTGCAGTTGGGCCGGTAGCAAAGTGGTGACGTATTTGTCTGAGGGCTGGAGGAGCCTGGTTCATTCTCCGAACCCAGAAGAATTTGGA